>JAREIK010002147.1:3595903-4195903 GCA_029783825.1 Sapria himalayana
TTATATCAAAAATAATATAAGATAATGGCTTAATAAACAAACAGTGTATTTATATTAATGAATAATATAAGATTATGGTTTACATAAAAATGTAGTCTATTTATATGATATGATAATATAAAACTATGCTTTTAATTATAAATGTAGTCGTTTAATTTATAAAAAATTATAAAATGTAATCTTAAATATTAGATTACATTTATTACTAAAAATGCGGTCTATTCCAAAAACCAATCATATTTTTAAAAATTTTTTATAATAGTTGTATTATGCGACTTGGGATCAAGTATCAACTCGGTGCCAATATCAATTACACAAAATTGGAAAAATTACTCTAACACCTATCTCATTCCAAATAGTAGATTAAACTACCAAACATCTAGATGAAATCATCGAAAACATATTGGTCAAAGTGGGTATATTTATTTTTCCATTGGATAAGCCTTTATCAACATCGAGAATGAATAGTTCGCTCTCTACATTAGTGATGAATAAGTAAAGTTAAAATCTTTACAATAGCTTATGGGGTCTAGATGATGAAGAAATAGACTGTTGGAAAATCAACAATTCTTTCATACCCCAAAGCAACCAAAAGTAGATTTTCATTGAAAAGATTTTGTAGAAGACTACTAGATAAATGAAGATAAAGAGTATAAAATAGAAGAAGAATTTTGTAGCTGTGATGGTGACAAAG
Organism: Sapria himalayana; assembly: GCA_029783825.1. NCBI lineage: Eukaryota > Viridiplantae > Streptophyta > Magnoliopsida > Malpighiales > Rafflesiaceae > Sapria > Sapria himalayana. The sequence goes on from JAREIK010002147.1 coordinate 3,596,598, forward strand.
ATGAAGAATATGAGGAAGAATTATATTGGAGCTACAAATATAAGAAAATAAAAAAAGTTGATTGTTATGAGCTCGTGACATTCTTCAAAGTCGTGACATTTGAGAAATCTTATGTTGATAGTTGTAAGGAAGCTAAGACATCAATAGAAAAGATAAGACTATGATAGAAACCATGGGAGAGAAAATCAAAGACAAGACCATAGTTGTCTTTTGGAGTTACATGAAGCTTAAGGACAATGTCTTGGCTATGCATAGTACCTCGACTCTGGAGATACAGAAAGAAAAGGGGAAGAAAAAGTTGTAAGATAATTATGGTTTCTATTATAGTCGTGATTTAGGAGTTACAAGAAGAAAATATCATGGAAATGCTTAAAGGCATAGCTGCGATAGTACTTAATGTCACAACTTTGGAAATCTAGAATGAAAATGGACAATACAATAGAGAAGAAAGAGTCACAACAATTACTAAAGTCATGGTGTCCAAAAAAGAAAAAGTGCAAGAAACAAATAAAGAAAGAAACTAATAAGAATGAGGTAATATAGTATTCTAAGAAGATAGCATGAACATCAAATAAAGAAACAAAACTATAAAGTAGTTTTGATGATCTTGCTATGTATATTAATCCTTGTTCTACTTTGGAGGCAATCCATGGATTTTTTTTTCCCACCTGTATGATGTAATTAAGACTTATATCCAACACATAAATAAATCTACACATCCAATGACTCATAAGTATAGTCATGGAACTCAAACCGCACTATGATTTTCAGTAATATCTACTTGTAAATTTTCTACTATATTTGAGTCTATTACACTCAAACCTAGTCTTAGCAATATATAGTGATAATGAAGATTTGTTGTCACTGAGGGGGAAGTTATTTCTTAGGAATGAGTAATTATTTTAGTATGTGAATTTATTTAGTGTTCAAACCACCCAATATTCTTATGAATTTTGGTGGTTTATGATGATACATAGATATATAAATGGAGATATTATAGGTTGATTTCATGACTTTGACTTTTTGATGAGTTTTGATGAATAATAATGAAATTAATAGGTTTTTAGATGTGATTAACAGAGAAGAAAGAATATTAAGTCTCACATAGTTTTGACATCTATTCATGGTCGAAATTCTACTTAATTAGTCGGAAAAATTCTTATACATCATGACTCTAACAAGTCATTAGTACAATCTTTTTACTATGTGATACATTCTTTCTACTTATGATATTATCTTGGGAGTCATAGTCATATATATCTGGAGAAATTTAAATATCTATGAAAGTAATTCTATATTACAATAACCAAATATCCCACTAGTAATCAAGGTCATGGTCAAGTTCAAGTGTCATGACTTTATCTTTAACATGGCTTGTCTCACATAAGAGTTATTTTCTTTTTATAAAATCTTGACTTTTGAACTATAAAAAAATTATAAAAATATAACTACTTAGGCCTTAATTATTTAGAACCATGACTTTTAGAATACTAAAAGTTATAGAGGATATTACTCAAGTATGATTATTTTCAAGATTTTGACTCTTGTCCTAAAAAAACATAACTATGACTTATAGACTATGGCTAATTACTAGTCTGTGATATCCTTGTAATGCCCTAAAAATATGATATGGGAAAGGAGAGAAGGGCAATGCCACTGCCACCAATATTACCTTAGATACCTGAGAGATATGAAAGAAAAATTATATGTCATGGCCATTTCTTAGGGCTAATGACCATGAACAACACATAAGAGACATTCTCTCAAGTATTACCAATTTTGTGGCTTTTATAGAGTATCATGGTTATATAACAAAATGGGAAGTCATTTACCATGTCATGGTCATGTATATATATATTAAATGTGAGTGTGCATACATATTTTTATACACACACACACACACACATTTAACATGTGCGTGTGTGTGTGTTAAATGTGTATAGATACAAAACATACAAGTCAGGACTTAGATGATAATGATACCGAGGAAATAATTTGATGATAATAATTATAAATTTTAGCATTTCAATGAAAACTCAAATTACATTAAAGAATATGAATAAAGAGGATTACATACATACATACATATATATATATATATATATGATAAATGTGTGTGTGTGTGTGTGTGTGTTAAATGCATATAATTACAAAACTTACAAGTCATTACTTAGATGATTGATGATACCAAAAATATAATTTGATAATAATTATAAATTCTAATATTTCAATGAAAACCCAAATTACATTAAAGAATATGAATAAAAAAGATTACATACATATATATATGATAAATATGTGTGTGTGTGTCTGTGTGACACATCAATTTCAAACCAAAATAAAAGAAAAGTATGACGTGAGATTGAAAAACAATCATGATATATGTATCACCAATTTAAAATAAATCATAAATTATTAATTAATGCCAAGGCTATTAAATTACCCATTTTAGGAAACAAGCCACTGAGAGTAAGAAATATCATGAAACTAAGATCAAATATTATTTGTGACAGATAAATATAAAAAAATTTTAAAAATAATATAAAATAATTACATGATCATTCATATATTATGAAACTAGTGTCATACAACCAAAAAATAATATGTACAAGAAATGAATCTGACAAAAAAATAGTGAGATGAATAAATAATAAGACTAAGAAAAAAAATTAAAAATATATGTATTAAAAATAACATAAGAATAGCTCATATAAATAATAAAATAAGAGAACTATTGAAAAATAAAATATTTAGACAATGGAAAAAAAATAGAAATAGACCAAAAAGTAATTGGATTAAAATTATAAATAATAATTTAACAATTCAAAAATTAAAAGTTACATAAATTTTATTAGATTAATCTTTGAAGGCATAATTTATATAGTCATTCCTGAGAGATTAGAAAAATACTTGTTTGATTTTAATTTTGATTTGAATAATACCCCAAATACAATTTCATCAATAAATCATATTTTATTAAAAACTAAAATTCATATGAACGGAATCTTCGTAAAGTATAGATTAGTAAAACTAATAAGGCATTAATGAGTAATTATTATGAGGGATTAAAAATTATAGTTAGGTAATATAGTTTGATAATAATTATGATAAATTTTAACTCTAAATTCCTAGATAAGTAATTTATAAATATAGCCACATAATTATGATTGAGAGTTTAAATCATGAGCACATAAAGTATAGATTGGTAAAAATGTAATTGAAGATAAAAGATAAACATGTATTAAACAAAAGTGTCACAATTTATCAAAATAAAACATTATACTTAAAAAATTTAACTATAATGATAATATTTAAAATTCACTTACATCAATTTTAGTTTTTCGAGAAAACCCAAAATGAGATATAATATATGCATGCACACACACACACACACACACACACACACACAAATTTATAGATCAAAATGGAAAACAAAAAAAAAGAAATCATACCAAGCCATAGAGATTTTGTTGGTGCATGGCCAAAAGAACCTCAGGAGCCATCCACCGAGGCATTCCAACACATGAATCGGGAGGCTGTATTCCACTATGAGCATTGCAACACGTGTGGAATGGTGAACGGAGGGGAATTGCTCGATCAAAATCACACAACTTCACAATTGGCTTCCCATCCTATTTCTCACTATCTAAATCGATCAACACATTTTCGCTCCTTATGTCCTTGTGTATTATGTGCTTTGAATGTAACTCTACTAATGCCTTGCAACATCTCGGGCAATGCTTAAAACCAATTCCATAGGTATGTGCTTTTCTCCATCATTTGATATTTTCGCCATATAACTCTGCAACAAAAAGGGAAGCACACACATATTACATGGCCTCCCGAAGACACCCACATCAAGATATATAGATTTACACTGAAACAAAATTAATAGCATAAATTCATCATAGAATTTGACTATTTATTAAAATATTTATGAAGAAAAATCAATATTTGATTAATATATTAAACCAATCACTAAAATTTATCACTATTAGTATTAGTTAATCACAATATTTTCAAAATAAACATATTAAATAAGGACTACTCAAACAAATTCAAAAATTTTGAGATTGTTTTATACTTAGATAATATAGTAGTTTATAAATAAATCTTAGAAAAACATATAAATCATTTCAACCAAACATTACAAGTACTAAGAAAAATTAAACTATATGTGCAATAAAAAAAATACATATTTGCTTAACATGGTGTTTAATTTCTTATTTACCTTAAAAAAATGAAATGATTGAAATGGACAAAGATAAAAAAAAATAAATCATTATTAAGTGAGAGCTATCAACTAAAGTTACAAAATTGAGATCATTCCTGAAGTTAACAAATTATCATAAAAAATTTATACATGAATATTCTCACATCAGCATATAATTAATAAATATATTGAAAAAATAAAAATATATAATTGGAACTCAACTTGTCAAAAAACTTTTGATCATTTAAAGAAGTCCCTCTATAGAAGAACCATATTAATCTTACCAAATTATATGAAAACCTATAAAACCCATACTGATGAAACCACTATTATCAAAATTATATGATTCACGATTTGATTCATGACTCGATTCACAATTTAGGGAGTAAATAATTTGACTTTTTAAAAAAATTAAAAAAAATACATGAATCAAAGACTAAATCACTAAATTACGAATTGATTCATATAAATTGATTTAATACTGATTCTCAAGAAAATGAGATCCTCAAAAAGTCACAAAATAAAAATTAAAATACTAAAAAAAATTATCAACTGTAAGAATTAATTAACGTGAAAAAAAAATAATTTTAACCTTTAATATTACAAATTTATGAGAAAAAACAAAAAAAAGAAGAATACCAACAATTTGGTATAAGCATTCTGAATATATGAGAAGAAAGAAAAAAATAAAAAAAAAGAAATTGAAGAAAAAATAAAAAAGGAGAAAAAAAAACCTAAAATTTATGAATTTAAAACTTATTATTTTAATATATTTAAATAGCTTATAATTTATTAATTATATAAAATTACATATACTTTAACTATTATTATAAATGTAAAACAAATCTTACAATTCAATTTGATTTGGTTCTCGATTCTTGATTCACTAATCAAACATTTTGATTATTCATTCTAATCTTAATTTAACAACTATGAATGAAATAAAGTTTATCATTATAGATTTTCTAATACAAAAAGAAATGACAATTATCATGCAATACTTGTGGGTAAGTAGACGTTACTTCCTAGTTTCTCAATTCATAGTAAAGATAATTAATATGGTAACATTATTTTTAAATTCAAGAAAAATTTACTCTAAACAAAACTTGATAGCATTATTTCATTGTAGAGTTTGACCATTTACTAATATACAAATTAAGAAAAACCAATATGACAATTAATACATTAAAAAAATAAAAGTTATTACTATTATTAAATCACAATATTTTCTAAAAGAGCAAAATAAATAAGAACAACTCAAAGATCCAATTTTCACATCCATGAAAAAGTATGTCGTAGGAGGAATGAAAATAAAACATTAAGTGCCATGTGACCTACTATTCAACAAGAAGCAATATTTATGCCCTATTATTTAGAAAACTACAAAAAAAAACATATGAGAATATCACGGTTTTAAGTGAATTGGTCATTTGGGTGTATTATTCCCACTAGAACTCAGAAAGAATAATATTATCAATCACAAATTAAAAATAATAAAACAAGACTCATGTACAAAACATGTACTTGGATAATATAGTAGTTTACAGCTAAGTCTAAAAAAAATATGAATCATTTCATACAAAAATTATAGTACTAAGAAAAAACAAACTATATGTGCAAAAAAAAAGCATATTTGCTTAACATGAAGTTTAATTTCTCATTTGCATTAAAGAAATAAAATGGAATGGACAAAAATAAAAAATAAGTCATTGTTGACTGAGCTATCAACTAAAATTACAAAGTTGAGATCATTTCTCAAGTTAACAAATTATTATATGTAATTTACTCAAAAATATTCTCACATCAACATACTATTAATAAACACATCAAAAATATATATATAATTGGAACTCAACTTGTCAAAAATCTTTTAATAAGTTAAAGATGCACAACTACAAAAAAATCATTATTTAATCTTACCAAATCATATGAAACCATATAAAATTGATATTAATGTATTTAATCTTGTCATTATAGATATTCTTATACAAGAAAAAATGATATTTATCATGCGAAACTTGTTTGGAAGAATACATTATTTCTTAGTTTCTCAATTCATAGACAAGACAAGTAACATGGTAATAAATTATTTTTAAATTCATGATAAATCTAATTTGACAAAAATTTGATAGCATAAATTCATTGTAGAGTTTCATCATTTATTAAAAAATAAGTCAAAAAAATTAATATGATAATTAATACATTAAACAACAAAATAAAATGTATTACTACAAGTAAAGCACAATATTTTCTAAAAAAACATATTAAATAGGGACTACTCGAAGATCCAATTTCCAAGACAATGATGAAGTATGTCATAGAAAGAATTAAAAGAAAAAATTGTGTTGAATATGACCTACAATTCACCAAGAAATAACTTTTGTATTTCAAAAATTTATGAAAAAAAAATCATATAAGAATATCAAAATTTTAAGTTGATTGGTCATTTAAGCGTGCAATTCTCACTAGCACTCAAAAAGAATAATACTATCAGTTAAAAATTAAAAACAATATAGCAACATGTAAAATATTTGCTTGATATGCCAACAAGACTATGTGATGCAAAAAATATCAAGAGTACCTTATCAATACTAGGATACTCATGACATAACATATCCATGAACTCTTTTTGTTAATATTCCTAAAATTAGTGATTTTGGAATTATTATAATGATAATACGTCAATTATTCAAATATGATACTCTCATTCCAATAGTAAGGAAATACCCAGGATAATAAACAATAAATTTTATTCAAAAAAATATATTAAAATATTGAGTCATTTCTTATACTATTATTAGCAATTAAAATAGAAAATTTACAAATTAATTTTAACATAACCACTCAATATGATAAAATTAGATTTGAGTTTGTGATAATTTGAAGAATAGATAATTAAATTCACAATAATTATACAACAAGTATATTACCAAATTAGGTGGGGAAGAGGGTCAACTATTATGGTGGTTCAAGACATGATCCAAGTATTTTAGACCATCATTTAAAGAATTTAAAATATTCCAAAATATCTAAGAATTTCTAATATCCCAAAACAACCTAACATTCTAGCATTTTTTATTAATTTCCTTTTGTTATTTATATCATTAGATTATGAAAAATAACATAACCTTGACCCTTGATGAAATGAGATTTTCTTCATATAATAAGATCCTATTCAAACTAGTAACCATCAATATTTTGAGAATCATATGTGTGTTGCAATACTTGTATGTTTTAACTTATGTGCATTACTTGTATTACTTGTATGTTTTAACTTATGTGTGTTGCAAGTAGACTAATGTGGGCTCTTAATAGTATAATCTTTAGTATGATCACACCTAACAATTCTAAAATCTACATTCCATTATAAGTATACATTGTGGCTATGGTTGAATACACATTGTCACCCTAGTTACAAAGCGGAAAGTTAGATCATTTCAAATAGTAGACTAAGGAAAAGGTTTTGCTCGGCCTATTTTCCCAATTGAACCAAGTTTATTTCTTATGGTTTGGGCCATATCATTTTTAGTTCTATTTCCAATCTAATCTAGTATTTCATGCACAAATGAAACATCACAATATTAATTATTATTTTGTTGAAGAAAGCTCAAAAAAATTCTTTTATCAACACATGTTTTTTCAAAATAAAAAAAAAGTTCACTATAAAGTACATCATCTTGCATTATTTTCTCTTAAGCCTACTTTACAATATATTCATGCATCAGCTGAAAAAATTATTGAATAATGATTCAAAATCTTATTTTTCATCTTTGAGAACATTGTGCTTATTACACCTCTTGTATCCATGAATATACTATGAATATGTTACCAATAAGAATTATATATGCTTCTAGGTGTTTCATACCCAATTTAACAATAATTCAATAAATATATCCAATAGATGCAATGAACATGAGTGAGGTGTATTATCAGAACCAAGTTACACTACAATGTTTTTCAAAGAAATAGCTACTTTAATATGATTTTTCCCTACACAATTTAATGTAACATCTTATCAATTCAATAATTACATTTTTTTGCCACCTCATGCAACCTAGAATAGATCAACTATGTATGACATTTGTTTGAAACATTGTGATTATTGTTGGCTGATTTTTTTCATGTGTTTAACTGCTAAAAATTTAAGGCATTCGGTTTGCAATTGAATAATAGTAACCCTAATTGCATTTTCCCACTACACGGATTCTAGCAGAATTAATTCCTAATACAATAAAAGAACATGATAAAGATCGAATACTTACATTTTCTTCATTATGAATTTTTCAGCGTAGTTCTTCTTAGCCAACATCTTACCTTTGATACCCAATGTCTATGACCATTCATATCAAAAAAATATCAAAAAGAATAATTCAAGCCCCCAAAAGTTTCATGTATCATGGTTTATAATTCAAACTATAATATCAAAAATGCAAATAAACCTTTCGAGCCCTCTCGAATTGCTTGTGTACTTCACGAGCATCCTTCTTGTGCTTTCGCTCAAAGTGGTCAAAGCGATATCCATGCCTCTTCCTGTGCTGCTCGATGTAGTCTTATTGTGGCTATCAAGTACCAACAATAAAGAATGACCGAATAAAATTGTAATCAAGTATATTGAAATAAGAACAAACCAAGGTAAATTTCATTTGCTATTGATTTACATAAAATTTATTGATGATACGAGGGTTGCACAGAACAAAACAGTCGAGTATATTGCAGTAGCAGAAAGCAGAAGCCAAAGCCTACTGTGTGGTGTGGCTACCACAACTAGCGAAACTAGACTTGGCAACCAAATGACCCGTCCCGAAGAATGGATCGAAAATAAGCCTCTGTTCACGACCCGATGGTTAGCTAAGGAAAATCCATAGCTAAATTCATCATTAAATTATGGATTTAATTAGCTAGGGAAAATCCATAGCTAAATTCATCATTAAATTATGGATTTAATTAGCTAGGGAAAATCCATCGCTAAATCCGTCGCTAAATCTATTGCTAAATTATGGATTTTATTAGCTAGGGAAAATCTTTTGCTAAATTTGTCGCTAAATTATGGATTTTATTAGTTAGGAAAAATCCTTTGCTAAATTACGGATTTTATTAGCTAGGAAAAATTCATTTCTAAACTCATCACTAAATTATGGATTTTACTAGCTAGGAAAAATCTATCGTTAAATCAATCGCTAAATTATGGATTTTATTAGCTAGGAAAATCTGTCGCTAAATATGTCACTAAATTATGGATTTTATTAACTAGGAAAAATCCATCACTAAATCCATCTCTAAATTATGTATTTTATTAGCTAGGAAAAATCCATCTCTAAATCAAGGATTTTATTTGTCAGGGAAATTCCCTCGGTAAATTAGTCACTAAATCAAGAATTTTATTTCCTAGAAAAATTTCCTCGCTAAATCGGTCGCTAATTTATGAATTTTATTAGATAGAGAAAATCTTTCGCTAAATCTGTCGCTAATTTTAGGCTTTTATTAGTGAGGGATATTTCGTCGCTAAATCCGTCGCTAAATAACCCACTTTTCTTGAGCAGAATTTACGCAGATTTTCCGTCGCTAATCTGACACTATTCTATCGCTAAAATCCCCCTTTTTCATGAGCGGAATTTACAAAAATTTTTTGTCGCTAAATTTGTAGTTAAATCTTCTGCTTTTCTTGAGCAGAATTTATGAAAATTTTTTTGTCGCATATCCGATGCTTTTTTTTTTCAAAGAAAAAGTATAAATCCCTTGCTATTCCCTAGCTAATCCCTTGCTATTCCCTAGCTAATCCCTTGTAATTTAGCTAGAGATTGATCCCTAACTAAAATTCCCTAGCTAAATCGATATTTTTTTGTAGTATATATCATTCTCGATATCACGACTCTTTAAGGATGTCAAGATGATGGAGGCATGAAATGGTGGTCCCTTTTTAGCATCATGACTTTGTGTTGCATAGATATTAGGCCCAAGACATTGTTATTTCTAGGGTAATGACTTTGTGTTACAAAAAGGTTAAGATGCAAACTAAAGTCATTGTAATTTTCTAGAGTCCCGACCTCATAATATAAAAAGAAGGCTGAAGTTGTGACATTTTTTGAAAGCCACAACTACAAAATCTTATATGTAAAGTCACAACAAGTAAGAAACCCTAGATGTAAATTTTACACTTGCTAGAGGTTCTACAAGAAAGTAAGGGACACAAGATAAATATCAATCCCTAAAGAGTTGCAACTCTCATCCCCCCCCCCCCCCCCCCCCCATGGTAAATTCAATAATTTGTACCAAAATAGTATGAGTATAGGGTTTATGTTAATCGATATGATTTTGGTTTTTAATCAATGAATAAATATCTTTGATTTATTTTATGTTATCAATATTGATAGTTGGTGATTTAAGAGAACAAGAACTAGGATTTTAACTATTGATATATTTGTGTGAGCTTGTCATGATGGTTAATGATAAGTAAATCATAAGTCTCACTCATACATATGGTAGAAAGAAAATGATAGCCCTTTCGACTATGATACATAAAATATACTTTTACATTAAATCCAAAATTTAATGTATGAATGTTTTTACAACTTAGTCTATTACAAGTCAATAAATTATACATATACGATTATGGTACTTATAAAGTCAAAAGTATGAATATTTTTACCTGTCAATCTATTATACACATCTTAAAAAATTTATATCACGATTTAGATGAATGCTATATAGACTGTCTTCCCAAGAGATTAACCTTTAGTGTGGAGTCACATTGTTACTAAGGAATACATTGAAAGGTAGTCCTCTAGACATGCATAAGTATGTTGTGACTCGTATGGTATTAAAAACTCATGTGGGTTACTTTTACTTGTATGATTCCCATTGATAAAACATGAAAAAAGTATATATTAATTATCTGAGTATAATACTTTTGAAGTCAAAAGTACAAATGCATATAAATCATATCAATCTTTAATCTTTATGGTATTTGAGATTATAAAATAAAAGTGTGCATATAAATCAACCATCAATGGCAATAGACAAAGTTACCTAAAAGGTATGGGATTGTGAATGACTTTCTAGCAAAGATGAATTATTGTTTCTGTGGTGATGTACCAAGGGGAAAATTATGAGGAGATCATTATTGGGATGAACTCAATAGTAATAACTACTTTGTATGTTGTTAGGATAAGGAATAATTGTATAATACCTCAACCTTTATTATGTGTTTAATATAATATATGTTGAGTAATTTAAACATCATCACATATATTAAATAAATAAATTATGGACCAAATATTATTTAATAGTATGAATATCCATTTTACAAAAAATAGGATCTCTCATTATTGAATAATTAAACTGCCAATGTAATATTTATGAAATTGATATGTATACAAAAGTATATTTTACTACTTATAGAACCCTGGCACATAAAGATCTTTGTTGATAAAATATTCTCATTAATGAGTTTTGAGATATTGCCTAACTAATAAAATTATGTGGTGTAACAAAGTCACAATACTTATATGCTAAATACCTTCAGGGGCGTATAGATTAAATAACTATTCATCAGAACTTGCCAAAATATAAAAGTCATGAAATCAACCCATAATATCTTCATTTTCATATCTATCATCATCATAAACTACCAAAATACATAAGAATATTTATTTATTTAAACACAACAAATTCTCACACTAAAATAATTTATTATCTCTGAGCAATAACTTCCCACTCCATGACAAAAGTCTTTGTTATCACTATGAATTACTATGATTAAGTTTGAGTATCATAAGAAATAAAAATAATGAAACAACTTCAAGTGGAGATGTTGACAATCGATATAAGGTTTGAGTTTCATGAATATACTTGTGAGCCATTAGATGTGTATATTTAATTATGTGGTGGATATAAGTATTTATTACATCACACATACAAAAAAAATCATTGGATTACCTTTTAAGCAGCACTACATATAACTTCAATAGCTAGATCATCAAAATATTGTTTTCTCTATAGAAGATCTCTGATGTCCATGCTATCTTTTAAATATACTATTTTATCTTATTCTTGTTGGTTTATTCCTTTATTCTTGATTCAATTACACCTTTTACTTGGTTTCTTTTCTCTTTGGATGTTATGACTTTAGCGAATGTTGTGGCTCCTTCTTCTCCATTACATTATCCCTTTTTATTTTGGATCCCCAAATTTGTGGAACTAAATACTATTGTTGCTTTGCCTTTAATCATTTATTTTCCCTTTTCTTCTTTTAACTCCAAGGTCATAGCTAAAATTGAAATTGTGGTTTTGTATTTAACCTTTTCTTACTTTTCTCTTTATGTATCTCCAGAGTCACAAATGGTGTTCATAGCTATGGCCTTTTCATTAAGCTTCTAATGATCTAATTCGTTTTGTATCCCCAAATCATAGTGCTAGGCGCAACCATGATTTTTTCTTCAAGCTTTCCTTAGCCATTTTCATTCTATAATACCAATGTTATGGCACTATGTACATCTGATACCTTGTCTTTGATTTTCTCCTCCATGATTTATGTGATTATGTCTCAATCTTGTCTATTTCCATTGATGTCTTAGCTTCCTTTCATGCATGCAAGTACATCTAGGATATTTGGTTATAGTCTCGATCTCTTATCTGAAATAATATTGGCTACCACATAAAAAATAGATTATAATACTATGCTAGACACCATATATAGGAGTCAATAGATCATATGTAATCTTAGATAGTATGAGATAGATAGATTCATATGATTTCTATCAATTAATAATATCCAAAATCTTATTATGATATTTTAAAAGTTAGTAGTATGTATCAAAATATCGAGACAACTCACTTCTAATCGATAGATAACCTCATCATCATTCCCTAGCTAACTAAATAGAAAAGTCATCATCTTAGAATATAGAGTTCATGTCCGTACTTAGAGATTCGTTATAACTATCATACTTGTATCATAATATATAAATATGTTACTTAATTTTTCATGAATAATATCTTTAGATTCATCTGTTTTTTTGGTTAATATAAATGGATATGTATCTTAATATCTTTTTTTTACCCCTTTTACCTTAATCATAAGATCGATATAGGAAGCCAAGCAATTTAAAGTTGGAATAAAGGATTAGTATTTTAAATAATTGGTTTCCATCTTAATAGTTATGACACTAAATACAAGGTGTCCTTTATGCCTACTAAATATGCTACTAATATCACTCATGAACCCAAGTACAATGCAAGTGATGGAAGTGTACATAGACGAACACATTTTTCATGTCATAAAAATCTTCAAAATTTTAATAAAAAAATTCATGTATCCCATTCTGAATTATCAATAAAAGTTCATCACTCTTACTATTGACATAGTTGAGTATCACTTGCTGGTAGCTAATACATTCTAACATAAGGCATATATAATTTCAATAATGTCTCATATCTATTTCTTTAAGCCTAAATGACAAATAATAACGTCTAAATGCTTATTGTGTACTAGGCATCTTTAGGTATTTTGTGAATTTCTTATTTTTCCTAAAATGGTAGAGATAAATTTCATTTTCACATGTACTATTAGGTTAATTATATGTCACATATATCTAATGTAAAAAATTTCACTTAACATTTCATCTCTAATGGTTTAAACCAACATAGTAATGGATACTCAATTATTAGAAGTGCTATCAAAAGTAATATTTTATTCTAAAAAATTTACATCCCTAAAAATCCTCATCATACACTCATAAATGACATGGCCATTACGAGGATGGAGTGTCTCAGGAAATCCTAAATTATTTTCAATAATTTTCAATTTTGAGTCTACATAATGGGCAGTGAGGCATATGAATAAAGCATCATTGTGACTAGTTCAGATATCGAACATCACGTTTAGCACTTCACTATATTTCCTATATTTATTAATTATTAATTATTTTCATTAATTTAGTTGATAATATCCAAGCTCATTAACTTGGAGTTTTTTTTCTAGATTCTTTAAACATGATAATACAATTTATACTCAAGATATCTTTCTATTTGTTGCATGGAATCAACAATGAAAATATATATTTATTATAAATTTCAATACGATAACATAAACAAGGATCTTTCGCTCAAAAAATATAATTTTTTATGGTAATTAGTTAATTGAACTTTATCATTCATTGTTGGGTTTGTGAAAAAAATTTATTCTTCAACTATGATTCTATTTCATTTTACAACCTAAAAACCGAACACTTACTTCCTTATGAAGAAGGGTTTTCATATAACATTTGGCAAAACTATATGTATGGAAAAGTATGATAGATGATATGTGTATATCTTGCCATTGAATAGCTGATCCAGATTAGAGTATATTATGGGTAGTATCTATAGTGTATGATCATGATGTATGGAAAGTATCTAATTTTTTGAGATGATTTAAGTATATTATGGGTACTTATCCAAATTAGAGTATCATCTACAATACACAAGAATTGTTTGAAAGAACAACTAAAGAAAATATTACAAGATTTGTTGTGAATATAATGTGATAGTTTTCCAAAAAAGTTGGGATGAATGAATAACAATGCCATAGTTTGCCTAGAAAAATAGTTATTAGTTACTAATAATGATGAACCTATTTGAAACATTGTATCAATATATATATATATATATATCTCTCTCTCTCTATGTGTGCGTGCGTGTGCGTGCGTGTGTGTGTGTGTGTTTGATTTATTAGGATGAAGTAAAAGAACAATATTGCTTAAACAAATTAATGGAAGAAAGAATGGAGATAATAAAATTGATAAGAGAAACAATTATAGCAGCTTAAGATATATAGATAATCTATATGGATAAAAGTGGGAACCTTTAATGTTTTTTATCGGTGATAAAATATTTGTTAAGATGGTTCTAATGAAGAGAGTTGTGAGATTTGTAGAAAAATGAAAATTACAGTGAATGTGCACAAGTTAAGTGAAAACCCCTATTGGATAGCCTTATTTCATAACCGTCTTGAAGTGCATACTAAATTCCATATTTTAATAATAAGAAAGTAAATGAAATATCTCTCTCTCAAATTACAGGATTAGTCAATCAAGGTTGTGGAACATCTCATCTACAAAAAACCATGTGGTAACAATTATGGTTGTTCCAGTAAAAAAGATAAATAACATGAAAAGTCTATTTCTTAAGATTCTATGGGAAAATATTTGATGGAAGAAGCAACGTAGGAAAAAAAGATGGTATGAGGATGAAGATTCCTCATCTTTTCACTTGTGGAAACATTTTATGGAAGACAAATATGACAACCTTAAATTTTGATATAAATTATATGCCTATATTTTTAAAATAATGAATTGTTTTGAATATGAAAATTATTTCAAAATGTTGAAATCAAATTCTGATGGTAATTACATCAGAAAAAAAAATTGTATGGTTTGGATAAACCTAAAAGTAATTGCTATGAGGAGATAATCAGGTAACTTATTATTTTATTATTAAAATTATATGAAAAACATCCATTAAACCTTTAGAACACTAGAAAGGCTAATTAATAGTATCATGAGCAAACATGAGATTTTCAAAATTTTTGAAAATACTTACAAAACCTTAAGGGCCAAATCATGTTCTTTATTCCTCAAAAATATTATAAATGGGTTATTTCAAAAAGAAATGTATTTTTAATGAATGCCAAACTATTTTTTATATTTCTTTATAATAGGACAAAACTTAAAAATTTGTAAATTTTGATTGAAAACCAAGATCATTTTGAGCTAAACGAAGAAAATTGAAATATCAAATCAAATCAACCCTCTTAACAAATCCTAGGAGCCTAGTATCAAAATAAATGCAAATTTGTTTCCCCCGCAAACCCTAGTCATCATAGTTAGCTTAACCACCTCTCATTTTCAAAAAAAAAACATGCAACCTTCTATCAAAACTCTCTCCTCTCAATCTTCATGGAGCCAATTAAAAGGTAAAAAGATTTCTTCCTCCCTTGAATATAAGATGTTTTAGGTGTAAGTGTGTGTGTGTGTGTAAATTAGGTGATATTGTAACAAAATTATAAGATGTGAATAGAAAGTGATTGATATTTGGCTAGAGGTGTCAAACGGGCCGGCCCAGCACGGCACGGCCCGTTTTTCACGTGCCCAGCCGTGTTGCCGTGCCGTGCCCGGCACGGCACAGTTTTTTAAATTCGGGCACGGCACGGCCCGTGGGCACGGCAAGGCCGTGCCGTGCCGTGCCGGCCCGCTCGGGCACGGGCGCACGGCAAGGCAGGGCAGGCAGGGCGGGGCGGGTCTGTTTGGACCCGACCCGCGGTCTTTTTACCGGGGGCGGGGCCCGGTTGGGTCACGAGTCACGACTCAGGCACGCGGGCCGGCGTGCCGTGCCGGGCACGGCCCGGCACGTGGTTTGTTCGGCCGGGCCCGGCACGGGCCCGGGCACGTTTTTTTATCGTGCCGGGCCGGCCCAGGCACGGCCGAACCGTGCCGTGCCTCGTGCCGGGCCGGGCCGGCCCGGCCCGTTTGACACCTCTATATTTGGCTGCATGTAAATTTGAATTATAATCATAAAATTTTTGTTCAATTTAGGTGACATTGTAACAAAAGCATATATGTATATTTTATTATTAAATCAAATGTTTATATAATATGAAGTTAGAGATTTAAGAAGATTGGAAATTTTGGATCTTGTAAAATTGGGAATTCATATAAGTAAGGAAATCATTTAATTACTTGAATTCAATTACATTTTGAATAAATGTTCTAAATGAGATATCATTATTCAACATGTGTACATTTTTTAGGTGTTGAAGTGCTTTCAATACAAATTATTTGTGATGTTATATATATAAATGTAAGTATATATGCAATGTAATGTGTTTTCATGGAATGTAAGCATATGTTCATATTAATTGTGTGTGTGTGCATGTGTATAGGCTATGTGATGTAAATGTGTGTGTGTGTGTGTGTGTGTGTGTGTGTGTGTGTATGTGAGTATATGTATGTGTTTTTATTTTAATGTTAATTTTTTTAGTGCTAAAACTAAAATCTAAACATAAATCATTGGTTTAATGGAGTCATTGTGCTTTGTGGTTTGTGTTTCATGATGTCAATATATAAAAATGTGGTGAGAAGAATGCAACATTTTTATTTAGTAATTAGACAACGAACATTGATTTGGTACAAGCAACATTATTGTATTTCCTTTTAGTGGTAAGCAGAATTCAACATTTTAAGTTATAATTAAATATTGATGCACATACAATAGGTTTGTGTAGTAGTTATAAATGTGAATAAAAATAAAGCCAACTAATTTAGTAATTATGACCACATTTTCTAGCATATGATAACTAAAGGGCTTGCATGTTTAATGAAGGTTACTATGTGATGTTGTGTATGCCTTGGGTGGAAGACCAAATCGATTAAACATGTTTAGCCAAACTAATATGATTAAAATTAAATGCCATTTGGTTAAAATTAATGTAGTTTGGTTTATATTAATATGGTTTGATTTAATTAATATAGTTTTTATTTATTGTTTGGCTTTTCTTCTGTGTGCCTAAATTATTGAAAAAGAAGAAAGAATAGTGATGGAAAATTATATTTTCCCATCAAAAATTCTATAATTAATAGAAGAAGAAGAAAAACAAATAGAAAGAATAAAAGAATTAGAAAGAAGAAAAAGATGAATAAAAAGAATATAATGATGAAAAGAAAAAAAGGAAAAAAATGAAGAAAAAAATGAGAAAAAGAAGAAGAAAAAAAATAACAAGAAAAAAAAACTGGAAAAACTTGAAGAATGTGAAGAGGAGGAGAAAAAGAAGATACTAATGATGATGCAAATAGAAAGTGAGAGAGAAGAAGCAAAACAATGTGAAGCAAATAAAGAGAATACACAATGAAACATATGGAAAGACAAACAAAAAGTGACCAATGTGAGAAACTCTCTCTATTCTCTTCCTCATATCTCAATTACCATAACAACACAAAGGAAAAATACTCCCTCATTTTTTGAATTATAATAGTTACATAAATACAACATTATGTATAACCATGGTATGATATTGATTAATTTTGACTTGATGAAGGACACACATGACTCGAGTTGTAGCTTGAGTTTGGGTTATTGGTTATGTGTCCTTGGTGTTATGGTTTCTATTCAATTTCTTCAATTGTTATGTGTTTCTATTTGAATTTTTGTTGCTACGAGAATGCTAAAGTTTGGAGCATAATCTTGCATGCTTCAATTTATTTTTCTTATGGATTTTTTGATTGGATTGTACATGGTATATAGGATAGGTAACAAATCATAGTATGCTCTATTTGATGTTCAAATACTACTTAGGTCTATGCTAAAATTTTATGAGAATTCTAGGTGATTTCTTTTATATTTTATGCATTTATGAATAGTAAAATCATAAGGTATTATATGTGAATTTGACTCTTATATTTGTGTTATTTATTTTAGCAGTGTGTATTTATAGTGCATTTATGTGTGTGCATGTGTGTACAATGTATATTATTTTAGTAGAATTATTCATGACTATGCGTAGTATGCACTGTGTTAAAATGTGAATATTTTGTGAAATTATGTTGGTTGATCTCTACATATTTTTAATAATTAGTAAAAAAACAGAGAGTGTATGTGTATATTTGTATATTATTTATTTAATTTTGTTGTGTAATTGTGAGATTTTAAGAAAATAGAAAATAACTTATAAAGGGTCTGATTGTCAATTTGGAATTGCCATAATCAACCCAGTTGGTTTTGGGATTGATTTAACTTTCGATAGAATGTTATTAGTATTTAGTATTTAAAGTTTCTCTAATAATTAGTATCAAAGTATTTTAATACCTACAAGTTATATTGGAGAAGGCTACTTGATTGTAGTGGTTTGAGCCAATTTGGTTGGATATTAGTTGATCTAAACTCTCAGGTATGAAACATTTTGGGTTGGTCAAATTATAGTCAACCAATTATCCAATCATGAAGATGAACTATTGTAGTTTTTAATGATTTGGAGTAGTGGTAGATCTTTATATAAACTCATAAAAAGAGGAAAGAGAAAAACTATAAGGATGAGATCTAAAAGCAAAGTTATCCTAAGTAGTTATGGGATAATCAGGATATGAATTTAAATAGTATGCCTAGTGACAAAGATGGAATGTCTATTGATCTGATATGATTAGATATTCGAATGAACCTATTATATATTGGAATATTGGATAATGAAAGTCATGTGGGTAAATTTGGGAGAGACTAATATAAATTGGTCATAGTCAGTGATATTAGTGAGGGAATGAATGGTACATTTCTCATATATTACACATTTAGTAATTTATTTGGAAATGGTAATTATTTTTTCGGAAAAATAAGCATTGATTCAAAGCAAATATTGGCACAGATGTGTGTGAATGGATGGTAAGCTTTCTATAATAAATAAATCCTCACTTATTTTTTCTATGTTATCTAGTGGTTGGTGGAAAAATAGTATTGCTAGGATAAGCCATAAAATTATGTTACTCTTTTCCTTCCATTTGAAAAGATCAAGCACTTTGGTCTTGTTTGGTCTTGAGTTTATTTCGAGATAAGTAAGATTCTATATTATATGTTTTATTTTGTGACTAATTTTTACTTCAATCAATTTTAGGAATCTTTTAGATCAAGGTGGACATTATGTATTTGAGGGGGAAAAGTGCGTGTGTGAGAATAAAAATATTCATGGGTAGTTTTCCAAGAAAATCTAACATTTTAAAAATATTTTCTCAAGGAAGGAATTATAATTAGTTTTTGGTTCAGTAAGGGGAGTTTAAATTCTTAGGTATGCTCATGGTGGACACCAATTTGGTTAAATCAGTTCGTTCAAGCTAGTTTTGTTTAATTTAAATGCAATTTAGTATTATGTAATGTGAATTCAGTTAATCAAAATAATGTTGATTTATTGTTTGCTTTTTGTGTGTGCATCAATTGCGGAAAAAATGAGAGAATTGTAATGGAAAATTATTTATTTTTTCATTACCACTACATAATTAAAAGAAGCAAACAAAATGCATTAAAAGTGAAAGAAGTGGAGCAAAAAAAAATGAAACAAAGAAAGATGATAAGCATATTGAAACATGTGGAAAGATAAAAATATAGAAATGGGTCCACTTTACTATGTCCATTTCTTAATTTAGTATATTATCAACACTAGGAAAAATGTTCCTTTTTTTTATTATAGTAAACATATATAGAAGATTTTGCATAATTGTGGAAAGAAATTGATTGATTCTAACCCGATGAAGGTTGCACATAATTTGGACTACTGGTCAAATTTAGGATATTGTTTGTGTCATTGATTTCATGACTTCTGCTCATTTTTTTTCTGATTATTATGGGTTTATGTTCAATTTTGTTTGAGTTTCTATAGTTATGATGGTGGTCGGGTGGGAAGCATGGTTTGTGTTGCTAGGTTTCTATTGTTTATGAGCTTTTTACTAGTGTTGTGCTTGATATGGAGCATGATTCACTACTCACTATACATTCAATTTGGAGCATGGGTATTGCTTGATTTTCTATAAAAAAATACACATGGATTGCAAGTATTTTATATATTATTTGCTACATTTATGAAAAGTGAAATTGTGGTACTTTATATGTGATTTTGGCTTTTGGATTTCTACCAATTATTTTAGCATTGTATTTTCCATGGATATAAAAACTAGGTTAGGGAGCTAGTTTGACTAGTCTAGTTATTCCAATTGTACTGGTATCCCATCAAACCAGCAAGATTGAAAATCAAACTGGTGAACCAATAGAATAAGTTGATTTTTAAGGAACCAACCTAGACTAGACCACATGCCCACTTGAAAAGAAATTCAATGATGACAATGGGATTCGGTCATTAAACCTATGCAATGTGAAATATACCAATTTTCATTTAGACTCCTTAATCTTTTTTTCATTTTACTTTTATATTAATTTTTTAAACTAATCTTATTTATATAATATCTTAATAGATTAATTAATCCTAATTATTTTATTTTATATTATATTTAATTAATTACTAAAATATAAAAAATATTATTATAATATTTCAAACAAATCTTTTTATATCATTTATATGATAATTAAATATTAAAATTTTAAATATTTAAAAATTATTCACACACACACACACACACACACATGTATATCATTGATTATTTTATATTATTGAATAAATTAAATTAAATTAATTTTATTTCAATTATATTTATAAAATAATTTAATGTATATTTTATTTATTTTATAATTTTTTAAAGTTTTTTTTCCAAGTATTTTCTTGAATTTTAAATAATTTTTATATTTTATCAATATTTTATCAATATTTTATTAATATTTTTGATATATTCATAAAATTCAAGTACTATATAATTATATTTACCGATATATATGTGTGTGTGTGTGTGTGTGTGTGTGCATTTTTTAAATTTTTTTTTAAATTTTAATTAATATATAAAATATATTTATGATGGCACTATTTTGATAGCATCCTAATAGTTGGACTGACTACTAGCCTAACTAATGAATCACGAACCTGCAATTTTTCTAGTTCAAACATTGATTTGATTTTTTTTAATATCAGTATTTTTAATGTGTGTGTGTGTGTGTGTGTTTGTTTGTTTGTTTGTTCATTGTGTATTATTCTGATAGAATTATTAATGATTATGAATGTAGTACATTATGTGTTATAATTATGAATTTGATGTGAAAATTTGTTGGTTGATCTCTACCTCTACCCAATTTTAAAAAATCAAGGATATAAATTATGTGTATGCATAAACATTTCTACATTGTATATTTTTTTCTGCTGTACAATAATAATATTTTATGAAAATAAAAAATAATTTTTAATGGATATAATTATCAAATTGGAATTTCCATAATCATCCTAATTGATTTTGAATTGAGTTAAAGTTTTAAATTCATGTCATTGATATTCGAGCTTCTAGTTTTTCCCTATAATTGATTTGTCAATCATTGTATATAGTTTGTTTGGCATTAATGCTTCAAATCATGTGTGGACTTTAAATTATTATTTAAGTTATGTTATGTTGCCAAAGGTACAAATTTATTTAGTTTAATTGTATATTTAATTTTAATTGATAAAGTTATTAATTTTATTGTTTCACTGATTATCATCTTGTATTTGATAAAATATTTTTCATTGAATATGATTGTGTATTAATGTGTATTGGTTTACACAAAACCCGCAAATCCTCCAGGTCCCAAATTAATGATTTTGGAAAGTAATATGCTAACGAGTTATGTTTTACTAGTCTACATTATAAACTTCAAGCTTAAATATTATTTTCATTTCAATATATTTTTTTTCTTATAAAATGTTATGATATGTTAAATATGAATACTAGATGATGATATGAGATGATGAAAAGTAATTGCAAAATATAATTTTCATGTGAGCACTTTATAAGTAAAAGAGAAAGTGATAAGTGTTTTAATTTGGGAAAAATACAACTTAAGTAGCTTTGACCCATTTTATAAGTAAAAATGAAATTGACATTTGATAGGTTGAGCACTCATTTCATTGGAGAAAAAAAAATTTGGTAATTTAGATATATAAATCAACCATTAATGGATTAGTATCACGTGCACGAGCCCCATTAAATCAATCTTAATTCTACAGAGGCCATGGATATATATGAAAATAATATTTAACATAATAAAAGAAACCAAATGAATGTATTTTTTAAAATTAAAAACTTCAAAAAATGAAAAATAAATTAATTAGTTATTGTATTAAATGCATATAGAACAATATTTACCAACCATATTGTGCTACCAAGTATTCATTATGCAAGTAATTTAATTATAATGAGAAAACCAAGATGTCGGACTCTAATCAAATTGCTCTAGACTTGCTACTTGCCTATTGTTACTAATAAGATTAAGACATGTACTGGAATCACTACATGACTCGGGGATGTTGTTTAGTAGGAGAACTATTACCATTAATCAACAAAAAAATGAATTCCAAAGATGGATGAATATTCATAGTTAATGATGTCAATGTTAGTGATATATGCTTATCAGAGCATTAAATTGTTTTAGGAATTTGTTTTGTAATTGGAAAGAAAATAAATCCACTTTTTAAAGAACTATATACTATGAGAAAGGGGCTCATCTAGCCAAATCTTATAGAACATGAAGAAATATATTTATTCTAGTATAATAATGAAATTTTGTGAATGGAACACACAAACACACACACCATTCACATAATAAATACTTGATTTTAGTTTTAAAAAATTATATTACTAAGTGATTGAGAAATCGATATTCACACGAAAAATACTACCAAGGAAACTTGATTTCAGTTTCTAGTATAGTTAATGATGAATTCTCCTTTTTATTCAATAGTTTTGTAATAATGTACTTATGAAACAATTATCCATTCTAGTATATTAAATGATAATATTTATGTTATTAAAATTATTTTTGCTCTACTATAATAATGTGAGTCGATTAATACCGACACCTTCCACATAAAAGAAAATATTTTTCTAATATGAACCATACTTATATTTGAAACTTGTGCAGAAGTCATATAAATCTAAATAGATTTAAAGACTATTTAAAGAATGACCTTTGAGTTCATTGAAAATAAAATTACTTATAGCATGTAAGTCATACTTAGAAGGAAAAAAGATAGAGGTGTCAAACGGGCCGGCCCGTTTTTTTGGAGCACGAGCGTGCTTTCGTGCCGGGCCGGGCACGGTTTAAAAAAGCCGAGCCCATCACGGCCCGAAGGCACGACAGGCCGTGCAGTGCCGAGCCTGCTCGGGCCTTGCCTGGCCATACGGGCCAGGCCAGGCCGTTTGGGGCAGAAATTTTTTTTTTAAATATTAAAATATATTTAAAATTTTAGATATTGTATAGTATTATATATTTATAATTTTAAAAATGTTAAAATTAAAAAAACAAAGTTTAAATTTTTTTTTTGAAATATCAAATTAGTTTAAATTTTATTATAATTATTAATTATATAATAAAGTTATTAATTTTTAAAAGAAAAATTAAAACAAAAAAAAAATAAATCAATACATTATGTTAGTAAAAATACAAATTAAAAAAACATAAACAATACAAATGAAAAATTACCAATCATCCATTTGAAACAGAAGGTCTGAACAAAACAAATTACAGCTTCAACACAACGTATAAACAAAGCGTACAATCAATAAAAAAAACATCGAAAACAAAAAATAGTAGATCATCATCAATCGTCAATCGGCATATCATGAGAATCATCAGCCCCAACATCAAGATCAGTATCATATGGATCATCATCATCGGAAATCAACTCCTCCGCCATCGTGGTGGATGTGGATGCGACTGCAGTCCATGTCCCAGTCCTAGCTCCAGCACGATCATGGATGCTAAATCTCGAATCCTCTCAATCCTTCAAACAAGTCAAGGCCTCAACCATATCTGGACGTAATCTCGATCTCCTATCCGTAATCACGTTCACTGCAACAGAAAAAGCAGACTCCGATACTACGCTTGACACTGGAGGAGTCAGTAGATCCCGTGCCATCTTATATAGCACGGGAAAGGTGGACTCATATGATTTCCACCACTATAATAAATCAAGATTCTTAGTATCAGAATGTGATAGGATTGAACAGTAATTGGTATCTAAGTATCAAGACAGCTCGCTCCTATGTGATGGTCCACCGATACGTTTCCTCCTCGCTAGCTGAATGGAAAAATCATCATCTCCGAATAAGGTATCAATGTCCGCAATCACAGTCTCACTACCACCACCACCATACCTAGTATCGTAGTATGTGAACATGTCGGTCAACTTCTCGTGAATGAACCCTTTAGGTGGGTCTTCCATGTTCGTGCACGAGGAAATGAAAGTCAGGGTGTTTTCTACCCCTTCCACCTTAACCCTATGGTCCATGCATGCAGCGAGGTAATAAAGAGATGGAACGGTGGACCAGTACTTCAAGTACTTGGTTTCCATCTCTGCAACCATATGGCTAAGTGTCGGGTCAGCTCGATACTTCATAAACATGCTACTAATGTTGCATATGCACCGGAGTGCAATGCAAGTGGTGGGCGTATAAACCGACGAACACATGTTCGCCGTGTCATAAAATATCTTCAGGAATTTCATAAATGAAATTTTTGAAGCCTAGTTAGTGTCATTGATAATAAGTTTATCACTCTTACTATTGACATAATCGGATATCACGTGTTCGTATCCAACACATGATTCTAATATCAGGTATGTGTAATTCCAACGATGTCTCACATCCGATTGGAATTTCTTCTTCTTAAGATTCGCAGACAAATAGAGACTACCAAACTCTTGTTGTCTACGAGGAGTGCGAATATATTTTAGTGCATTACGTATATTATCCAACGTGGAGGAACACACATTCATACACGCTTGAACAATCAGGTTAATCATATGACCCATGCATCTGACATGAAAGATCTCTCCTGGTGGTGCGTCTCTAATATTCCTAACAAACATATTGATCGCTACTCCATTATTAGATGCGTTATTGAATGTGACACTAAAAATTTTATTTTGAATTTTATATTCCCTAAAGATTTTCATCATACACTCAAAAATGGCTGGGCCATCACGAGGATAAAGAATCTCAGAGAATCCTAAAATTTTTTTATTGATTGTCCAGTTAGAATCTACATAGTGGCTGATGAGACATGCATAAGAAGATTCATCGTGACTTGTCTATATATCGGACGTCACGGACACCACTCCACTATATGCCATAAATTCCTTAATTATTTTTTGTTTTTCTAACTTATATATCTTTAGTATGTCATTCCTAGATGTGGACCTAGGAATCCTACGATAGGTAGGCTGAAAATATGTCTGCATGATGCGCACTACCCTTGGATCTTCCGAAAATCTGATCGGAAGACCCATCAATGTGATAAGTCTGGCCATGCCGTCCCTACCCAACTCGCTGGAGTATATGAAGGGAGTAAACTTTGAGACTGAACTCGATCCAATCTCAAAAAAGCAGTGCCAAGTTGGGTTTGTCTAGGATCTAATGGTCCATGTTTTCTGGTGCATAATTCGGCATGCCTTTTAAGGTGCCCAGTCCCAAACGAACTCTTATAGGTTAAAAGTCTCATACAATATTTGCACTGTGCTATTTCTTGTTCCTCACCCATAATATTTTTTTGTGTTATTATATTAAAATGAGTCCAAACTAAAGAAGTCCTCCTAGTTTTTTGTTTTTAGAAGTTTGTATTGAGACGACTGGAGAAACCAAAGTTTCAGCAGCCTCAGACCTCTGTGTAATATTTTCATTTTCTAAATTTAAATATGTTTCAGTTGTATTTGTCATTTTTTATGATTTTTATTTTTCTTTATTTTGGTCTAGAGAGAGAAAGTATAGAGATAGAAAGTTAAAAAAACCGTAAGATAAATTACCTGGTAAAAGTAGTGAGGTTGGTCACATGCACGGTACACCGCAATCAAGCTCTAATGTTCAAAACTCAAGTCGAGATTCACGAAAATCCAAGCCGAATGCCAAAATCCCGATGCCCGAGAGAGAGAAACAAGATTTTTGATAGAGAAATAGAACGATTTGAGAGAATTTATGTTTTTTAAAAACATAAATGTTAAAGGGAGGGGGGTAGAATTTATAGATTAAAGATATTAATTTTTTATAAAAAAAAATATTTTTTTTTATTTTTTTGAATTTTTATTAATTTTTTAGTGGGCAGAATCATGAGTACCGTTGGATTCTGCCCCCTAGCCGTTGGAGGCGAATCCAACGGCTGAAAATATATATTTTTATTATTTTTTATTTTTTTCCCGTTGGGGGAATAGGGGATCTAGGTCGGTTCGGGGCTTCGGGCCTCATGGAAGTGGGACCGAGGGTTGGGTCCAATCAGACCCGACCCGCAGTCTTTTTTGCGGGAGGGGCATGGGTCTTTCGCGGGGTAGCCTATGCCCTGTAGGCAGTAGGCTCGAGTGACACTAGCACGGGCCAGGCACGGCATGGGCCAGGCACGGCATGGGCCAGGGCATGGTTTTTTCTCGTGCCGGGCCGGGCCGGCCCGGCCCGGTTGACACCTCTAAAATGATCAAATGACCTTTTGTGGCCAAAGGCTATAAAGCCAAAGAACCACTAGAATTGGTCCATTTTAATTTATGTAGGCTCGTTACTATCCAAGCAAAAGGTAGCTTTGAGTACTTCATCATTTTCATTGATCAATATTCATGATATGGGTACATTTATTTGATAAGCCATAAGTTTGATGCCTTTGAGAAATTCAAATAGTACAAAACAATAACTAATAAACATTAGAATAAATGTCTCAAAACACTATGATTTGATCATGGTGGTGAGTTTCTCTTCGGAGAGCTTAGGCTCTACATATTAGATCAAAGGATTATATCCCAATTCTCCACACTAGGCACTCCATAGTAAAATGGTGAGATAGAAAGAAGGAATAAGAGTCTTATGCACATGGTAAGTTCAATGATAAGTTATTTGGATATGCATGATTCCTTTTGGGGATATGCATTAGAAATAATAACTTATGTTTTAAACTTACTTTTGTCTACGTCGATACCTACTACTCTAACTAAATTGTGGAATCAGTATAAATCAGATCTAGAACACATTCATTTGTGGTGTTTCCTAACATATGTACTAAAAGGGAAGACATATAATTTGGAAATGAGAATAAAAGTTTCTTTCTTCATGTGATATCTTAAAGGGACTAAAAGTAATTTGTTTTATAGTCCAACAGATTAGAAAGTCATTATCAGCACCAATGCCTAATTCTTAAAATAAGACTTTGCAGCAAACAACAAGCTTATTAGTAGAATTATTCTAGAGATATTAAGAGAAGATACACCATTCCAAACTCCTTCAATACTAGAAGGAAGAACACCATGTAGCATCTCCAAAACCTCATTGCCGCATCATAATGAGAGAATTATTGGTGATAGTATTAATACTGAACCTTGTAAGCCTATCATTGATATGTCAATGATACAACTAGAAGAAAATAGTCATAATAGTTCACAAGGCTTAGTATCTCTGTAGTATATCACTGAAAATATACAACCAAGAAGAGTTTCTCATCATACCAAGAGGGTTATTCATCAACCTATACAGTATCTCATACAAGAATCATTCAAAATAAGTTACATAATATTAGCCTTGTAAATAGGAACGTCCCCTCCACTTGCATTTAGAATAGTTCAAAAGGTGCCATGTAAATGGATACAATCAATCCTTCTTATGCTATATATATTTTACTCTCTACTTCCAATTAGATTAATAAATTCATATTCTTTTAATCTATGTATTGTCTTTATAGTATCAGAGGGATAATATTTTCAATGAG
Organism: Sapria himalayana; assembly: GCA_029783825.1. Taxonomy (NCBI): domain Eukaryota; kingdom Viridiplantae; phylum Streptophyta; class Magnoliopsida; order Malpighiales; family Rafflesiaceae; genus Sapria; species Sapria himalayana. Next base: position 3,625,189 of record JAREIK010002147.1, read on the forward strand.
TTTTTTTTCATGGATTCTGATTCTTCAACTACTACTGTCACTTTTGTCACCACTTCATCTGTTCATCATCTTTCATCACAATCAATCCTGCAGCTCACCTTTCCTTAAAACTCACTAAATTTAACTACTTCTTTTGGAAAGCTCAATTCAATACCTTCTTCTTTGATTTGGATCTTTTTGGCTACCCTGATGGTACATCTATTTGTCCCATCTCCAATATTCTCCAAGTTGGTGTGCAGCTTCCCAATCCAACCTTTTTTCCATGGCGTCATCAAGATCAACTCATCCTCCATGCTATTCTCAATTCCTTAAGTGAATATGTTGTTTCACTTGTCTCCTCTACAACCTCTAGTAATGATGCTTAGAATCATTTATCACACCTCTTTTCCAAGCATTCAACTTAGCATGTCATTTATCTCAAAGATAAGTTAACTATGATCACTCCAGGTGATCTCTTTATCAATGAATTCCTTATTTCAATCAAACAAATTGCTGATGAACTCACTATTCTTGGTTATTTTTCTAATGAAACTGATCTTTTTTTTCTATACTATTTGTGGTATTGAAACCATCTAAAAATAACTTATTACTGCTATCTACACTTGCAACTTTGTAATACAATTTGAAGAATTATTTGATAAGAGCATTGATTGTGAAATATTTCTTCTTCATGGTGATAAATTCAAATCTGATCATATTCCACCCACAGTCAATGTTACCAAACATACTATTTTGTTATCTCTTTTTTCCAAACACTAATTTTTCTTTCCCTCATCTAGTCTACTTACCACATCATCTCAACCAAAATCATTATTACTATCAAAACTTTCTCCCCTACATCTATCCCTCCTAGCTTTGTTATTTGCCAAAATTGTGACAAACGTGGTCATGGTGCTACCGTTGTTTCAAGCTTTTCTCACAGCTATGTCCTCAATGTCTATTTGCTCATCTTGAAACCTACCATCCTATGTTCATTCTCTATGGATCATAGACTCGGGCACCTCACACCATGTCACATCTCATCTTACCAATTTATATATGCATCAACCTTATGAAGGTTATGATGATATTATTATTAATGATGGTTCATGTTTGAATATCACACATATTGGGTCAACTTCTTTCTCACTAACTTTTATTTTATCTAAAGTTCTGTGTATTACTTCTTTTAATTGCAATCTTATTTTTGTTTCTCAATTTTGTTATTCTAACAATTCATCTATTGAATCTTTTCTTTCATTTTTTATTGTCAACAATTTTCAAATGGGGACTCCTTTACTCCATGAAATAAATCAACATGATCTCTATGAATGGCCAGTGGTTGACTATGCAACCAGACATTCTTGTGTTGCTTTATCTACTGGTGTTCTACACAAGCTACTTCCCCAACTACTTGACATGGTCGTCTTGGTTACCCTTCCTTTTGAATAATAAATAAACTTGCTAATCTTGGCATGATTTCACTATTTTTTTCATGCTCTTCTAATTTTGTTTATACTTCTTGTTTATGTAATAAAAGTCATCATTTACCTTTTGGTAAATTCACTTTGAAAGTCCTTGATTTGATTTAAATTAATCTTTGGGACTATCTCCAATTTGAATCTATTATTGGTCATATTTATTAAATTGTTTTTGTGGATCAGTTTACCAAATATCTATGATTTTATCCTTTATGCTTTAGATATGATGTCTTCACTATTTTTCATCAATTCAAAGATGTCATTGAAAAGTTTTTTTATCGACTTATTATCTCTATTTACTCTAATGGTGGCAGTGAATATATTGCACTTAAAGATTTATTATGCAATCTAGTAATTCAATATCTTAAAACTCTTCCACATACACCTCAACATAATGATACTTCTGAACTCCATCATCATCATATTGTTGAAACTAGATTAACTCTTCTTCATCGATCCAATTGCTCTTCCAAATTTTAGATATATGCTTTTAAAACTACTTTTTATTTAATTAATCATCTTCTTATGCCTATTCTTAATTTTTCTTCTCCTTATCACAAGCTATTTTCTAACTTACCAAATTATACAAAACTTTATATCTTTGGTTGTTTATATATTCCTTGGCTAAAACCTTACACCACCAATAAGCTTGAACCAAGTTCACTCCATGCGTTTTCCTTGGTTATTCCTCTAATCAAAGTACATATTTTTTTCTAGATTTAAAAACACATAGAATCTACACATCTCATCATGTTCATTTTATTGAAACATATTTTCATTTCTCTAAATATGTTTCCCCCACCTCCTCGACATTACATTCTCATAACTAGTTTACCTTCTTGTTTTTCCATCTCCTTCTTCCCCCGCACTTACTATTCAACATACATTAGTTTTGGAAGCAACATTCCCTCCATTGCATATCTTATCATTGATATCATCAACACCACCAGTGCCCACTTCTCCAATAATAATTATTCTTTCAACCAATTCTTCTTCTCCCTCCTCTTAAGATTTTATCTCTTTTACATCTCTAACTACTACCTATATTACTCCATCTGTATTCTTATCCCTACCATCCCTCCTTCTCACATTATGATCCCCATTCCAAAAATAATATTTTTTAACTAAAGAGTCTTTATCACACTACTACCAAGTATCCTTTGCATGAATCCATTGAACCATCTTATGTATCTCAAGCTCTTAATCATGTTAACTGGGAATAGGCTATGTCTGATGAAATTACTAGCCTTCTTTGCAATGGTGCATGGGAGCTGGTACCACCTAGCTTAACTAAATATATTATTGGATGAAAATGGGTGTTCCATATTAAACACCATTCCGATGGTTCAATCTCTTGGTATAAAGCATGCCTTGTTGTGAAGAAATTTCATTAGTGCCCCAACATTGCCTTTCATGACACATTTAGTCTCGTGGTAAAACCTATGACTCTCCATGTTATTATTGCCATTGCTTTATCTCTTAGTTGGTCCCTCCACCAATTAGATGCTAATAATGTCTTCCTTCATGATACATTATCCGAAGAAGTATATATGTGGCAAAACCTTTGGGGTTCACCAATACTACAAACCCAAGTTGTGTGTCAGCTTCGTAAAGTCATGTATGGTCGTAAATAAGCTCCTCATGCATGATATAATAAATTAAAAGGATTTCTATTAACTAATAGTTTTATCAATTTCTTCATTTATTTATCATAACTCAAATATCACTATTTATTTTTTGGTGTATGTCGATGATCTCATTATCACCAGTAATGATACATACTTCTTTGACCAATTTCTTCATTTGTTGTATACTAACTCTTCTATCAAAGATTTTGGCGACCTACATTTTTTTTTTGGTATTGAAATTATTTTTACCTCATCTAGATTATTTATCTCTCAACATAAATATATCCATGATCTTTTAGCCAAAGCCAACATGTCTAGTGCTAAATAGTGTACTTTTCCAATATCTTCTTCACAGCCTTTACAACTTCATGATGGCTCTACATCTACAAATACTACATAGTATCATCAAGTTATTGGAGCTCTTCAATACTTATCCCACACTCGGCTAGATGTGTTTTTCACTATTAACAAGGTGGCTCATTTCATGCATGTTCTCACCAATATGCATTGGTCTACTACTAAATGTGTGTGCTCCATTATCTCAAGGCCACTTTGCATCATAGTCTCTATCTTAAGCATGACCAACCACTTCACCTTACTTCCTTCACCAATGATGATTAGGTGGGCAACCATGATAATTTCACATTTACTTCATCTTACATAGTCTACCTTGGGGGAAATGCTAATTCTTGGTGTTCTCCAAAGAAAAAGATAATTGCTAGATCCTCCACAGAGGTCAAGTATCACTCTTTGTCTCATGCGCTACTGAAGTTCTTTGGATTAAAAACTTATTGCATGAGCTTCATGTTTGATGTCCTCCTCCACAACTATTCTTTGACAACATCAGTGCTACATATCTTTCCATCAATCTAGTCGTGCATTCACGTATAAACACATTATTATGCTTGATTATCACTTTGATCACTATCATTTCTCATATCTCTTCTAAGGATCAACTTGCTGATTCTCTTGCCAAGCTGCTTCCTACTATGCCACTCCAGTAGTTACGTTAGAAGCTTGGTGTCTCCTATGAGAGTACCACCTTGCGGGGACATGATAAAGGTGTTCCTTATTTAGTATCGCAAGACTCTCCAAAAGAAATCAAATATCAATTAAACTTGTTTGACACCTCACACAATAATCATTCAAAAGCAGTTACATACCATTAGCCTTGTAAATAGGAACAACATCTCCTTCACTTATATTAATAATAGTTCAAAAAGTACCTTGTAAATAAGAACAACAAATCTTTCTTATGTTATATATATTGAACTCTCTACTTGCATTTAGATTGATCAATTCATATTATTTTAATCTATGTATTGTCTTTAAATACCTCTAGTTCAAGATACTTGATGATTAATGGTGAATCAAAACTAATGTATATTTTTGATTGATTTTGAAGGCCTATATTTTGTGCATTATGGAGGTGCAATTAGAACTTGTACAATACATCCAAATACTCATAAATGGAAAAGATTTGGAATTTGATCAAGTACTAATTAAAATGTTGACTAATGATAATTAGTAATTGGTCGAATGCAAACCAATACTACAACATGTAGAATGACACGTCACCAAGTAGAAATAGATAACTTTATCTTCATTCAATAATATCGAGCAATCAATTAGAGTTGTTTGATAAAGGTTTCTACTAATTCATTCTATGTATATACATAAGTATTCATATATTACACTTCAATTCCAACTGACATTCAATAATCATTAAAGGCTTTAGACATAAATTCACTAACATTTTTTAGATGAATCTTCTTGATTGGATATTTTTAGAAAATGTGCTTATAAGCTTATGATCTAATCAAATAGCCTATAAAATACAACATTGCAAATAGATAACAAGCCAACATGCGACCATCAAGATATGACATCAAATAGTACCATGAAATAGCAAAGTGGTCCATATAGTGGATGAATTGGTCCATTTTTATCTCATCTGATTCATTCCAAAAATATTGGAGATTCAACAAGGGCTTTTATATGAGATGGTGTAATTATCAAATTTTCTTATGAACTAGTAGTACATGGATAATTACTAGACAAAAGATTTTTTTGGTCCTTTAATGGATATCTGTGTGAAGTTTTAATAATTTGCACATCATTATTAATCTTCAGTGCCCATGTCTATCATGCCAAGTCTACTACAAGCTTCTGGCTTAAAATAATATGAGTAATACATAAATATTCTTTTGTTATTATCACATCCAGTCTCAATATGATATTCATTATGACATATACATTTAAAACTTTATAGATTTTTTTTTGGATTTGACAGAACATAAGGCATCATTAATATAGAATATCATGTCACATGATAATAAAAAAGTGACTTTTCTGGAAGACCAGAACCATCAATCAAGTCTACATGACCTGATATTATATTTACATTAGTTTCAACTAATATTATGTGGAGAAATATTTTTGATTCCAAGGAATTATATAAGTAGTAGTTCTATCTGCTAAACATATATCTTTGCTATTTATCTTGGAATTGAGTGACCTAATACTAAGATCCATACCTCAAAATAAAATGTATATTAAATAAATTCAAATAATAATTACTTTCGCACTTTAATAATTGCATTCAGGTAAATAAATAAAAAGACTAAATATATAAGACATCTAATAATAATAAAAATATTAATTATTTTATGGTATTCACCCATGCTAATGACCACAACAATGACCACATTTATGACCATGACAACTTGAAGATGTGATATTCATTTCGATGATAGATACAAAATCAATTGGATGTGATTGGTGATTTTGTTATAATAATTCATTATTTTGTTTAACCACAAGAATACATAAAATTAAATTTCAAAAAATTTATCAAACTTACACTCATTATGAACTCATCAATTGGACGTGCTCTTGCAACATTTGTTGCTGCAGGAGCACATTCAAGGCATATAATATGTGTTTTCAAATATATATGATTCACTAACTTTCTCTCCACATAATTACAATTTAAAACTTATTTTGAAAAGAGCAAAAGTATATTCTATGTTTATTTTGAATCTTGTAATCCCAAGTGTATCTAATCGTAATGGGATTTAGGAAGTATAATTGTCTTTTGGTGGTAATATCTTTTCTTTAAATGTTTCTATAATACAATTGAATACTTTACCATAAGATATTCATTTTTTAGCCCTCAACAAGGTGATGGTGTAAGAAAAATTATTGCCTTGCCATATTCCTGCTAGGATGCTTGTTTAATTTTCTTGAATTATATCACCAATGTTCATAGCAATAAGATAGATTTCAGTAATGAGGATCAAAGATAATAATTTTGGTTGGAAAAATCAAACAAAACTCAAGTCTCTTAAGATATATTTATCTTGAATTTCTAATATATGATCAAGTCAATAATGAGTAATATTAATATTAAAAAATAATGGTGGAAAAAAATCTTAGAGTCACATATAGATTATAATTAATATTGAAGCATAATTGATAGTTTAATAATAATAAGATTTTTGATGTTAGATTTATAAAAATTCAATTATAGTTTCTCTTACTTTGGGAAGAGAAGAATCTAATGAATAATAAAATTGCTGGTTTATCTTTTTAGTCACTCTCTAACTTCAGGAAGAAAAAATATCACATGATTAGCATAAAAAATTTGAAGACAACATAATTTTTTTGGAAAAAAAAATATTAAAAAAAAGATATATATCCATGAAAAATAAGATCATTTCCTTAGAATAATTAGGTTATAATCACATATTAATAACATATAAATAACAAAAATAGACACTTGTATAAGGACACAAGTGAGTATATAACGAGTCACAACTCACAAGCATTAAATATAATAAAGCGGTATTACTTTAAAACACGATGAGTGATCATCAACCATATTTATTATATTATAAATTTTGTTGATAAGTAATTCAAAAATATATTTGATTTACAAATACTGAAATACAGGTGACGGTAACGACTGACTCTGAAATGCATTTTTCGAAGTCTCACTTAAAAGCATGTCGAAAATCATAGCTAGAGGCGAAGTTTTCTAGTTCATCCGTTGAACGTTTGTCTTCGTCGGTAAACCATCATCTTGCATGAAGGAAATTCAATTTCCTCTCCGAAAATCTTTAGTCAACAGTCTGCTGCCTCAGTATTGCACTTAATAAAATTTAATGATGGGATTCAAATCGATTCACACGAGTTTGATAGAGGTGTTTCCCCAGGTATAATCAATATGCACATATTCAGCGGCGTGCTCTCGACCAATTTTCTTTTAAGCAACGTGTTATGTGGTCGTTTTTGTGAAATATTCTACCTTGTTGATGGATGTTACTAAGAGGACAGACGCGCTCATGATGCATTATTTTTTTCTGGTAGAGATCTTTATTTTAGAACCAACATCTTCCCAACTAAAATATTTTTATCAGCTCACATTAATACATTGATCTAGAAGGAGCATGTCTTGATTAATATTCTCAAGCACATTTTTTTTAATATTGTTATTAATTTCTAATAATTAATAAATTTTATGAATCTAAACTTATTAATTTTAAAATTTAAACTAAAAATAATCATCACCATAAACTATGTATTCTTTCAATTACTTGGGGTCAAGTGTATGAATTATATTTTTTTAAAATAAATTTTATTAAAATGATATTTATTCTTAATTATTTAGTTATAAATTTTTATTTATAATTTTTGTCTAATTTCTCATAGTCTAGTCTCTAATTTTTTTTCTCTTCATTCGAATAATTGCTTACCCTCTAATTGGTATAATAGGAAGTTGTGTTAGACATGACTACATTATCTTTAATGATTTTTTCTTATTTTATTATATATATATAGTTATTTGATTTTTTTAATACTTCATTTTTAATTTTATTATTCATATTTTTATCACATATTTATCTTATTATTCTTATCTTTGCTATATCTATCATTTAAATATATTATTTCATAATCATCCAACATTTACTTTCATTTAGTATGTATGGTCGTATTGTTCTATAAAATTTATCTTCTAATCTATTCGACACTTGTCTACCTCGAAGAATCTCTGATGTTATTTATTCATTCAATCTCAATCTTATATGATGCATCATTGTCAATCTTTTCTTTTTTGTTGAAGGAGAGATTGATGAAGGTTATAATTATAAATTTTAACCGATGCTTCAAAAATAAATAAGTAAATTATACATATACTTAATTTATTGACATATTTTAATCACTAAAAAATTGATTTATAGTACTAAAAATGAAGTTTTGTTGAATAATATGAGTATAAGATAAAAATTAGGAATTATTAAATATAACATGGGTTGTAATTATAAAAAAAATGTTTTGTATACCAATATAGCATTGCTTTGAAAATTTTGCAATGTCATTTTGTGTCTATATATGATCCTAATGGGAGCTACTGACTTTGTTCTTCAGGCGTTTATGTATGGGTTGGAAATGCCCTAAAGGTGCCAACATTTTGAATTCAAATAATGAGATGCAAGGAAAAACTTAATAATATACATTAAATATTTAAAATATTTAAAGTAAATTCATATCTCAAAGAAATTCATACAAACTCATAACAATAAGTATTATACAATGAGAATGTATTATAAAATAAATTAATTGAATTGAGATAACTTACATGTTGGGCACTCTTATCTAAAGAGTAAATATAAAAAATAAAAAGAAAACAGATATAAACTATACTATTAATAATTAATTAGCAAACATTGAGTGAGGATATTTAGATTCTTACATTTTGTCTTAGTGAGATTTGAGAATTCCTCAATTTCATTAAATGTATATGGTTAATTATTTGTGCTGTTTGATATGTTGACTTGGTATGATGAATGAGTTGATAGGTTAAGGTTTGTTCATGAAAAAAAGAGCGTATAAACACAGTTGGAGTAAATTATCTATTTACTTATTTCCTATGAGAAAAATATTTTTAATTTTGATTTTTCTTTTCCTTTTGGCTTAAAACTCTTTAATGATTTATTAGTGAAATATTAAAAATATATTACTTGATAGAGAATTTTGCACATAGATATGCAAAAAACTATTTGGTTTTCTTGCTAAAGGACAAAAAGAATATAGTTTATGCATTAATAATGATACTTCTTATTTTTTATCCCAAAGTGTTAATAGTGAAAAATAAGTTTGTTATTGTTTATCATTGTTGTTTTATTTTGTGTTTATTTGTATTTCATATTTTAGAGTACTAAATATGTGATCTATCCTAATTCAAAGTTAGAGTTATATGCATAGGCTTTTCGTTATACATCATTTATTGTGTTTTATCAAGTTTAGAGGTTTATGACTTATTTTTCCACTTGGTATCAGAGCTAAACCTGAGGTAGACGAAGCTTGAAATGAGGCATGCGTTTGTATCAACAGAAATACGTGTGTGGTTGTGTTAGCTTGTAATAATTCACTTGTGTGCACTATGTGTGTGCAAAGAACTTGACGTATGATCATGTGATAGTAGACCCATGTTGCATAACTACAACTTGTAAGCCCGTGCAATTTGTAATGTGTGGGTGTGTAATAAAGTGTAGTGTGTGTAATGTAGGTGCAATGTACACAACAATTATAGGTGACTTGGTGTGTTTTTTTAAATTATTTAGTTTTTTGTTGTATGACTCATATTTATTCAAATATGGAAAAAGTCAAGATCTCACTTATTATTTTATGAAAGTTCTGACATAGAAATTATATGTAATGAGTTATATCAGTTCAGATGTGATTATTTGGTAAAGGGTTGATAGATCATATGATGAATTAACCACTTGGTGTCGAGACAAAGGTTTCTCAACTATAGACTGACTCCGATCTATTGATTGTCATGATAATTTATTAATTTAGAGTGAGCTTTTATCTTTTCATCTTTCACAACATATAAAATTCTATGTGAGTTATTAATATTATTCTACTCATCTTAAATGATACAAATATATGATATTGTTTTATAGTTTATGAGATTGAAACTAGAAAAACTTAGAAAGTTGAAACAACTCACCAATTGCTTTATCTACTTCACTTAGTTATTTAGTTTTTTGAGATTTTACTAACGAAGATTGATATGTTTGAGACTTAGATAATTAGGGTGGTTTCTTCAATATTCATATTTTTGTATTAACTTCTATATAATTTTTTTTTAAATATTTCAGAGATTGATTTTAGGTGATTGAGAATTTTTCATAAGACAAAATATATCACTAATCAATTTAGTATATATGAGATAGATTTTAGGTGAATGACATATCAACTATCAAAATCATCTAAAGATCCTTATAAATTTTTTTTTCTTTGATCTTTATAAAAAAGGAACATACATAATACGTTGTCAATTAGGTGATAATATATATATTTTGGTCCATAGGTACTATTTGTTTGGTATTTTGTTTTTATATTTCAGACTCTTGGGTTATAGACTTAGGAGCCAATAATCACTGTACAAGTAATTTTCTTTTCATTATTTTTTGCTCATAATCTTTGAATGTTGTAGCAGTCATGGGAAAACCATTAAAATTTCTTGGTTATGAGAATATGTAATTTGATTTTTATTATATTCATGTGTTTTTTTACATATTTTGTTTACCGAGTTATTTTTTAGGTAATTTAATTCTGATTTTATTTTTTATTTTCTTAATATTTATTTGTAGGATTAGAAGACTTCAACAAAGATATTATTAGATTGAGTAGGACATATTATATATTCTTATTTTTATAGTTGAATATCATACTAGATATCTAGTAGAGATGAGACTTCTGATTGATTTATATATTTTATCATATTTATTAACGATTGTACACATTTTACTTGGTTAATTATGTTTTATTTTAGGTGATAGATTATTTTTAATTTTTAGACATTTTATAAAAAAATATAATAAAAATATAAAAAATTAAGAGTGACAATGCATTATCACTAAATATGAAAAAATTGTAGCACATAAGTACACACAACAAAGTAATGAGACTGATGTTGATGTTATTATATTCAAATATCAATAAGTTTAAAAATTATGATGTTTGTAGGAATATCAAAGTCTCTAGATTGAATTGTAGTGAAGAATAGTGTAGTTGTTGACTCTTGAGTTGACTAAGAGTTAGATATATCAAATGGGCTCTGCCATGCTGACCACGACATGGGAACCAGCCGGTCAGTTCGACACAACATGGTTGGCCCGCATAGTGTAGGGTTGTGCCAAAATGTACTGGACCATCTCTGTCAGGAGTTTGTTGAGTGAAATTGTAATGGGTGGCTAGTTTACGTGCCTGATCAATTGCAATCTGCTATGTAAGCAAAATCCGGCTTATGTGGTTGGATTTTTTTTTTAATAATCCATCCTGTTTCACGGTTATTCGATGAGACTTGATTCGTGATTCGTAGTTGGTCTCGAGTCTTTGGGCCAGGCACGTAGGTTGTGCCTGGCCCGACATGAGGCATGGCTCATGTCGTTCCAACTTGGCTCAAGCCGTGCTAAGGGATGGAATGGTCCAGGACCAGTCATGGTTTCGTACCATGCCATGTTGAGCTAGACATAACTTGCGTCCCTGACCTGGTTGACACTTGTACTATGAGTTTGAAATAGAGATTAAAAAGTTAAAAACTTGAATTTTAAAAGAAAATATTGGTAGTCTCCTTTGTATCCTATTTCATTTGAAAGTAAGTTAATAACTTTTTCAAATATAAACTTCAATAATTTTCTTGAATGTGTTTTATACTATCTTTTCATAATGGGAGCACATTGAAGGGGTTTCTTCTCTCTTTTCTTCCATTTCAACTATATCTTTTTTAATCAGATGGAACTAAGATGTGGCTAGTTACTTCATGTCCACTTTTTCTAGTTATTTGGTATATGTTTAACCTACATGGTTAAAGATATATCCAATTAAGTTAGTGTGAAAAGGACGGATTCACCAAAAACCTGGCTCCTAAGACTGCAATAATGCTCTCTTATCGATTAAAAGTGATTTATCTCTATTATTATTTTTCTATCTGGTATTCTAGTTGTTATTAAAATTTTATTAATTGATATCATTTTTAATACATGATTTGTTACCATAGATAACTCTACATAAGTATTCTAACCATGTTATTTAATCTATAACCCACTAGTAGAGTGCTGACATTGTATATATAAAATATGTTGGATGTGTATAATTTTTGAAAGTAACAAAAAAATTTGATACATAATACTCTATGGACTTTTAAAGGAATGTTGTTCTCTTTATCATCACTTTTAGGTAGATCTGAAAATAAGTGATTTAATTTTCATTAATTAGTAAATAGTATTTTTATGAATGTAATCCAAGTGAATGTTTTATTTTTTTAAATTTCAGTTGGGGGTAGGAGGTTATATTTGTGATGTCATATTGATTATCATACAACATGAAAGAAATATTAATATTTAGGCATAGAATCTATCTAGAATTCTCGAGTCTACCTGAATGTGCCAGACTTGGTCTAATTCAACCTAGATTGATAAAAAGGCTTTATCAAAAAGATTAATTGGATGAAACCTATAATATTTTTCTCTAAAGTAAAATAATATGGGAAACAAATAAATTTAAATTTAACAAATCAAGATTTTAGTATCCAAATAAACAATTAGTTAAAATTCATTCCAATAATTCTCAAATATATTTTTTCCTAAAGAAAAATAAGTAAAAATTGTGTTTGATGTAGTAGTTAATAAAAAAAATGGCATTGTTGATGATGCTTGTAATAATGGTGGGGAAGAAATAATAGTGGTAGTGGATCATAATTTTTTTTTGCTTTGATATCATGTTAGATATAATTATTATAATAAATATAAAAAAATAAATACATAAATATTTGTTCTCTCTATTTATAACTAAGCATAGTATAAGCATATTTGCATGAGCATATGAGATTGCGAAGTCCATGTTTGTAACCTTGCCTAACTTTAGGCAAGATGGCTTGACAAAGACATGCCTTATTAGTATTGTAAATGAAGTATAATTGCCTACTTTTCAAAAAAGTAACCCATACCGCTTTATATTTCTTTTTTAAATTATTTTTTAATAAAATATTCCAAAACTTTCAAGTATATTTTTTTAAAGTAGATACAAAAATTATTTTTATGTTTATTTAAAGTGATAATTATTATCTCAAATTTAATTTTAATTTAATACTATGTGTAGTAAATAGAGAAGAAAAGAAGGAAGCATGTTCGAATGCCTAATCTAATTGTAGACTAATATATCATTTTTAAAAATTTATTTTGTGATTGTAGACTAATATATATTTTTTAAAAATTTATTTTGGCACATATAAATATTGAGAGTATAAATCAAGTGAGATATATGCTAAGCAAAATGAGAGATTGAGTAAAAATTTAATTGAATGCCTAATCTAATTGATGATTCTTTTAGTGTATTTTCTCATAAAATCACTAATGAAAGAATATATAAACAAAACATCTAATTGAAAGATTTCTAAATGTTAAAAATTATTTAAAGCGTTTGAAATTTATTAGAGAAGAAATTATTATGTAGATGTTTTATGTACAAAACATATAAGGAAAAATGCATAATGGAAAACGAGAAGAAATATGTAATTCTTACAGTGATAATGAGTTATCTATTCTTGTATAAATAAATAATAAAAATGAATGAGGTAGCCCATATATTGTTTCTCCTGGCATCCATCACAAACAAAAATATAAAAAAGATAAAAGATTGTGACACATTGCTTAATTTTGTACATAAATATTTAGAATGTTAAGTTTAAAAGAAAGAGAAGATGAAGATATATCAAAAATTTCATAAATATGTTAGCTAGTTGATCTATTTCTTCATGAATTTATACATCACCGCTTAATTATAAAAATATGGATCATCTAAATGATTTCTTCATGAATTTTCTCTTTAAGAAATAAATGGTCTATTTCTATGACTTTTGTTAACTCATAGAATACTAAATAGAAGGATTTATACATCACCGCTTAATTATTATTATAGAGAGTAATGAGAGAACTTAAAATTTGATTTCTTCAAGTAAATTTCGGATCCAAATAATATCACATGTACTTGTGACTATTACTTTGTACTTTACATATGCATTGGAACTTGAGATGAGTGTTTATCTTTTATTTTTTTAGGAAAGAAGAACATCTAAAAAAAATAATCTCATAGAATTTGAATTTGAGTACTCGACTGATTGTGTAAGATGGTGTTTAATTAAAATTTTGAATATTTGACTATTTGAAGATGTCTATAATTACTGAATGAGATATCATGTGGTAGAAATTTTTTACCTATCTAAATAGGTAAAAAGTTGCATCAAAGTTAGTTTGTCTCGGAAAATTTAAGAAATGATTAATTATATTGATTGTATAAATTATATTTAAATAGATGATAATTATTTTTTTTATAATTTTTCTATATGTAATCAATTCAACAAGAGGACTTGTATCAAATAAAATATTTGCACTCCTTAATAGGAGTATTGGATGGAATATATCCCAAAAGGCTATACTCTAAGAGTATACTTAAACCATATATTTTTTATGATAAAATAACATCTCTTTTGTGATTAAAGGTATTCATCAAGTTAAATGATTCCTAATTCATCTAAATGATTCTTAACTTATCTGTCCCCATAATGAAAATATTATCAATCAATACATTTAACTAAATAAATTTGTCATATGAACTCATCCAATAATATAAGATAAAATCTATAAATCATGTGTACAAATCAAAAAAAAAACTAATCATGATTGAAAAATATATAAATTAGATTTTAATGATTGATTAAGGTCATATAAAGCCTTTCATAATCTACAAATTATATCAAAATATTTTGTACTTGCTAAAAAATTAGTTGGTTGCTTTTTATCTAAATTATTTTCAAAATTGTTATAAAAAAATATTTACTGCATCTAAATAATATATCTATAATCTTTGAGAAGCTGCAAGATGTATGCGTATCCGAATTGAGATCTTATTAGTCATTAGATAAAAATATCATGATAATAACTATAAAAGTTTGAGTGAATTCTCTGGTAATAATTATCACTTTTAGACTATTTACCATAACACAAGAACTAATCTTCACGTTGAATGTCTATTTTGTAACTAATAATAAATATTTTTGAAGATTGAGATATTAGGTTATAAATTTTGTTTGAGTAGAGAATATTTATTTATTTTTATTATGATTTAATATATTTTTGAATGAGATAATATTTTGAAATGAGACGAATATTTTTGTATTATCAAGAACAACTACAAAAGATGAAAATAAAGAGATTGACATAAATATGATAAAACTTATAAAATAAGATGTTATATAGAATTTATCTATTTTTTTTAGTGAGCAGTTAGAAAATCAAAATTAAAATATCAAAATTAGAAGTATTGATTATATGAGTCTTTCACGACCAACTTATTTGGAGGTGAAAATGAAAATAGAATATGGAGTTATCACCTTATCTTAAATAGGAAATATTTTTTTCTAGGAAACTCATCATCTCTATTAAAGTTAATGTGAATTTCTTCTATACTGATCGGCTCATATGATAATTTGAGAGAAGAATTATATAGTGATTTAACAAGTTAAATAATAAATGATGGATGATAATGTCTCAAAATTGGATGCTCAAATGAAATTCTAGAAATACAAGGAATGAATTAAAGAATGATCTAGACTATTTAAAGAATGATTTATACTTAATTTTTGGGTATCAGAGTAAAAAAGAAATCCGCATTTTATCACAATGAGTAATTTTTTTTATGCCTTGAAGAAAAATAATAAATTAAACAAGTATTTTTAAATATTATGAGAGATAAGTTAAATAATTTTTTTGAGGATATAAGACATGAAAGGCACACAATTAGAAAAGATGAAGGATGATAATTGATTGATTAAATAATTAGCAATTAAAATCATATCTCAAAAAATATCTTATGATATTTTTATTATAGAGAAATATTTTAGACATTTTTACTAAATGCATATTTTTTATTGTTGTAATCCTATATGTGAGAGTGTATTAGTAAAAGTATGATAGATGATTTCATTATCATTATAATAAGTACTTAATTTATTAGGCTTATATTTAAAAGTGCTATCAAATTATCTTAAGTTTTAATTTTACTAGGTCATCAAATATCTGAATGAATTGGTTTGAATGAATTTGTACTCACATAATTTTGATGAACAATATAGGAAGATTTGATATGCTTTCCTATTTGATAGCTTTTACATTCTAATTTAGGAACATGATTTGTACTTGCACAATTTGTAATTATAGTTTGAATAAATTTGAACTTAAATGATTTATATTAGGATTAAAATTTTTAATTTGATCAGAGATAAATGATTAAGTTGATAATGAATAAATAAAACATAAATAACACTTAAGATAATTTATATTTGGAATCAAAAAGAGTCATACTCAATTTTCTTTTCATGCAAAATAATATTAATAGGGGAAATGATTACATTAGCATTGAGTTATTTAACAAGACAACTCATAGAAAATAATTTATTTGAGCATTTAGGAATAAATAAAACTTGATATAAATAAAGTATAAAGATTAATATTACTATAATAAATAATCTTGGATATTTTATCATTAATAATAACAATATCAAGAGAGTAAGTAATATAAGTAATAAATAAAGAATAATTATTTATGATATTATTCATAGTCTTACAAGTCTATTACATGATAGTTAAGAAAGATGAATAATGAGAATTGTAGTACATAAAAAAAGAGAAATATTTATTACTACTTTATTAGTGAGTAATTCTTTATATTTATCACTAGTAATGATCATTGTGAGAAAACTCTATGAAAATTCCAAAATAAATCTAGTAGGCGACCTATATCTCTCAACAATCTTTAGTATTGTCGATCTCTATTCTTGATGTAAATGTCAATAACTTTTTTGTTATAGTATTTCTTCCTACAATGTATATACTATATGAAAAATTAATTTCACTGTCTCTATCTTAATAGGTGTTGACTATCTCATTGGTAAACAATATGGATACTTTTCTTTTAATTTTTGTTTGCACAATTTTTAATAGAAACAATAAAACTATATGGTTGGTGAAACCAACTCTACAACCAAGCAAAAGCTGCCTACAATGGGCATGGTAGGTCTTGTGCTCCAGCATTAAGCATGACAGTATGACACTGATCATGAAGATGATACCGGCAGTCAACATGGTCAGCCTTTTGTCGAGCCTTCTTCGTCTCCTAGTCAATAAAGCTACCAGAAACATGACAGTTCTCCAACACCTCGGCAAACAATCAAACAAGATATTGTTCATGACACTATTATGACAATAGTTGTAAGTAACTACGTCGTGATTCAATCATTTCTTTTAATCGAGCAGTATTTGGCTTACATCAAGTTGTATCGCACCCAAGAAGTCCATCCTAGATGTCACATCTGCCATGCCTAACTGCCCTATTCTTGCTGTTTAGCCAAGCTATGCGAGTTTTGCTTGGAATGAAAAAAGTAATTTAGTGGAGAATTCTGTGAAAACCACCTTGAACACCCAACCAGCCTCAGCTTCAATTGATTTGGATTTGCTGCCAATTTCCGCCAGAAAAACAGTTGCGGCTTCATCATTTGGAGAGCATCATGTTACCTCATCTGTTGAAGTCATCTCTGTGGCCAACATAAGTTAGGTTGAAAAATACATGCTGTATTGAATCACAAGGATGAGTTCTCCTTTTTCAAGGACATATCTGGCTGGTATTGTGGTGATTCGATCAACACTGACACGCTGATTATGTCTGCCAGTTTGGACTGTTGCATCTTGTCCCCGAACCCAAATTGGTCAGGCCGTATCCTGATGTTCAGAAGCAGAGAAACAGGGTGGGCTCTTGCAACACATGTTTAAGAATCAATGACTCCGATACTAAGTAAAAACATATATGGAAAAATGCACTATGAAAAAAAAAGTACACGTATAAACCTCATAGTGATAATGAATTGCTTAATACCCTATAAATGGGCAACAAAAATATTTGAGGCAGTTCACATGCTGGGTGCTCTTATCATAAACAAAAATATGGGGGGGGGGGGGATAAAATGCTACAACTTAAAAAAATAAAAAAAATACATTTTAAAAGGAATAATATAAACCAAAATATGTTTGACTTAGCAATATGGTTATGATGATGAAATTAATATAAGAATGAATATCATTGAAATATATAACAATGATATTAATTTGGACGTAGTAGCATAATGATTTGTACAAAGAGACCAAAATAAAAAAAAATCTTATGGATCATATTTTGCCTTTTGATCTGAAAGTAGTAGTTCAAAATAAATTTAAATAAATATCGAATGATGCATACAATTAGAAGATAAAAGATAAAGCATACATGTTGATAAACATGTAAATATATGAGGCTATTATTCTTTCTAATGCAATTACTATTTGAGTTTTTAGTTCAAAATAAAAGACTTATATGATGAGAAAATGAAATGGCTAACTAATGATTTAATGATGAATTATATGACTGAGTAGAATAAAAATTAATGCTATTTTATGTGAAATAGACGAGACGATTACAAAGGCATAGTGATGGTTAATTTTTTAGTAAATTATTTTAATGAAATAATTTTTGTGCATTTCTTTGATATATATTTATTTATAATTAATAATAAGAAAAAATAATTGAATTGTTTGAGAAATAAACGAAGTCAAAAAAGATGAATTAATTATTCAAATTATGTGATGATAGAGAAAAAAGTTTTATATTCATATTTTTCTTTTATTAATTTCTAGTTTATTAATTTTTATAATTTATTATAAATTACTTATGTACAATATCAAACATAGATGTTAAAGTTAAAATAAATTTATTTGTATTAAATTTCTTATGTAGCACATTATATTGATTTAATATTAGAAATTATTAGAGTACTTCCCAACTTAATTAAGATATTTGTTAGTTATTTCATTTAATGATTATATATAATTGATTATGATGACTCCATATAGTGAGACATTATTGGACATAGAGAGTTATTTGGGTCTGTAAAGGCATAATTTGCAATTGTTTCTCCAATCTTGATGTAATTATACAAATAAAAAAAATAATTCAAATAATATATTTACTAACCTAGATTAATTGAATAATCTATGAGCAACAAAGAAAAAATATGATGCACAATATTCTAATATAATTATTTTAAAAATAAATACTAATATATTAAATTTCAGTAGAATTTCAAAATTAAAACTATTTGAGGGTGAATAATATTATGATGGATGATCATTTGATGAGTCTCCATATTATATGTATTTATTAGATGTAATGATTTTGTGTGATGGTAAGTATCTTTATCCAAGTATGGTATATTTTAGGTTTGAGACTCATTACTTAGTCTTTTTGGATTTTGAGATAATGTTGTTGTGATATTAATTTCTTCTAGATCTCATGCTATGCATGTGTTTTGTGTACTAAGTATGACTTCAATTCAATTTGAAATAATATAATTTTTTGTTTAAATATATTTAATTATCTTATTAGTATTTTTTATTAGACAAGATAAAATATTGATGCGTTAATTAATGGAAACAAGGTTAAAATTAAAAATAGCTGAAAATTTAATAACAATTAAGCGTGAGATTCCACTTTACAGATTTTCAATTGTCAATTATTTTAGAGCACAATTGTCAATTATAATTGTGGTATAAAGTGTTGTGATATGTCCATGGTAGACTGTGGATACATTAGGTGTTGGTTCTGATTGACATGATTTTGACACCCAATTATTTAATTGTCAATGTGTCAGCTAGAAATCATTTAGGAAACAACTATTTCTGTGATTTATTAGTTTCAGACTGATAAATTGTAAAATATTGTGACTTTCAGTCAGATGATCATTCTTATTTCTTTGAGAGAGGGATGCCAATGATGGATTATTTGTAAACGTCACACAATCCAATATTGTTTCTATAAACATGATTTCTAGAATATTCCATCTTTCAAAATTTTGGTCCAATGTGACAACTCACATCCATCAAGATAGCTTGAAAGATGGAAACAATTTAATTGAGTTTATTAATAACTTATTTCATGGAATATTTTTTTTTCTTAAATAAATTTCTACCTATGATATTATGCATGTCAAAGAATATAATTGTGTTTCAGTCTAGAAATAAGTAAATAGAATCAGTTTAATGAATAAACTCAAAATTTTAAGCTTGTTTGTTTTATCATTTTTGAAGTATTTTTAAATATTTTCATGGAAGTTGAATAATTGTCGTCTCCTTAATTTTTTTTTATTAAAATATGGACTGATATTTTATCAGTATTTTTGATAGATTCGTTAAATTTTATGTTGAACAATTTTCATTTAATGATGACAATATATGTGTTTACTAACATTTTCATTCACGAGTCTATTATTTGTTATCCACTTTTTATTTGTTGGAACACCTCTTTTTTCGATAACATGGTAGATTGTCATATGTTCTGTTAGTTCTCTTTTCCAGTTTTACATTTTTTGCAAACATATCTTAATGTGTTCTACTTATAAAGTAATTGAATGTGTCGGTTAACTGATCATGTTTGGTTACAATTCTTAATATCATAAAATTTAATACAATTATGAAATATGAAAACTCCTATAAAGGTGTTTGAACATTACATTACCATTCATAACAATATGAAAATATTTGCAAGTACTGTTTTTTTCTTTTTTTCTACCACAAGGATATGTTTTATGTTAATACTCTGTCAAATTGCATAGGTTGATTCACGGATTCTGAAAGCTGTTGCTATTGAACATCCCGAAGATGCTGATGCAGCTGTAGAAACTGTTCTTTCTGAGATTATTCCTTATGTATTAAGACATTCCATGGTTTCTAATCCTCCATGCAAAGATCACCCCCCAAGTGGTATATTGAATGAAGGTAATAATGTGCTCATGTATGAAATGATTCTTTATGCTACTTATATTGTTGAAATGAAAAGTAATGAGATCATCATTGTAAAATTAAATGAACACAAACCCATAAAAAGAATTCAATAAGAAAATATGATGTGATCACAACTCACATTACATAAGATTCAAAGAAATTACCTTATAGATATAAAATTAAATTTATTGGGGGTAGTCTATGTATTGAATACTCTCATCCAAAGATTAAACTAACAAAAAAGTACAAAACAAAACAAAAGAAATAATGATAAACATAAATTCTAATATAAATTATAATAGTACTCCCTAAGCTAGTGTATAAATACTTAGAACATCAAAGTTGAAGAATAAAATAAGTTGAGATTTTTTCTAGATCTCCGTAAACATATTTGCTATCTAATTTGTATTAGGAATGTAAGTTGTGATTATAGTCTCATATTGTATCTTCTATTAGAGAAAGAAATTATTTATTTTTGTGTTTTATTCACTCATAAAATGTTGAGTTTGAGATTGTATATCTTATTGTCTGACTATCTCAGTAGTGATTGGTGGGAAAAATGACTAAAATTCAATCTCTGAGTATGTATCTGATCCAAAATTTTTATGTATAATTATATTCATTTTCATGTACTATGCCTTTGTGCTAGATACGTAGACAAGTTTGTTTACTAGAAAAGTATAATAATTGTGATCAGATCTTTTCTTTGTTCAAACTTGTGCTCAGTTGAAGTTTAAATATCCATTCAATTGAAGATGTTTATGATCACCAAATATAATGCCAAGTCCTGAAGATTTCTCTATGTACTAAAATATGTGAAAACCCATTTCAAAGTGAATATGTTATAGAAAATCTAGGAAATGATTAATTATATTGATTATATAATATATGTCTGATCCCATAAAATTTTATACATTTCTATTGTATGTAGTCTAATTAATCGGAGAGCTATCATCAGATAGAAGGTCAATACTTAACCCAATAAGTGTATCAACTGGAACATGATTCAAAAGACTAAAACTGTGAAAGAGTATTCAAGGCATATATTGTCTATGACAATACAATATCTTTATAATCACATGATATTTCAATCACAAGAAAATATTTAATTTTCCAATATTTTTGCTTGAAATTATGATTAAAGACTTATTGAGTTGATTGATTTTCAACTCATAATCTCAACTAATCAGGATATTATTTACATAAACAATTGATAAAATTAGTCTACCATTTGAATCCTATAGAGAAATAAAGAATAATCTGAAACATATTAGTGCAGTACAAAGAAAATAATACATGCTGAAAATCTAACAAATCACGTTCTTAATGACTGCTTCAAGTCATAAAAAATCTTTTGCAATTTACAAATTAGATCTATGTTATGTTTAGATTAGAAAATTAGGTGACTACTTTATATATATCTTTATAATATTATAATGAAGAAAAATATTATTCATGTATAACTGATATTTTATTCATGTATGTATAATTATAAACAAAATTAGTACCCAATCGGAGATCATATTGATAGTTGGAGAGAAAATATATTTATTAGCAACTCCGAAGGTTTGATTTGACCATTTTGTAACACATGTCGCCTTCAAGTTATTTCAACCCTATCATCAGAATCAATTCTTACGACGAATCTTGTCATCCTAAATGAGATAATATATCTGATGAAGATCTGAGTATTCTAAGATTATCAAAAAAAAAAATAATAAAAATGACCTAAGACAATATAAGATGATAGTATGATAATATTTGTGAAATAAGATAATGAGTATAACTCTTTTATTATTTGAGAGAACAATTAGAAGATCAAGATCAAATAATTTGACTACTAGATCATGTGACTTATTGAGAGATTTTTTATTTATTCTGAGCACACAAAATATATTTATTTCTCCTAAAATAAAATTTAAGTTTTGGGTAATAAAGTTCTATATTTCTCAACTAATTTGAAATTAGGATTAGATTCGACTCTTGAGCTACCAACTCATTGGGCTAAGTCTATATTCATTTTTCAAGAAAATCCTATCATTTCTAGAATTAATCTATTTTGTATTTGTTAATATATATAATGACTTGAAAGGAGTGTCAATGTAATGTGAATTAACAAATTTAGAAGTAGATGGATGATAGAGTACTAGTTAGTGCTAACATCATATTTTTTTAACAAAATTTATTTTTTAACTATTGTAAGGTAAAGACTCAAAAGTTGTATTTGGATTTCTTGTTTTTCTCTATATTTAAATAGTTTCACATTCGACTCTAATCCAATTAAAGAAACAGTGACACTATACTTTTAAAAATTAAGTTTTGCTAAAAAAATATTGTTTAAGTACTAACTAATATTCTATTACTCTTAAGTGAACATGTGTATTCTTTTTGAGTATCAGAGTAACTAATAAATATTTATTTTATTATTTTGAGTATCATCTTTTCACATCATGGAAAGAAATTCTAAACAAAATACTTATATTTTTTACATTTTTGTAGGAGTATCCAAAGTATCTTAATCATATGTTTATTTTTTTTTTAAATAATCATATTATGTTGGGGTGTGTCAATGCT
This sequence comes from Sapria himalayana, assembly GCA_029783825.1. Lineage (NCBI taxonomy): Eukaryota > Viridiplantae > Streptophyta > Magnoliopsida > Malpighiales > Rafflesiaceae > Sapria > Sapria himalayana. Next base: position 3,648,787 of record JAREIK010002147.1, read on the forward strand.
TGAAGTTTGATATATAATCTCATGATTCTTATAGTAAATATTGAATTGATTTGATATATATTTTTTAATATATTGTTAATTCTTAATTTTTTAATTTTTTTTAACATATTCATTTTTTATAATTTATGAAAAAATTTAAAAATAAAAAAAAATCTTTGACCAATTTTGAAAGAGATATGCCTGTGTATTTCTTGAATAGTTATCAAGAAAAATGATGAAATACTTAAATTATTATTTTGTCACATCTCAACTAGATCTTCATATGTTTGAGTATATCATATTGAATGTGATCATATTCTAGTTATACCAACATGTTTGATAGGAAATATTAGTAAGTTCTTTTAGATGTGTCAAATGAGTCGTGATGTGTTGATAAGGTTCATTTCTAGGTTCATCTGGGCTATAGTGTTCTGCCTGACATGACATGATTTTTAGCACGAGTCATGTCAACACAACCCTAAAAATGGCCAGCTTGGCATGATGACTAGTTAGACACCTTGCCATGTTAAATTGGGTCAATTTTTGCCATGCTAGCTTGGGTCAGTTTTTGCCATGCTAGCTTAGGTTCATTCCAGGCTAGTTTGGTTCGTTCCAATTGTTTGGTTTGACTAGTCATGCTGAAATTTACTAATGTGGTGGTCTTCCATGACATGTGGGCCAAGAACTTGACTCGGCCTGACCCAACTCGATTTGAGCTATATTGTGCCAAACACAATATTTTTGTGTCGTGTCAAGCCTTTCGGCCTTTGTGACATCTACAACTTTTCTAACTATTATGCATCATGCTATAGAATGGAATATTTTTAAGACAAGGCTAAAATATTTTTAACTTGGCTAGTGATGAGTGCTCAAGCAGAAAATGTACAATTAAAAGATCACACATACTCAAGCATCTAAAAGAAAATCTTAGTATTGATGAGAGAATATACAATCCATCATGCTCAATTCTAAATAGAATTTTCCTAAGAGTCCATCAATCTTGCAAATAAATCTGAGTAGAAATAAAACTAAAGTTAGTTTAATTATTTAAAAAGATATATCATAGAGAATAAATTAATATAACAAATGAGAATAAACAAGATATAAGAAAGTTATAATGACAGTTTAATTATCATATTCAATAATTTTGAAATATATGTCATTGATTATAATAATATTTACAGAGCAAGAAAAAATATAGTGAATAAAAATATGATTACCTATAATATGAGTATTAGTTCATGTGTAAATAATAAAAAAGTTTGAAGTAAATGTACGAGTAAAATAATTAGTGATACCTGAAAGAAGAGAAGAATTTGCTACTATCTTAGAGTATAATTTTTTATCCTCATTTCTAGTAAATGTAAGTATCATGCTAGATTAATTTTGTGAGGATTTTTGGATGATTTCAATATTCAGTTTATCTTTCTTAATGCTATGCAATATTCTCGGTCTCTTTTGAATATAATATCTAATAATTATGTTTGATGTGACTTATTCTCTTGTAGTGAGTATATTGGGCTAAGATTCTTTTCTATCTAGTTGTGTTATAACTATTGTTCCCTATACTCAAATACATAAATTGAAATTATTATTTTTAAAAAATACTATTGTATCTAGATGAATGTGTCATCACAAATGAATGATAAACTCTAATTTAATTTTTTTGTTGAAAAATAAGCTGACTTGCCTATTGGAATTAATACGCGTGCTCACTGCCACCAATTGTGTGCCTACTGCCACTCTATTGTACTCACCTACTTCCATGACCTATGTGTGTTTTCTGCCACTATTACGTATGCCTACTACCAACCACCATGCATGCCAACTACCAGCCACCACGCATGCCAACTACCAACCACCACATGTGTACCTACACATAATAAACAATACGATATCATACATAGTGGGTGTGTGATGATTATGTAGGTGGCGCACAATGTTGGTGTGCCCTTCTTCAAAAATGTGGTTGTGTGCACTATGATGGTATAATGTGTGTGATTTTACACCTAGAGTTTATAAACTACACCATCGTCAAATAGGTCATGTTGAGTTGGATCATAACGAGTTAAATATTGTCACAAGTCCTTGCTTGGACACTAGCCTATGTCGAGGGTCAGGTTTGTATTTGGGTAGGGCTAGGGGACATATGTGTCTATGTCGTGTTAGGTCGGATCAACCTAGATACCAACACTCATCAATGCTTGGAGCTGGACATGAACCGTGTCTAGGGGCATGGGCCCAGGTCATGGGCAACCCATGACTTGCATGGGTGGCATGTGGGCAACCATATTAGGTCGGGTTGTCCGACTTGTTTGACATCCCTTATTGCTTATTGTTGATAACAAAGGTTGACAATTGCCTCAACTATTGGTGGTGGTGAATTTGTAGTTTTGATAGATTCCTGAATTTCTTTATCATCAGTCCAAATTTTTTTTTGGATGACTTGGATATAATAGTGATTATTGTGTTAGAGATGTCTCTATTGATGTGCTTATCTCATTGATTTAATTGACTCAGGTTGTGTTTGATTGACTTAATTACACTATGTAGTTTGTTTAATTAGTTTGGTTTTGTGAATTTTTTATTGTGGTTGATTTAGAATATAAGCCTAATGGTTCACTAGTTGTTTGTTTTATTGCATACTATAAGTTGATTGATGGGATGTATTTTTGTTGAGTATCTAATATTTATGTTAGTAATTAATATTTTGAGCTTGAGAAGGTCAATAATCTATTATCAAATTCATTGATTGGTAATATGATATTTGTCTTCGTAGTATTTGTTATGATAGATAAATAGCTTGCAGATTTTAGTGGTGTTTATCTCTGTATTGGTTGTTGAATAATTTTTATTTGATAATGTCACTTTATTTATTATAGAATATCTTATACATATGATATTGTGGTTCCTTTGGTGAGTTTGAGACTTGCAAAGTGTGAAGATCATTTAAATTACTCCTTATTTTTTCTCCTTTATTTGATTAGTAATTTAGTTTTTAGAGACTTATTTAGATGAATTAAATCCATAACTAGTGATATGTTAGAGAAATTACTTGGAATCTTTTATTTATGCTTTATTAGATAATTATTTCATTTTTAGGAGTTAAATCGAGCTGGTTGATATTTTGTTAGATCATTTATATCGAGGTTATCTTTGAGAAATGGATAAAGTTTAACAAAAATTATCTAAGAAGACAAAGGAAGATGTGATGAGAGTAGATACAAAAAGCATAGAATATATCACTCATGTTTGCATTATAAGAGAATTGGATAACTCAGGATAATTGTTCTGTGTTATTTCTTGAGTAGAATAACTTAATTTTTAGATTATTGAAGTCGAGAGTTAAAATTCTCACATCATACATTAACCTGCACAAAGCTCATCTACTAATATAATTATTATATTTACAAAAGAGTATGATAAATTTCTCTTTAATCAACAATGTAGTAGTTTGATTGACAACTAGGCAAGTTGCATATCTCTAGGGACATTGGTTTGATCTCTAGTGATGCTGGATATGCACCTCAAGGTAATTTTGCCAATTACTCTATTCATACTGTTGAGGGGGGAGGGAGGGGATAAAAAAAAGCTAACTATAAGCTAATATGTATCATGACTTCTTAGGGTGAATAATTATGTCATATGTATATATATTTTGTCAACCTTTAGAGGTGAAAATATATCATAGATAATAAATTTTGAAGATAAGAAAGAAAATTCTAGTTCCATTAATGCCTTCAAAAATATTTAGTTAGATAGGCTGAAGTAAGAATATATGTCGTAATTAATTAAGAATGAGTTTTTTTTCTAATGAAGTGATAGTCAATCTTGATATGATTATAATGAAATAATTTTTTGAATGGGAGTAACAAGCAAAGAATTCATGATCACTAGCTAGTTGGTTGGAAGTAACAAGCCAAGTGGCCCCAAATCCTCTACAACAAACCCGATCAAGATAATGATGTGAAGTAGTCCAAGTAGTCATAGCAAGAGAGTGGAGACATACCATAATGCACATTACTTAATATTTATTATGAGAATCAATTTGGATTTATATCATGTAAGTATATTATGAAAATTAATTATTTAGTCAAATAATTAATTGATAAATATATGAAGAATAAGAACTTGTGCATGACCTTTATTAGTTTGGAGAAAGTTTATGATAGAGTGCCAAAATATTTAATTTGGTAGATATTATGTAATAATGAGATATCAAACATATATCTTAAGCTAATTAAAGATATGTATGAGGAAGTGATGTCTAGGGTTAACCTAATTCAAAATGTTATTAATGAGTTTTGAATAACCGTAAGATTTCAAAATATTATTTAGTCTATATACTTTTGTGTTAATTATAAATGAATTGATAAAAAATCTTCCAAAAGATATTCGCTGGTATATATTATTTGTAGATGACATAGTGTTAGTTGATGATACTTGTAAAATGCCCTCCCAGGGCTACTTTGGGAAGGTGATGAGGGACATGAAAGAGGAGAGAGAAAAAAAAAAGAAAAATTGAAAAAAATTTTTTTTCTATTAAAATTGATTAGTCAAGTTCCCCAATACACACAATTGAAAAAATGGTTTGGGGTAGCTCATAAGTTAGTTGTTCCTAAATAATGCTCTTAGCTGGAATATATATGTCACAGATCCACAATTTAGAAAATATGAAAAAAATGTGATCCTTTGAGTCTTTGTATAGATGCCTGTAATTTGCTATCTAATAGGTATGCTGGTATTAGTGATTGAATCATTCTAAATCTTCTCTCAAATATAATGGCAAACAACTTCAATATGCTTTGTTTTCTCGTGGAACATTGAGTTAACGACAATGTGCTATGTTTCATGGTTGTCATAGTAAAGTGTCATCGTTCTCAAAATAATTATTCATCTCTTATTTTTTTTATTATAAAAGTTGTATATATAAAAAAAATAAAAATCTATGGAGGATCTCTTTTTTTGTTATCACATGAGCTTAGTTAGAATCTAAATATGTTTCTATCTAATTATGTCTATAATCTCTTTATGTAATTTTATGTCGTAGAACTTTTTTTGTGTACTTGAGAATCCTAAGTACTGTATCTGTATGAATATGATCAAAAAAAAATCCAAAATATAATTATCTATATTGACAATATTGGTAATATTAAACTTAATCACTCTTAGATAATTTCATTTTTCTATGATGATCTCATATATAGTGAAGTCAACTAACGAATCAACCTATGTAGATAAGTTTACATTTGGATCAAATGGTGAATTAATGGGAGAACACCCCGACATATCAATATTAGAGAAAATATATTAAGTATATATCATTTGAGAAAAAAAAGATCATATCTCTTGAGTATTCGATCTCAATATATAGAAATATCTTAGATATTTCAAATCTTTTGTCTGGAAGACTAAAATTTGATAAAAAAGATTTTTGTTGTGATATTTTTAATTGATCTACTGTAATTAGAATATAATCAACATATATAATATGTATTACATACTCACTTCTTGATTTATATAAAAAAAATAAAAATAGTTTAACACATTATCTAAGAATAAATATAGTAAGTACTAAGGCTACTAAACCATGCCCTAGGAAATTGAATGAATTTATAAAGGATTTTTCGTAAGTTGCATATCATATTTGTGTTCACAGGAATAATGAATCCTAATGATTGCTATATATATATATATATATATATATATTATTTTAGATCATTATGAAGAAATATATTCCTCACATCTAATTATTATATAATATACTTGTGTGATATTATAATAAAAAATAATAACTTAATAGTTATCATTTTGACACATAAAAGGATGTCATATTAATTAATGCCATAAGTTTATGTATAACTTTTTGTTACTAGTCTAGTTTTAATTTAATCTCTCATCATTTTAAATGACTAAATATTTTGGAAAGATTTTGGGACAAAATTTTACTATAAAGGAATATATTCTTTATATTTAACTGATACACAATTCACTTGTGTGATGTTATAATAGAATGTAACAACTTAATAGTTGTCATTTTGGTACATAAAAGAAAGTGTCCTAGTAGTCAATGTCTTAAGTGGGTACAATTTTTTATTTCTATCCTAGCTATGAATTGATCCTTCTTTCTCTTGGGTTTCATCTTCATCGTATAGGCCTATCAATACCCTATTACTAATTTACTTATTGTTTTTTGGAACAAAATCTTACGTATGATTAGATGTGATTGTACTTAATTTTTTTAACATAACTTATCCTCATCTTGGATGACTAAATATCTCGAAAAGAGTATCTAGGATTTTGTAACTATTAATTAAGTATAAAAAATTAGAATATATAATACTAAAATGAAAATAAGAAAGTTTTCAAAATAAAAATTGCATATTAGAACACATCCTTGGTTCTTTTATAATGCAATTGAAAGGTCCAATTCATTATTTTGAGTTGGATCAGTTGATACAAATACAACAAAAGAATTAGTTGGAATAGATTTTAGATGCATCTTTCTAGTATATACTTTTAGATTGAGATCATCAATTCTTTCAACTCTTATATGTCTCTTTTGGAGATATTCACACATTGTGTTTAATGAGATATTCACATTTGATTCCTTTCCTGGGAGCACTACTTTATGAAAAGTATCATTATTTTTTCCAAAACCAGTTGAACTAGTGGTATCAGGGCTATATATATTAGCATGGTCAATTGTTACTCTTTTGTGGAGAATAACAACTAGACAGAAAAAAATATATTATTATAATATTTGAAGATGTATTTTCTTGGTTTGAGTCATTAAAATATGATTTTTCTTTGAAGAAGATGATATTAGAATTCGCAATCACCTTCATAATCTTTGGTGAACAATACTTATCATAGGATTAAAAGTATGCCTAAGACTTACGCACCATGATGCCCAGTAAAAAGCACCTCGCCTCGGGCAAGGCCGATGATTTTTGTAAGGTGCATGAGGAGCCAGAAATCCTTTCTAGGCACACATGTATATGTTTTCATCAGGCGTGCCTGAGGACTTAAACAGTAAACTGACTGTTCTACAATGCTGTCAATGCTGACAGTTTGTTGAGGTTGTGCAGTGTGTGATAGCTATGTATTGTCATGCTAAGTAGTATGTGCAGGTGTAGCCATGTGCCACTATACATGTAATGAGATGTGTCATGTGTGCAACAATACTTGTGAAGTGTGTGTAATGGTGGAGTAGTGTATGTGCAATGTGTTGTTAATGTGTGTGCAATGTGGTAATGATGCAGTGGAGTGAACAACATAGTGCTATGCAGTACGGTGAGAATGTGTGGTGTATGCAACAATGGTGTGCAATATGCACAATACTGATGCATTGTGTGCAATATTGTTGTATAATGTGTGCAACAAGGGTCAGGTGTGATGGGCAGAGTGGTGCAAGAGTGATAGTGTGGCATGGCTAAAGGGGTACTCTTGGCACGAGGTTGGTAGGAGCCCAATGGTAAGATGACTCTGACAGTCTGACTATTTACTTTAAAGACATGGAAGTAATAATAGTGATAAAAATAAAGACAAAATTATTAGTACAGTACACATGTTATAGGAAGAGAATACTTAACACAGGGAAATATTATAATTATTTCTAGATAAGCTAGGATATTGATGATTATTTGGCGAAATATATAAATTATTAAATTCATTCTAGAGTTCTCATAACATTCTTTTATCATAAGTTTTAATAAAAAAAAAAAAAATTAGAGATAAATAAAATTAATTTTTTTTAATTTAATATAAAACAATATACATCAATATCCTTATATAATGGGGCACACTAATTGGGGAAGCATATAGATAGGTTGCTCCTCTTAAATACATAAAATATAAAAAAGAAAAATAGAAAAATTAAAGTAATTTTTTTTTCCAAATTTCAAAATCCCATTCAAACTAATGCGTAAAAATTTAGTGCCCTTGTATATGGAAAGAAATAAACCACAAGTTAGTTTAAATTAAAATTAAACAAATACCTAGTAGATATATATGTGTGTGTGTGTATATATATATATATATAGATATCTATACATTCATATATATGTTTATATACACATATATATGTATGTATATATACATATATATGTATAAAAAAATAATAATATTTAATTTTTATGTTTGATATTATTTACTTGATTGTATTTTATTAATAAATAAAACTTATAGATAATATTTATTGAAATATATAAATTATGTATATATTAGATAGAATTTGTCTCATAAAAAAAGTGTCTTAAATTTTGCCTTGTGCATTAATACCCCAAAAGACATTTGTGCCTCAGTATGCCTTGTGCATCAAGATCTAAAAAAATTCTTGTGTCTCACTTGTCTTGCATTTTAAGATTTTAAAAGACTTTTGTGTCAAAGTTTGCTTTGCACATCAAATACCATAATACTATATCTTTTCTATGTACTAAAGTACTCGATGAAGACATAATTGATGAAATATGTTGTCTTCTTTTTTTTCTTGGAGAGATCATGAATAAAATAAGAACATAAAAAAAATCTTTTATGGGTATACAAGCTTGTATAAGATATGTCATGAGATACTAGAAGATAAAATTCGATTGATTAGGAAGTTAATTAATATTGTTTCTTCCTTAATACATCTAAACCCTCTCATTTGAAGCAGTAGTATTTTAACAATCTCTATTAGATATCAGTTCTTTTTTTTAATTATCATATTCTGTGTATGAGTGTCGATACAAGATGGCTGATGAATTATCTCATACTTCTCTAAAAAATAATAAAATTAATGAGAAAGATATTCCAATACATTATTATTTTTTAATATCTTATTGTTATATCTAAATTAAATTTTTATTTTTTCATAAATTTTTATTTGATATCTTTCCTTGAACACTAATAAGTAATAACTATATAAGTTAGGTATAATTGTCATATGTGATTATCCCACATGGTACTTAAATATTTGAGTGAATTAAATAGAATATATACTTTCTAATTTTCTCATGATGTATTAGATATGAAACTCTAGTATATTTTTTTAGTTGTTACATTTCATAATTAATAGACAACACTCCTAAAATGCTTAACTTTAATTCTTTAATTTATTAAAGGATGGATGTTCTAGTCGATAGTGAATCACTAGTAAATTAATACTTGAGAGATATTTAGAAGTTGTCATGTGAGTCAGCAAGATTAAATACAATTTATCTCGCTAACTTCTTAGGAAAATTATATGTAAGGTTAAGCATTCATGCATAACAATATCAATAGAGCAGGATATAATTCCATAATTTTGTTGTTTCGTAAAATAACTAATAAAAAATAAATTATAATAAAATTCTGATACATATGAGATGAGTAAAAAAGAAAAAGCCAATATTGATATTGTCGTGTCCCTTAGTCGTATAACAATATCATTGGTCACATTCATTTTTTTAAGCTTAGAACTCAACAAAAAAAGTAAAAGAAAAACAATTACTTGTCGCATGACTATTTGTTCCCAAATCTACTAACCAAGAATATTGAGTGAGGTAGTAAATAGAAAATATAGTTGATGTAGATGTGTCCACCTAATAACATGATCAATGACACGACCCATAATATTAAAAGAAAAATATCCAGCATATTTCTTTTGAGAAAACGTCAATGTACCATAACTAGTAGGCATGTTCATAGTAGAACCAATATGAGTAGGTTTAATAATCTATTTTATAATTTATAAAATTTAAAATTTTATTGTAACTCAGTATATAATGTCCAACACTTCTTTTTAGAATGTTCATCCTCACGCTGAAAGAGTAAGTCAATATTTCATTTTTATCTCTTAGGGTACCTCTACTTGGTCTCACAGCTCTCTTGTTATTATGTGATAAATATGTCGTAGCACTATGATTGAATTCGTGCAGTCTCACACTAAATCTAATTATTTTCTTTGGTTATTGTTCACTTTCGCATAAATATCTGAAAAAAAATACTCTAATGCAAATTTTCTAAAAAAATATGAATTTCACAAAATTTAAACATACAAACTATGTTTTGAGCCAAAAGAAAGAATGATGATGAAGCTTTTGTACCGTCATTGCATTGTTGACCACCATGTTGGCCACCACCTTTGCCATAAAATTGAAGATAGTCATTTGAAAAACCATGTTGATACTAATGTTGCTTTCACCACAAAAGAAACCTAAAACAACCACTACATGTGGGTTTTTTGTGCCAAAGAAGGTGGTGCTACCATCACTGCTGCAAGTATTCAGAAACGATTTGCATTTACTATTGCTAACACTACCAAGGGTGCACCATCACCCTCCCCAAACATGGTGATACCTTATAGGAATGTTGTCTTTGATACCATCTAAAATATCTTTTTCGAGCTGCTTAGAGAACAATAGGAGAGGGAGGAGAGAGGGTGGAAAATGAGAAAAATAAAAATGATTTTTATTAAAATTGAAAAATCAAGTTTTTGAATACACACAATCCCATGTATTTGGGTTGGGGCAATCCACAAGTTGGGTACTCAAATAATAAAAAAATAAATAAAAAATAAATAAAAGATAAATAAATAATAAATAAATAATAAATAAAAAATAAATGAAAAATAAATGAACAATAAATGAACAATAAATGAAAAATAGATAAAAAAAAATGAAAAATAAATAAAAATAAATAAAAAATAAACTAAAATTTTGTTAATACTGAAGAAATGCTAGGTCAGAAGCTAGAGGCTTGGAGGATAATACTTGGCTCTAAAAGATTTTGGATTAATTATGACAAGTTAAATTGCTTAAAATACAAGTTTAATCATGTTAAAAATAATGATTAGTAAGTGTGAGCTTGTTTGGATGGAAGGAGTAAAAAATTAGAGGTAGATCTAGGATGAATTGAGTAGTAGTAAATAATGATATAATAACTAAATAGTTGGGAGTAGATATTGTTATTAATAGAGTTGATTGGAAAATATGATCTATATAATTGATCATAAGTAACTAGGATAAAACTTGATTATTAATGAGAATAATGATATTTAAAAAACACTACATTTGATTTGATTCATAAGTTTTCACATGCAACTAAAAAAATATAGGTTTGATTGATACTTTTTTTTAATATGAACTAATTATAATGTAATAATAAAGAAAAAATATTAGAAGATATGAAGAAAATTCAACTTAATATAGACATTATAAAAATATATACAAATGTAAAACTAGTAGTGAGATGAGACACTTTAGGAGATATTACCAAAAAATGTGGTATATTACATATTAGATAAATTTAACTTATCATCACTAAATTATATCTATTTTAGATTTAATAGTCATTTTAATGAATAATAACGAGTTTGTAGGAGAAGAAATAACTTTAATTATAATATTAGTTTTTTACTTTAATTTGCAGAAAGTTCTAGATTAAGTATATTTTATTCAAAAATATGTGTAATCCATATATTATAAGATTTCTAGGTTGAATCGTCAGAATAATATAATAAAATGTTTTAAATTTGACAAAATTTAATAATTCAAGATGCTAAAAAATATAGTTGTATGATGTTAGTGATTTCATATATATAGATTTACCCAAAATAATATCTTTCACGTGTCATATATTATCATATTGATTTAGATTAGATACTAAAAAAGAAGTTATTAGGTTTTATCAAATATTTTATTTTTATGATTATTTTGTCATATATTATATGATTTTATTTTTAAAGAATATGAAATTTAAAATAATATATTTTATATTATTTTTGATTTGGTAATAAATTTATTCATAAAAATTATTAGAAAGATTTATCTAACTAATATACTTTATAAAATTTTATATAATATTTAAATTTATAAGAATTATTATAAAATATTCCTAAATTAAAATTAATTGTTTACTTATAGAAATTATTTCGATTTTTTTTTAAAATTTATTAGTACATATAATAAATTATAAGAATTTCTTAGTTTATGTCAGTAAATAGTTCTAAAAAAATTAACTTGATATCTAATACAATTGGAAATCAATAATCTTATTGTTAGAATCTTCTGTTTGATACTAATATATTCTATTCGATTTTATGAATAATAAAATTGATAAAATTTTATTAAGTAAATATGATTGAGAGATGAATGTGTTAAATGGGCTGTGTCGGATTGGTATGACCTATTTTTTGTCATCCAGTTGGGCCACCATGCCGAACTTGACACGACACGAGTTGGGTGCCTAGGCCATTCCATGTAGGCACAACCACATAGAAGGTCAGACCAATATGATCTGATGACCCACCTTTTTGAATTGGGCATGCTGGGTCATGTTAGGTTGACTCAGATCGTGTCGGGTCTGGCCAACAATGGCTTGGAACTACCACTACTATAGGAAGAGTGACCATATGAGGAAGTATTGTTGGGTATTATTTTCAGAAAGGAGGTCTAGAGTAGTAATCTTTGTTGAGAGATATATGTCAGCTATCGAAGTTATCAAGGGGTTTTCACAAAGTTTTACTGTGATTCTTATTAGATAGAAATATACAAAATTCCTTTTTGAAACAATAATAAATACTTCATATTCTCAAGGATTGTCACTCTCACGATTCATCTTCATGCTTCATATTCATGAGTTATTGATCCATAAGTCAATTTTCATGTTAAAAGTAATTTTTTTTCATTTATTATATATTTTTTCATTAATTATATGATAATTAATGATAAATTATTTTAATATCTTAATTATGATATTATTCAACTTGATATTTTATTTTTTCACATGTATTATTTATCCTTATTCATGGGTGCTTAAGAGTTATCTAGAAATAATTCATCTCAGACAATATTTTTTTAACTAATGTGTTGCAAGATTAGAAAATTGAGGAAGAATTTTTTGACACTAAGCATGATAAATCGTATGTTGTCTCATCTAAGTATTTCACTAGATACTTGAGTATATTTAATTAATTTCTTACTTATTCTCAACTTGTTGATTCATTTATGATTTTACATTAAATTGTGAGGCTTGCCAATTAGAAATATATATTATAATTTCTCATCTTGTTTGTCATATTTGTGTAAGCAATGACCTATTTGATTTGATTCTTTTAGATATCTAGAGACTTAGTAAAGTTGATATTCAAGATGATGTGATATATTTTATTATATTTATTAATGATTATTAATATTTTATCTAGTTGTTTATTTTTTATTTTTAATCTGAGATTTTTTTTATTATTTTATAAACGAATAAAAATTAATTTAATAAAAATATAAAAATAATTAGGAGTGACATTGCATTAGAGTATATATTTATAATTTTAGTATTTATTATACTGATTATGAGATCATATACTAGATTTTATGTACTAACATTTTCTCATAGAATCAGTTTATTGGTAAAAAGGATAAATATTCGATTGATATGACTAAGATATTTCTTTTTGATAAAGTATTCCAACACTTCCCCATAAGGAAATTGTAACAGTTAAGCTCTAATTCAGTTAAGCTCGTAGTCCTTGAGTCAATGCATTTCCCAACTTTGAATGAGTTGGGAGCATGAAAACTTGATCACTTAGGGTTTCAATTTTATTATATAAAAGGGAATATATATGTAGCTTATTCAAAGTGGAGGAATATTTCTTGAGATGTCAGATGATCATGCAATTGATTCTTTTAATTTTAAACTTTTGATTGTTCTTCGAAAGAAATAAAAAATTATAGTCAGCAAATTGTTTCACATGAATTATTATATTTATGTTTTTTTTCTCTTTTATTATTTTTCTTGATGGTACCAAAATTTTGAAGTTCTTTTCAAAGATATTATTTCATTCAGCATGATATTATAGGTAATGGTTGAAGAGATACATATTCTTCACTCCATTGAGATTTTAGAATTAGTTTCTCGGCAGTTAAGAAAGTATTCATAATTGTAAATGAGTGTTATCTGTAAAGATTGGTCTAATAAAGAAGATAGATCACCTGAATATGAGACTTATACTAAGGAGGATTACTTAGATATTTGAAGTAAATTATTTGGATACTTTCTCTTTAGTAGCAAGATGAGTAGTATTGATACTTATATTCCTAATAGTTTCTCTTAGATGAAGGATATGCTAGTCAGACATGAATAATCTTTCTTTATGGTGACGTTGAGAAAAATTGTATATGGAGCAGATAGTTAGGTTATGACCTATGCAATCAAATTTAGTTTGTAGATTAGAGGATATTATATGACATAAAATAATAATAAGTTTAATTTAGAGGTGTCAAACGGGCCGGCCCGGCACGGCCAGGCCCGTTTTTTTCGGGCACGAACGTGCTACATTGCCGGGCCGGTTTAAAAACATCCAGGCACGGCATGGCCCGTAGGCATGGCAGGCCGTGCCGTGCCGGGTTGGGAGTCGGGACCGCGGGTTGGGATCCAATCAGACCCTACCCGCGGTCTTTTTTTTCGGGAGGGTTGGGTCACGCCCACGCATGCCCGCGTGAAACGGCACGGGAAGAACCCGTGCCGCCGTGCCGGGCCAGGCACGACACGGCTTGAGCCAGGCACGGCACGACACGACACGTTCCAACCCCGGGCACGGCACCGGCCCGGGCCCCGTTTAAAAACGTGTCGGGCCGGCCCAGGCACGGCCGAACCGTGCCGTGCCTCGTGCCGGGCCGGGCTGGCCCGGCCTGGTTGACATCTCTAGTTTAATTTATGAGATTTTCATAAACATTTAACTCTTAAAGTCTATGCATATGTATTACATTTTATTTTTTATTTTTTTAGAAGAGTTCATATGATAAGTTTATTTGATTAATTATGTACGTAAATAATATTCTTATTAATAAAAATAGATTTGAGAATTACCTAACTTAATAAATATATTTAATTATAATTCTAGGCAAAATATTTTGAAAGACTCATATTTATATATGATAAAAATGACTTATGATAAGAGATGCATTGTGTTGTCACATAAGAGATATTTAATTGTCTTTCTTATAAATATTGATTTTTTTATTATATTTTAGTGATTACTCTTATCAAGTCATATACTAATTTCTTATCTCATATGAACTCTCTATTTAACTTGATTATATATAAGTGAATAATATAAATAATTAATTATCCAATTTTTATTAGATTATAACTTATGGAATAAGTATAATTAGTCATTTCGTATATATTCTACGATGTGTTTATCTTGATGTACCTCTCTACATACTTAGGCATGTAGAGAGGTACATCAAGATCTACGATTTGTAGATCTTGGTATATCTTTCAATGATCATGTGCACCTCTTGTTAGTCAACTTTTTAGATTTTAGTTGGATATCAATTTGCCCAAAAATGAGATATACTACGAGTTATTATATATTTTTTTGAAAATAATTTAAAGTTATAGAAAAATTTATAAATAATGATCTAGATTTCCAATGCAAAAACATAATTTAAGGTAATAGGATAATTAATCCTATTATCCTAAATTATGTTTTTGCATTGGATATCTAACTAGGGTTGTAATCGAGCCGAGCTGCTCAGCATTCGGCTCGTTAGAAGCTTGCTCGAACTCGTTTATTAAGTTAAACGAGCCGAGCCCGAACATTATTTTGAGGCTCGTAAGTTAAATGAGCCGAGCCCGAGCATCCTCAAACTCGGCTTGTCAGCTCGTAAACAGGCTCGTGGATAGGCTCGTGAGCAAGCTTATTAACCAGGCTTGTGAAAAAACTCCTGAATCAAGTTCATGAACATGCTCGTGAACATGGAGAAGGCTTGATGCACAACAAATTTTTTCTACAAATGAACATGATGAATATTTTAACTCTTGAATTTCAATCAAGTTAATTGAATTTTTATTATCTTTTCTTTTTAATTTAGTTGTATATTGATTATTCTAGATGAATATTTTCTTTAATTCCCGAACATCATTTTGAGGCTTGTAAGTTAAACGAGCCGAGTCCAAGCACCCTTAAACTCAGCTCGTCAACTCATAAATAGGCTCATGATTAGGCTCGTGAATAGGCATGTGAGCAAGCTCGTTAACCAGACTCGTGAACAAGCTCGTGAACAGGCTCGTAAGTTAAACGAGCTAAGCTCGTGCACCCACAAACTCGGCTCGTCAGCTCGTAAACAGGCTCGTGAACAAGCTCGAGCTTACTCCTTTAAAACCGAGCCAAGCCGAGCCTGCCTAATACTCATCTCGACTCGGCTCGGTTACACCCCTATAGCTAACACATTATCGGGTTTAATGTCATAGAATCATAGAAAAATCAGATATTCACTTTTATTATTACTTTTTATTGTGATAATTAAGTAGTAAGATATGTAATATTCAATTTAATATTTTATGAGCTTATAAAGCATACAAATTTATGTAGCAAGATATGTAAAAATCAAATATTCACTTCGAAACTATATCAACTAGTTGATATATTTCCAAAGCTTTGGAAGTGATATGATATTATTCTTCTTTTCTTCAAGCTTGGTGTGCTGAATATTTATATATTAATTTATTGAAAGTATTGTCATTTTTTATACTTAGCTTTGTTATATTTATTTTTGATAAAAATATATAACTTGTGGATTGATTTTGTGATTTTCATTTTTTTGCTATTTATAGGTTTTTAAAATTTTACGTTGTGTACGAGTTTTGATTATCTTTGAGTTGATTATTATTTTTCTTTTTATCAAGTGAAAATGCTTATTGTCATGAGAGACACTATTGGCGGCACTATTTTAATATGTTAGCTCAAATGCCATGTTGATAATAGGGAAAATAATATTTATTTAACTTTATGAACACATGTTACAATGCATGAATACAAGAATGTGAATAAATAATTAAAAATATTTATTGGATAACTCCTTTTTTCTAATACCACTAACTTATAATACATGTTTTTTTAACTCATGTTTCCTCGAGTTGGATTAGCACATCGAACAATCATTGGGGCCCCGAGGTGAGAGTAGGGCTATCCCATCCCTGTGCTCTTAGGTATAGCCCTTGAGGATCGAACTCTTGCCCCCAATGAAGCGCGAATTCATTATCCCCACCGGTTGAACAACACATGTCGTGGGTAACCTATAATGCATGTTTTATGCATGTGTTGTATAGATTTAGGTGGACAGTGTATATTGTAAAGAAGTGTGTTCCAACTAATGATAATTATTCTATGCTTGTTTGTTTCAATTTCTTATGGCTATTTAGTTTTTAAGACCATTTCTTAGACCATGATGAATTCTGAACGTTATAACTATTTTTATAATTTAAACTTTTTTATTTTTCTTTAAATATATTAATCAGGAGGACATAGTAATGTTTTTTGAGTTAGTACGTCTTCCTTAATTTTATATGTTCAGATTTGTTATTTTCAAATGTATATTTTATCCATAGGTACACAGGAGGAACAAAATAGTGTGTTACATCTTCCTAATATTGTGGACCCAAGGGAATCCGCTGATCCTTTGAAACTGATATCAGCATCAGCTTCCAATGAAGATATTCGTGTGAATGATGTCTCAGTGAGGAATCAAAACTCACCAAATGCAAATGCAGTTTTGTCTTGTGATCTGAAAGTTCAAAGTGATCAGTTTGGAGGAAATATCGAAAGGCAGGAATTGATATTATCAGAACAGCTGCAATCTGAATATGAAAACATCCTGTGTGGATCAGCTGCTTCTGGGGAAATTGAAACCAACTCCTTGTTGCTTGAAGACAATGTCAATTCTCCTAAAGCATTTATTGATGATGTTAGTCATCAACTAGCTTCTCTGGATAAAAGCAAAGAAAGTAATTTTGTTGTTGAACGTGTGGAACCTCTGGAAGCCATGTCATCCAGCATGGAGCAGGAAAATGAAAATTTCGTTGGCAACTTGACTGGTTGTCGTGGGGAATTCATAAACATAAAAAATTTTTCATCTAGTGATCATAACATCATCGTGCATCCAAGAAGAAACGTGATGAAATTAAACTTAGATGGAAGTATGTTGGAGCTTGAAAATTCTGTTGTGCAAACACTGGATGATGAAGTAAATGATATTTGTTTGGAATATTCCAGCAGCCCTGTTACCAATTTCGAGAATTTTAAGTCCATGGAGGAGGTCACCAAAATTGATCATCTTGATGATATCATTAAAGGTGCAAAAACCAACAAGGTATTTAATAAATTCTAAAATATCTCTCTTCTCTATGTACCCTTCATTTTTTTTTTTGATAATTTATATTCTATTAACATGGGAAGTAATGTGATTAGCAAATAAATCAAGTTATAGTAAGCATCTCCTCACTAATATGGGATATAGTATCACGTTGTTTGATAAAATTTTCCTGTTAGTGCTATATGCAGAATCATTTATTACAAAAATATGTTTTATTGGTCAATGCCATTTTGAGTGATAATGCAGCAAACCTTGTTTTCGTCAATGGAGTTGGTTATACAATTGATGAGACGAGTTGAACTGGAAGAAAAAGCAGCAGAACAAGCCAAGGAAGAAGCTACTCATGGTGGGTTTGACATTTTGGTCAAAGTGGAGGAACTCAAAGAAATGTTGGTTCATGCTAAGAATGCAAATGAAATGGTACTATGTTGCAATGGCTGGTTTCCTGTTTTTTATCGAAGATAAAAACAATCTTTAGTGTGTCGTGTGGGACTGTTTTTTCAGCATACTGGAGATGTAAGCGGAGAGAAGGCAATTCTGGCTACTGAAATGAAAGAGTTGCAGGCTCGCTTACTCAACTTGTCAGATGAGAAGGATAGGTCTCTTGCTGTTCTATATGAGGTAACCTGGATTTTTGGGGGAGGGCAGGGGGGATATTTATGAGTCAATAGGTCAATGCTTTACATGTATGTTGTTGCATGGGTTTGAAGAATCTTGATCTGAGACCCATAACATGACTAAAATGAGTTATCTTTTTCATAACATGTATCAATTTTTTATTCTGCATATTTAGTGTTATTGTTTTAATAGATGCGTCAAAGCCTGGAAGGACGACTAGCTGCAGCAGAAGAGTTAAAGAAAGCAGCTGAGAATGAGAAGATAGGAAAGGAAATCTCTGCTCAGAATGCTCTTGCTGAACAAGAAGCCATGATGGAAAAGGTTGTCCAACATTCAATGATCCTTGAACAGCTGGTAGAAGAAAATTCCAAGGTGCCAATTAGTTGTCGCAGAAGCTAGATTGCTAAATGAGCCTAAAATAGTACTTGCAGACTTATAGAAGCAAAATATTGTTCTTTAAACAGCTCTAGGTGTATATATATATTTTAAACTACAGTCATTACTTGCAGGGTTTAATTGTACTTTATCAAGGGATGAGGCAACAATCACTAAGAAAGGAGATTGTACATTTTTTTAAATATTTAATTCGTGGTTACACTAAGGGAAAATGACAAACTAACTTAGTGAGTTATGTTGCACAAAATTATTTTGCTTATTTTGTGCTGTCATCACTTTTGTACATAAAAAAAATCAAAACCTAACCTATATATAAATAAAAAAACTTATAGGGGTGGCTCACTTGTCGAGTGCTCTCATCATTAAGTAAAAATTAGAGGTGCTCTCATCATTATTTTGACACGAGGCACGGCATGGAAATTTCCCGTGCCTGGGCTCGTGCCGTGCCCGACCACGGCACCAATCGTGCCGTGCCGTGCCGTGCCATGTCGAGGCCAACCGGGCCTCGTGATGTGCCTGGCCCGGCATGGTGCCTTGGCCCGTTGGCATGGTACCTCGGCACGATCTGATAAACTGAATTTTTTTAAATTAGAGTTATGGGGGCACTGAAACCCTAATTTATTTTAAAATTAGGATTTCGGGGGCGCCGAAATCCTATTTTTTTTTAAATTAGGGTTACGGGGGCGTCGAAATCCTATTTTTTTTTTGAAATTAGGGTTTTGGGCGCTCCAAAACCCTAATTTTTTTAAATTAGGGATTCGGCCCACGGCGGTGCAACGACGCACAGCTGAACCTCTAATTTTTTTTATATTAGGGGTTCGGCCCGTCCGAGCCGAACCCGGCGGATTTGTGCCGCGGGCCCGTGCTGGGCCGACCTCCACATAACCGTGTAGGGCCAGGCACAACACGGTACAGTCGGCCTTACATGTCCCGTTTGATACCTCTAGTAAAAATACGATAATAAATATAATGTAATATCTCTCTTCAAACATTTACCTAAATATATGGAACATCAAGTTTGAAAGCAAAAGAAATAACTTGAGCATTCTTTTATGATATTTGTGAATATATCAATTAGCTAATTTGTTATATGAATATAAATTATTAATAAAAAAACTTATAGTGGTAGCTTATATGTGATTTCTTTGCTCGTGGAATACTACATTAGAGACTATATGTTTTGTTGTCTGACTATCATAATAAAGTATAATAGGAGAAATAAATGGTAACCGAACTCCTCAAGAAGGTACCCAATCAAAAATATCTTGTAAGTGATTGTTGTAATTGCCTTGAACTATGCTACTACACTGAATCTTGAAATTATCATTTGTATCTTTTTTTTTTGGAGACAGTTATCTTTAAGAAAAATATAATATCGTATAGTAGATCTCTTCTCTGTGCAAGCTTATGTTTAAATCGAATATAAAAATTGGTTAACTAATGGTGCTCTTGAACATTGAAAGAGATATTAGGCCTAAAAATTACTTCACATGCCTAAGTAAAAAAAAATTGTATCTTGGCAAACTTATAATGCAGAATCAAAGAAATAATTAATTATATTGATTATATAAGTTTTATCTTATTTGATGATATTTAGATATTTAATATTTCCTATGATTTTTCTATATGTAATTAAGTAAATTAGAGAGTTTTTTTTTAAGTTTTGTTTTATTATTATAATCATCTCTTTTGACGGAGAAATATTATTGTTTATAATTTAAGTACTACTATCCTTTACCCTCTTACAACTCAAACCAATACCTAGACACTCTAACTTAGAACAATATATAATATGATACTTTAACTCCGTGCCCTTTCTGATCAATAAACTTGCTTGCAAAAATATTCACCATAACACTTGGCAATAGAAGTTTAATTACTTCAGCATTCACCATGACAATATCTTGACATAACCCTAGCAATATATTAGTATAATGATAAACCAACGAGTAGACAAGTGGACAAATCCACTTCTTAAATGTTTTGTTACGTGTGTCCCAAAGAGAAGAATCCTCAAGTGAAAATGCATCAGCTTTCACTCCAGGCAGTGGAAGGAATTGAGGTGCCTGCCCCTTCTCCAAGTATTGCACCTCTTTCAGGAGCCACCTACCATGTAGTTGGCTGCTGCTTGTTAGTATTGCTATCTCCATGCTTCTTTCTAATATTGTTATAGCTTGTCAAGTTGCCTTTATTTTTGCTATCATACTAATATTTATTTTCTTTTTGCTTCTGCTCTATCTCTTAGAATTATTTGCTACTTACCTTGCAAGACCTAGACAACCTTCTAGCAGTATTCAATCAATATTTACCTGGCTAATACTTGTTGCAACCTGAAAAAAATACAACTTTAGCATAAACTATAGAGCCAACCAGCTTAAATTAACATGGATAAAGTAAACCTCCATTCTGAGTAAGCCTGTTAAGACAACTTTTTGCCTCATTTCCTATTACCAATCCTCTACTTTGTGTTTTGCTTTCCACCCTACCATTTCTTGTTCTAGAACTCATAACCCATTCATTTAGACTTTACCTGCAAATTAGAAAAGCAAATGGAATTGGAAGAGAATAAAAATTACCGCTATTCTCTTTACACTTACCCCTTCTTGTCTCTTTCCTTGATGCCAATTAGAGCTTCTTTTTTCTTTCAGATTCTAACTTATGGATAAAGCATCTCTTCTAACCTTGCTAAGCCTTTAAATCTACCCAGGATGGATTCGTTATCAAATTCTTGTAATCCTGTGTACATATCTTTTTTTGCTAGCTTATTCGCTAATGCTTTTGCCTTTCTATATGCATAGTAAATTATAGCTTTCAACTCTTTCATATATTTCCTAATATTATTTATATCTTCTTTGTATGGCCAGGAGTTCGTTACTATGTTTTCAAAATCAGCGTGCAGACCCCACATATTTTGAAATCTAGAAATTTTTACTGGTCTCTGGCTTGTCTGGAAGTTCAAGAGCATTGAGCTGTGATCAGAACAATTTCTATTTAAATATTTTATGTGTGTGATTTTGTTTGAAATCACTCATTTTGCATTATACATGATACTATTTAATCTTATCCAAATTATTCCATATTTTTTTTAGTTATTGCATCAAGTATATTTTGAGTCCAAGAAATCTACTTTCATGAGATTCGTATTAGCAATGACATGATTAAATTGTGCCATTGCCTTTGTGTTTAGGGGTCAACTCCCCCTTTTTTTTATTAGCGCTTCTAATTACGTTAAAGTCTCATCCAATTATCCATGGAAGATTCCTTGATTCTACCTCCGACATCTCCTGCCATGACCTTTTTCTCTCCTCTTTCGTATTTTTTGTATATATTGTTGAGATTATAGTCTCGCATTCATTACTCACTTTTAAATGTATAACCTGTTCTGTATTTTAAAATTATAATTTCATACTTATCTTCTCACATAATTTATATTTTCTCATTTAGATTTGCAATGGCTTTATCAAATCCCATTAATTTTTTATATTTGTCTAGGTAATTTTTATCTGTCATTGGTTCGGCTATAATGAAAGTTTTTACTTTATGCATTCTTATGAGATTATTAATTCTGTTTAAGAGGGTGAATTCGCCACTCATCTTATATTCCAATAGATGCATCTATCCATTAAAAGTTGATTTTGCTTGTGCTCTCATAGTATGTTTTGATGCATGTTTCATTCTTGAGTACTTCATGTTCCTAGATGGCCTTGTGAAGATGTTATCTTGAATCATCTTTATTCCTATTTTTTTTAGATTCATACTAAGGTTTAAAGCAATTATTTTAACCTCTTCAATAACTTTTTTCTCTGTGTATGCAGCCCACTTCCTTACAACCATTTCCAAGTCATCTTTAGATTTACTTATACTCATCTCTCTATCAGCCTTATTTTGGATGTTAAAATTGCAACTCTTGGCTCAAAAGCATCTAAAAAAACCAGCCCATCCTCAACTATTCCACTATACTCTTCCTCTCTCTCCTTTCCTTTGCTATCCTTCTCTGCCTATATCTTTCTTCACTCATCTTCCTTGCTATGCTATGTGTCTTAGAGACCTCTATTCTTTCCTGCCCATTTCCTTCCACTCCACGCGTATCATTTCCACTTGGGGTTTTTACTCCATCCGATGGCACTCCCCTTTGAGAGTCTACCCTCTCCTATTTCTCTCTTCTCTACCCTGCCCCTCTCTCCTATTTTCCATCTCACCTCTAGGCTGCTCCTCCCTCGGTCCACCATTCTTGTCCCTTGAGCATTCCCCTTCATTCCTACCCTTCTCTAATTATTTTTTTTATAGCCTTAATTTTCTCCATAGCTTCTTTTTTTGTGCAAGGACCCTTACCGAAACCTAGCACCAAATCATCTTTGAGACCCTTGAAGACATTCTTATATGCTGCCTTGTTTCGGTTGTACAATGTATAACTTTTTGATTCAGCTTCTTGTCTTGAAAGCTCTTGTAACTCTTCCTCCATCAAATCATTCTTCTCATATTCCTACTCCTCTTCCTCCCTTCATTCCTCATTATACTACTCCCTTTACCTCTCTCTACTTGATCCTTTCCTGCCCTATTCAATACTCATATCTCTTCTCTTCTATTTCTTTCTGCCCTTTGTCCTAAAACTTTTCCTTTCTCTTCTCCCTTATCCTTCATGGCATCCTCCATTATCTGCCCATTCTGCCCTACCCTAACTCACTTGTTTCTATCCTTTACCCTCCCCTTTTCCTTGCTACCTTTTCTAGCCACTCAACTGCCTTCCATTCCAATGCATTCAATATGACCGTGCCCCATTATCATGAAATTATTATAGTGACTAGGGGGCTGTTCAGGAAGTATGGGTTGCCAAAGCCCATGCTTCTCATCCTTCCCAATCCACACTCTATGTGGGAATGGAGCTTGAAGATTGAACTCAACACACACCCTAGCTACACTCTGCCTAGTCATATAGGCAGTAGTTTCGTCTATTATCAAAGGTTTACCCACACAGAGAGCGATATAGTAGAAAACATATTTATTGAAGTAGTGAATCGGGAGGTTAGGGAGAGAAAACCATACAGGGGTAATAGGCAACTCTTCCATTGGTAAGAACTCAGGCGTCCACTTGAGTATTCTTATGGGGAAGCCAACAACGTTCCACTATCGTTGGAGCTAGACTCTGTGGAAGTTCTCCTCCATAGAGAATTAAAGAATACTGTGTTTACTATCGAAAAATGTAAATTTGACCACTGATTTTAGCTTTAAAGATGCGAAGAACTTTTGAATCTCCTCGAAACGAGGCTTACCATGCGAAAATTTGCCTATAAGTGTTTATTTGAAAGGCTCAGTAAGCTTATTGAGGTCGGCTTCTGTGAAGAACGTGGCTGGTTCCTTGTTAAGATTTCCGTTTTTCGGATATATCGGTGCGGGTTCTTTAAAAACATTAGCAAATGACTTCTTATTTGTTAAGAAGTCATTTATATCCATTTCAACTTCAAGTATGCTTACCAATGGAGATTTTCGTTTTGGATATCGGCACACATTCACCGTCTGGAAAACCTAACTTTTTTACAACAGCAGTTGCTTCCAAATTGAATTAAAATTAACTTTGGATCAGGTTTGGATTGATGCCAAATCAGCCCAATAATTTTTTTAATTTCTGTGAGATTAGAGGGCTTATATTTGACAATAAATTAGTACATGGCTTGACAAAATTATATACTGGATCATAATCTAAAAGTTCAATCTCTGTGAGAATTTTGGTTATAAATTTTTTCTATGAAAATATAAAACTTTTATTATTATAATTTTTTTTTATCTTTGAAAAAATATTTGAGGCTTCTAAGATCATGTATTTAAAAATTATAAGTAAAAGTTTATTTTGAGTTGAGTGATTTACAGCTCATAATATTCCATAATAAATATTTTATCCATTTACACTAACAACAAGATATACATGCTATCTAAACTCCTCTAGAAAAATAAATAGTTGTTTATAACATATATGTATATATCAAAAGAAATAATTATCAGTGAAAATTTCATAAACCAAGCTTTCAGTGATTATTTTAGACCATACAAAGTTTTTTATAATTTTCAAATTGAACCTAATTGCTTTGTCACAACTCAAAAACTAGGTGGATGCACAATGAACATGTCTTCATGTAGGTCACCACGAATAAACATATTTTTCATGTTTAATTGATATTTTATTTATCTGCGAGATGCTACTAATTACATAAGTATTTGTATTGAGATTATTTTAACAACTAGAGATAACATACTTTGATAATTCATTCAAAATATCAGAGTAAATCTTTTCACATCTTACATTCAAGTAATCTGTCTTCTTATCTGGATTTGTCTTCATGTAAACACCAACCTACCTTCAAGTGATATGTCTTCTCAAGGATTGAGATACTAGTTCTCAATTCTCATCAGGCTAAAATTTTTTTATTTCTTCTACTATGAGTTGATAGTATCCTTAATGAGATATTATCTCAAAAGAAGACTTGAATATCCTAGCACTATAAAGAGAAAAACTAAACCAAATAAAAAAAGGGAAATAATTATGAATTTGAAACTAATTTAGGTAAATGAAGGAAAAAATTATGAGTTTGATAATATGAGCTTGAAAGAGATTTTCTTTTTAAGGAAATGTCATACTCAATAATGAATTTGTTCTGTATTTATTAGTACGTATAATGATTTAATATGAGTCATCATAATATAAACAAAAAAGATCAAAAATAATTGAGGGATAATACATTCTCATAGTTGTAGGTTAATATGGGACTTAGTAGGAGTAAAAAAAAGAAAGATTCAGATGTAACCCTTGCATCCTTACTTTGCTTTGATATGTTAAAGATTGAGTATTGCTCAAAAATTATAATATCGCCCTAGTTTCCATCTCGTCACGTCATGAAGAGAATTCCTAAATAAAAGATGTATTTGAAATAATTTGGAATATAATCTAAATAATATCTTTTCACGATGCAAGACTTGAAAAGATAGGATCAAAAAGGATAAAAGAAAATATTGAGTTGATAAAGTAGTTTGCTATTAAAATCAAATCTACTTAAAAATATTTTAGAACACTTCTATTAAAGAGAAGTATCCTAATTATCTCTATTAAATATTTATTATTTCTTTTTATAATCTTATCATGTAAGGTGTGTTAATACAAGATGTGTGATATATGATTACATGATCAGCATAATAAATACTAAAAATATTAGACACATATTCTAAGATATTATTATTCTTAATGATTTTTATTTTAATATTTAATTAATTTTTTATTCTTTAATAAAATAATTAAAAGATAGAAAAAATTCATGATTTGAAATAAAAAAAATAACCAATTGAAACGAGTATAATTATTAATAAATATTACAAAGTATTCCAATCCATCTTGAGTCTCAACTATATTATGTCTCTACAAAGTACTCCAATTCATCATATAAGTATGGTGAGTAAAATAGGAAATTATAATTTATTTTTTTAAATGACAAGTCTCATAACCTTGGATAAATATATTTCTAATATTAGAATCTAAAATTTTTAGTTTGGATTGAAATTTGTGACGAAGTCAAGAATGAATAAGTAATGAATCAACAATATTCAAATATCTAGTTTGATACATAATCATAAATATAAGAATATGCAATCCATTCTGCTATGTCTTGAAGGAAGTCTTTATTCAAATCTTTCATATCTTTTGATTCTATAAAATAAAATTAATAAAAGAAAAAATTATGTCAGACTTGAGTTGTCTAAATTACAACTCACAGAAAGATGACTATTCAGACATTGATAAATAAAAAAAATATATGAAAGAATAAAGTGTCAAATAGGAAGTTATTATAACCAATAATTTTGGATAATTTATTATTGACTATTATAATATTAAAAGAAAAAATATAAAATACTAATATTTACCAATAAAAAATATTATAACCAATAAAAAATATAATTATCTTTGATATGATTATTTACTCATGAATTTATAACTTGGAATCTGAACTAGGAAGATAAGTCACGAGGGTTGTAGTGTCTGCAAGATGAGAAGTATTTATTATTACTTTACAAGTAAGAAATTACCAATATTTACCATCTAGTAAGGGTTATGATCGAAGAATTATGTGAGGATCTATGTATCAAACTGATAGTTGATATGTCTTACTTAACAACTTATAATGCTTTTGATATATTTTCCGAAAATAACTCATAATAGTTCTTTGTAATATGGTAATTTTTCATATAATACGTGTATTTTATTGATATATTTTCCGAAAATAACTCATAATAGTTCTTTGTAGTATGGTAATTTTTCTTAATGTGTGCATTTTATTGAGGATCTTTTATCTTTTTTTTACTATGATTGATATCATTCGCTATTTGTAAGATAAGCTATATGAGATGTCTTTCTTGTGAGTCTTTGTTTGCCTTGTATATATTAAATAGTTCAATGATGCATCTCTAGTCAAAAGGGGAAGACTTGATCAACCAAAACCTAGATATAAAATTTCAAAAAATTATCAGATAGCAAGCATAGAAATATCATGTCAATAAGTTACCATTTCTTTATCATTATCTTAGTCACATTCACCTTTGTTAAGAATACTTCTAAATGTTATATTACTAGTTATGCAAAAAGAGTAAAATAAGTAGTGATATGATCTAATTTTCTTTACTTTTATATCTCAATCTCACAAGTTGAGAAACAATATCATATATTTATGTAGTCTAAGATGAGTATAATGATGTTGCGAGCTCACATAATATCTTGCCTGTCATACAAAATGAAAAAATATTGTAATAATTTTATTTAAATGGATTATTCCATTGTAATCAAAAGTTAGGAATTAATATGTAACTAAGTTTTCTTTATCCCATTGCTAGCAGACTTCTTTAGCAAGTGTTTAAGATGTGCACGACTAAAAATTAGATTTGTAATCTAGTTGTATATTGTGTGTAATTCTATTGTTCAAGCCTTTACAAGGCAATAATTCAAATTTTAGTTCTCTATTGGAAAAATAATATGTGGTAGTTTATAGGCATGTTTTTTTAAGGATTTTACATTTTATTATTATTATTTTATTGTTGTGTCATTAGTGATGAAAGCACACAATATGTGAGCTGTTCAAATTTATTAGTCTATTATTTAAATGTATTTTTTATGCGTTATTATATTGCATTTTATTTAGTAATCTTTGATTATATGGCTTAAACTTTAACATGTTATTAGAGCTAATACCCTAATAGAAACAAACCCCAAGACCTGTAAGGGTACCAAAGCCTAAAGAGAGGTTGCATGCATGCATTGTTGCATGCACATTCATCTATAATTAAGGAGAGGGCACATAGTTTCTTTGTGCCACTATCTATTCCATTGCACACTCAATGTGTACGATGGGCTTTGATGTCGACTACGTCGACACCATAGAGAGAAAAGCGGTGTCATTTTTTTAGCAAAGGGATGCATGATATTTAATGAGTTTAACAAGTTTTAGTGAATACGAATATTAATTTTTGCTAAAGACTAATAAAATTTTAGTAAGTAAGAACATTATTTTTTGTGAGGACAACTCATTGTTTAACAAGTTTAGGAAGAGTATAAGTCCAAATGGTGTACCTTGGTCCATTAATCTTCTTTTTTTATCTATAGTCATGCTTATACCATCTATACTCAGTATGATGCCACTCTCATTGAGTTATTATACATACCAATAAATTTATATCATATTGAGTAATGAGAGTGAGATTTCTCAAGTAGAAAAATCTTATTTAGACCCAGATAATCAAGTTGGACAAGTGTCTGCACTAGTATAGGCTCATATAGAGTTGGCAAGTAGGAGACTTGATCACCCATGAGTTAGAGCCTATATTAGGAGAGAGAGACCAGTTTAGCTTTTTCAGTCCAAAGATGAGCCTACCAAGGACTTAGTCAATCTTGTAGGCAATTCTCGTGTTCTTGATTTTCTAATTGATTTCTGAAAGGAATATATGAGATATACTTAGTATTTGATTTTATAAATTTTGTTGTATTATTATTTTATTTTTTTATTATACTTTTTTTGATGATATTAAAATATTTAAGTCTTTTTCAAAAGTATTATTTTATTTTGAATGACATCAGATTATGATTGAAGATATATATACCATTCACTCTAATGAGACTTGAGTACTATAACTTTTGGAAATAACTGTTATTATTTGCATGCGCGTATTTATTATAAAGATAAGTTCATATAATAAGGTAAATTACTTTAAGGTGAGATTTATATTAAGAGAATACACTGACATTTGATATGAATTATTAACACACTTACTCTTCACTGGCCAAAGTGGTCTCGGTACATATTCTTATTTCTCTTATAATATTTCATAATTAAAGGATGCCCCAGTTATATTCGTAGAATATATTTTTTTATGGTAATTTTGAGGAAGAAGTGTATATGAAGCAACAACTATGATTTTGAGCACTATAGTCAAGTGTGGCTTATAGATCGTGGAAGGTGGTGTATGGCCTGAAATAGTTACATAAAACTTGGTTTGTGAGGTTTTCATAGGAAGATATTTTATTTAAGTTATATAAATATGTTATTGATTTTTTTTATTCTTCTGGAGAAGTCCTAATTGTAGAATAATGTATTGATTATTTATATGGTTGATATTTTAATTATATGAGGTAATAAGTTGGGAATTATCCATCTCAATTAGTATTTTCAGTCACAATTTCAAACAAAATATATTGGGAGACTCAGATACTTTCTTGACATAAATATAACTTATTCTATGAGTGATATTATCTTTTCATATATGAGATATATACTTAATATTCTTATAGATGTTGATCTTTAGAGTTGTAATGTAGTAGATATTTCGAATGTTCCATATATTAATATTTTTTTGATGTGAGCCTCCAATTAATTCAATTATTTCCTAAAAAAATTATATGAAAGATTAACTATATGATTATGATGATATTAAATATTATTTATGTAATCAGTATAATTAATCTTTTCGTAGATCTTTTTTGACATGTTTATCGTGACATAGCTCTTCGCATACTATGATATGTAAAAAAGTTTTTATAATTTAATATCTCTTTTAGGAATCATGAATACTCTGGAGTTAACTCGGTATTCAAATTCAATTTGGGCACCATCATATATTGATAGAAGATTTATAATGAGATTTTATTTTTCTTTAAGATAGTTTTGTCTTATCGAAAAATAAGAATCAAATAATTATTTCAAGATTAAGTATAGAAATAAAATTTAGAGTGATGATAATCATTATTTATGAGATGCTTTAGATTTGATATATGCATGAGGAGATCATGACATCATGTATGTACGTTTGTCCCACTCTATTATTTATTATGATAGTTAGACATTGAAACATATAATCCAATATTTCACGAGTAAACAAAGTAAATCGAGGTGAACTACTTTTTTGTTTAGGGAGAATATTCATGATTAGATAATTATTACAACATAAATTTAAATAATAGAGCAACCAACTGATATTTTTATAAAGGTCTTGAAGGTGCATCATCTTATTTTTTTTTTCTTTTAGGCTGGATGTTATCGACTTATATGCATCAGCTTGATTGAGGGTGTTGTAATTTTATTATTTCTCTTTTATGTTGTTTGATGGGAGTACCCAATTTTTGGGCTGTCTCAATTATTTATGCCTTTTATCTAAGGGTGATATGTATTTATTATTCGTATTAAGTGTTTATTTTTCAGCATTTTAATTTGTAACAATATACTTACTAACGTGAAGGAGAGTATTAAGATTTTGTGTTAGTTTATTTTATTTATTTTCTGTTTTACTTTGTATGAAGCAACTAATATGTGAGTTGCATCAACTTGAGTATTTATATATTGTCTTGCAGTTTATTTCTAGTTTATGTGAGCTACCTCACATAAACTAGTATTTACATATTGTATGCACTAGTTTATGTGAGCTGCTTCAACTTGAGTATTTATTTCTAGTTTTTATTTTTTAAATACTAGTTTATGTGACCTGCCTCTACTAGTATTTATATATTGTATGCACCAGTTTATGTGAGCTGCTTCAACTTGAGTAATTATTTCTAGTTTTTAGTTTTTAATTAATACATACTATTTCAGTTTATAATCTATAACTTCTCTTTTGTTTTTTTTATTTTGTCTAATAATGGATGGGGGCACCCAATTAATAGGCTGCCTCAATCCAAATGACTCAGTATTTAAGATATCTGTTGTACACATTTTATTTTCTAATATTATTGAGTTTTACTTTGATTTTTAGCTTAAAATTTAATATGATATCAGAGTCAAAATCTTTGGGTAAATAAACCATAGGGTTTGTAAGGGTAAAAAAACACTAAAGAGAGGCACATGCATTGGGCCAACATAATACACGTGGTGTGTGTGCTTCAGTGCACACTGTCATGTATTGTCGTCGTACACTCAATATGTTTGACATTCATTGATATCCACTATGTTGACGTCGAGATGTGTGGATAGAATCAGACAATTGCAATTTTTTGGTATCCTGAAACCCTAATTCTGTGATGGAAGATTCGAACAGTTATTTATTTGGGCTTCAAAATCCTAATTTTGTTGGTGGCAATTTGATGCAATAGCTTTTTGGGCTATAAACCCTAATTTTATGGGTGGTAGATTCAGGAAACCTTAATATTATGTTTCCTAAATGGGTATTATCCAGATTAGGATTTTTTTTTCATGGGTGGCAGATTCAAGAAATCTTAATTGAGTATGAATGAGAAAAAATTCAATTATTACTATTTAGAAATTAGGGAATTAGAAGTACTTGCAGTGAATTGTAATAGTTAGAACATTGTTCTTTGATTATGGAATGCTTAAGCATATGTTAAAAAAATCATCCAATGATGAGTCAACCGAGAAATGACTATCGACAAATTTTTGATTGTGATTTGATAGTCAATTGAGGTAAAAGTTTGCTTTCGTTTTTTTATTTTGCACAATATATAATATTTTATGTGAGTTGGTATTAGTATTATACTTACTTTAGATGACACAAATATATGATATACTTATTCAGATTCTACCACTCTGACTGGAGAGGATCAATGAGTAAAGGCATGCTACTACTTACTATACATTATTTACTTGGTTGGTTACACAATTCTTGATTTTTTAGTTGAAGTTGAGACTATGGAGAGAGAGAGAGAGAGATGATTAGAGAGGCTTTTGGATATGATATTTCTGTATTCATTGCTCGATAATATTTTATTATTTATTTGTTAGATTTTTAATGATAAAGAGTTTCCTACCATATCAATGATATATCATCATGCAATTGATTATATATGAGATAGATTGAGAGATATTAGAGAGATTGCTATGCATGATGGTAGTTAAGAGAGTACTAATCGTATCATAGTTAGAGATATCAGAGTGTTAATTTAATGTGTACACTATAGAAGAATGAAACATAATAAATATAATTATTAGATATTATTTGTAGAAAAAAGATTGAGAGCACTACATATAATTGAGGAAAATAATTTGACTATTAGATTCAACCAGGGGTCCTCATAGAGTCATCATGTCGTAATCCTTGTAAAGGGGGCTATCTATGATTTATATCCTACGGGGCAACAATATATCTTTTCATAGGTGTTGTCACTCTTTTGGCTCATTCTTTTATTTCATGCTCTTGGATTATTGATTTATGAGCCAACACATATATTATGAATAATCGTTCATTTTTTACTTGTACATAAGATATTGTAGCTAGGTTATCCTTTGACAATAATTGAGTATGATAATATTTAACTTGACTCTTTATTTTCTCAATATATTTTATTTATTTTTGATTATTCTACTAGTCCTATTTTCATGATTTGCCTATTCATGAATTTAATTTTAATTTTAATTTTAATTTTATTTTTATTAATATTGCATGCAAGCTTAGTTGACAATGAGGATTTTCTTTGAGAATGGGTAAAGTAAATCTCATCTTTATGTCTATGGTAAGATCTCTTATTAGGTATTTGAGTGTGTTAGACACTTTATTTATACATTTTTAACTTGGTCATCAATCATTGTTCTAGTTGAAAATTTTATATCAGAGTCTAAATGATATTTCTATTATAGTATATGAGGCATGTCAATTAGAAAAATATATCATGACTTCTTATTTTGCTCGCTAAGCTAGTGTGAGTAATAACTTATTTGATCTGTTAAACTCAGACGTTAAAGATCTAGTAGATAAGTGATCTTAAAGATATTAAATTATTTTATTATTTTTATTTATAATTGTTCTTGATTTATATAATTTTTTCCATTTTAAATCTAAGTTTTTTATCTTTCTGATATTTCATAAAATAATAAAAAATTAATTTACTAAAAATATAAAAAATAATAATGTGATACAATATATTTTAGATAATTTTAAGATTTAATGTATGTATCACAATATCATATATCAAATTTTTTGTAATTACACACTTCTATAAAATAAGATTGTAAAGAATAAATATCTAGTTGGGACCGGTTGGATACTACTATTTGGTAGGAGTGTTCTGAATTATTTATAGGGAGATGTAGTGCTAAATGTAAACTATTGTCAAAATTTTAGAAGTTATATTTGGCCTTATTATTTTCTTTTTTTTTCTCTATTTCTCATAATTTTCATTTAGGAGAGAGAGTTACCTGTTGGCTATATTTGAACTTATTACTATATATTATGATGTCATTGTTGTGAAGTTATCATATATTCTAATAATTACAAATTAGGATGATTTTAGAGAGAAAATGTTTTTTATGGAGGGAAAATTTCCTACTTGTTTAGATGCTATAGTAATCCATGAGTCTACATTAGTTTTGCTTCATGATGAGTCAAAGACAGAGAAACATTATCACCTATAATTTTTGAGCCTAAAATATTAGAAAGAAACATACACAACTTAGACTCAAGATAAGTCTATCGAGGAGTAGATGATCCTTCAGTTAGTTCCTTTAGTGTTGAACTTTTAGTCACTCTCTAGAAGGAATTAATGATTTGTACCCAATTATCAATTTCATAATATTTGTCAAACTCATTTTGTTTTTTTTTTAATTCTTTAATAAACAATACTAAAATATTAGGTATCCTTATGAGATATTATTTCATTTAGGATGATGTCAATTTATGATATATAAGATAAATGTGCTCCACCTAAATGAGATTTGAGAATTATTACCACAAATTACCGGAAGATTTTTCCTTGGATGTATATAACTGCTCGCTATGAAAACAATTTTAAATGGGAAAATAAATTATTTTAAGGTGAATGTTGTATCAATTAGGCCTTCTCAGATGTTTATGAATTATTATGATATTTTTTCTCTTTTGGTCAAGATGATACCCGTGCAAATTTTTTCTTAATCGAAGTATTAAAAAAATGGTGGATACATTGATTAGACATGAATAATACATTCTTTCATGATAACATTGAAGAATATATGTATATGGAGTTGCTGCCCTAGTTTTAAGAAACACAATTAGACATTGTATGTAGAAACTGAATGATATTATGATATGAAGTAATCTTTGAGAGCTTGATTTGAGATTTTTATTTGTAATTATTTTGTTGATTTACATAGATGTGTTATGAATTTTTTTTGTTTGTTTTTCTAGAGAAGTATTGATGATAGAATGATTTTGCTTATTATAATCGTGAATGATATTCTGATTAAAGAAAATGATAAGTTAAAAATCATTCAACTCTAGGACTATCCGTAATCATAGTTAGGAAACTCAGATATTTTTTTTCCGGAATAGATGTAGACTACTCTCAAGGAGTAATATTGTTTAATTAGAGAAGAGATATGTGATTGATATTCTTATATAATTTGGACTCATAGGTTGTGTAATAACATATACTCTTATTATTTTAAATACTAATTTTTTTGTCCAATGTGATTTTTTCAATGGACTCTATTACTTATAATAAAATATTATGAAAAAGTAACTATTTAATTATCACTGTTGGCATCAAAAAGAGATAGAGATATAACTTATGTAATTGATATAATTATTTATTTTTTAGATTATTTTTGATATATTGATCTTGATGTAATTCTTCAATTGGTGAGTTATGTGAAGAAATTTTTAGAATTTGAGATCTCCTTTAATAATTATGGGCTTTTGTTGTTAATCGGTATTTGAGTTAGCTGTCTATTGGCATCAAAAAGAGATATAGGAAATAATTTTGTACTCATTACCTTAAGAGGTAAAAGATACATGGTTATTTAAATATACAATATAGTGGTGAAGTATAGGTAATTGATGATAATTACCCGTGGCTTACTTTGTATCTGATACTTAGTTGAAGAGATTATATATTTATTTATTTTTTTCATTATTTTTTCTGAGAGTTCAACACGAAGATACATGGTCTTCAATCAAATATTTTACGAATAGATGAAATATATAGAGATAAATTACTTATTTCTTAGAGAGAAAATTTTAGATGTAATAATTATTATTGCATATAATCTTAATCATACAACAAAGTAACGAGTAAACATCTTTATGAAATCTTATAAATAGAATCTCAGCTTATTTCTTATAGAGATTATACATTGGTCAAAGGTCTAGAATATTAACTCTTATTTTTGTATTTTTTTTATTTTATTATATTATAGATGAGAGCACCAAATTGATAGGTTATCCCAATCCAAATGGACTAATATATATGAGCCTTTCATGCACACATTTTATTATGATTTTTGACTTAGAATTTAATATATTATTTTTATTTCTCCTGCTGTATTTTTTCTTTTCTCTTTTTTTTTCCAGAAATCCTAAAAGCGCTGAGATTGAACAATTACATTAGGTATGAACCTGAGTTTATGACAAGATTCTAATATTACATTATATAGACTATTATTTTAGATAGATTTTATGATATAACTCAATTATATTTGTACTCATTTTTTTCTATATATATGATATCACTCATTTATATTTGATACCATATTTTGCTATATATATGATATCACTCAATTATATTTGATGATATTTAATGATATTTAATAATATTTGATGATATTTATTGATATTCAAGCATAAAAGTTAAATTGAATATTAATTCTGTCCAAAAATTTAAAAACTTATAAAATTTATATTTTAAAAATCCAGTATAGAAATGAGAATACAAATATTTTGAACTTTTTTTTTTCAAGTTTCCCAAGATATGTTAAGAAGTTTTTTATTTTATTTTATTTAGGTTTCCATAAATGTTTCTGACACGTGACAGTCGGTCTGTGATAGTTATGTTTTTAAATTGTGCTTGCAACTTTAATTACTGCCGCTGGTTTACATATGCATATTTTCCCATTTTGGACAGCAGTACCTTACATTATTGGGTATGAGATTTATTCTTTTATGTTTAATTGCAGTTGCAGGAGTTTCTCATGGATCGTGGTCGTATTGTAGATGCATTGCAGTAAGTCAGTTATTTAATAAGCTTTATGTTTTGTACTGCTTCTATGTATTTAGTTTATGGCATTGAAACATACTGTTGCAACAACATTGAATAGTGCGTGTTATTTTTTCAATATATTAGTGATATTTTGTTGGACATTGATTTTTTCAATAAAAAATATGGATTATAAATTTTTAAATGAAATAATCTAAATAAAATAATTACATACATCATATTACATTTCATGCAAATAATAGTGTACATGTTATGAAGAGAAAAGGGGTTATGAACATTTAATGCAAATAAAGTTTTACTTTCCCCATTCTTTCGTAAGTTAATGTGTAGATATCTCGTACTTTAAGTTTAAAAAAGACAACTTAGGGGCGGTCCTTCAAAATTCTTTGTGAAAATATATGTTAATTAATCTTTAGTAAATATATAAGCTATATAAATAAAATAACTCTACATACTTTTGATGAAATAATAATTCATATTAATATACTTTATTCCAAAATAATCAGGTTGGAAACAATATCTTATCATAATTTATATATCAATTAGTATCATTGGGATAAGTTTATCCAAAATGTGCTAGTTTTGTACTTTATCCAAAAATAAAATATTATTGTGACAATCCCAAAATATCTTAGTAGATTTGTACATTGTTTAAAATTCACATTGACAATTCACCTTGATGCAAGAGATTATTCACAATTAAGATTAGATCTGACTAGGATGTTGATTGGCTATAAGTCACATTTGTTGAGAGGATTTACTCAAATATATGCAATTAGTTGTTAAGATAATTTATTTCTAGTGATTAAGATAATTTGTATCAATTTATTTATATCTATTTGTGAGTTTTCATAGGTGTTTGATGTATGGTTGAATGTGAAAATATTTTTTTTATGATAGTCTAGAGGAAGAGATTTATATAAAATAGCTACAAGGTTTTATAGTTCTAGGGAGGTCAAATTATATATGTTGATTGCAAAAAGTCTTATATGAGTTAAAAAAATCTCTGAGAATTTAATTCAATTGATTTTTTTTTTATTATTAGATTCTGAGTTTTGTAAATATGTTTCAGATTATTTTTTTTATTTACATGATTCATATGATATGTGTATTCTATTGAATTATATAATGATTATTTTAGTGTTTCTTAATTGAAATTGTACTTTAGATAAAGTTTCATATGGAATATCATTGTGGTATTTATTCTTGTTTAGGTTTGATTTGTTTTTTTTTTCATTCTTTGAGAGTACGGAATACTTGATAATGGTTTGTCCCAAATCATATATATATAGTGTGATTATACTTTTATGTTTCAAATGTTTTTAATTAATATAATTTTTATTTTTCTTATCTTTATCTTCTTCCTCTTTGTCTTTCCTTTTCAAAAACCACCAAGGGCCAAAACATTAAAATGGAGGTTTACATGGTATCAATGCATGTTTTTAAAGTAAATCAAGGGTGGCATGCAACTCGTGGTGGTATGTCACACCTTTTTTTATTTGGTGCCGATGACAAAGGGCATTAGTATTTTGCGTTGATAATGACTATGCCACCATATTATGTGGAGGAAAAGTATGTCTTTATGGTTTTTTGTTGTATTATGTTTAATGGTTATGTTCATCAGATGTTCGACAATACGATTGTGGTGGTCATAAGAAAACGATGGGTTGAGGTGGCAGTTTCCATGGTGGTTGGCTTGACTTCATCAGCATAATTCTGACAGTTTCCATTGTGATGATCATGCCCCAACAAAGTAATCAGCAGCAAACATCACCTGAAAGTATACAATCAACTCCTAGGGAAGCTCTGTCAGCAGTATTAACTTTTGAAGAAGAAGATCAGCACCCATTCTCATATTCATTTATTTGTATTCGTGAATAATGTTATATCCAATTTTTTGTTTTAATTGTTTCTCAATGTTAGGGTACATCTTTGCCTATGGTTAGAGGTGTCAAACATGCTGTGTTGTGCTTGCATGACCCATTTTTTGGTTGTTCAGTCAGGCCGCTTTGCCGTGTCTGGCACGACATGCTAACTTGATTATTGCCGGCCCAGCACGGACCGAGCTTGGGCAGAATCAGATTGAGTCATGCCATGCCATGCCAAGCCATGCTGGGTCATGCCGGGTCATGCCTGGAGGCTACTAGACTAGTCAACTGGTCACTGGTTTATGATTTTAAATCTTTATTTTGTAAGTTTAATATTTTAAGTTATATATTATGAGTTATGATATTATATCACATAAATCACAATAAAATAAAATTATTAACAAAAATTTTAATAATGAAAATAACAAAAAAAAATTCATCATCCAATCCAACAAAAAGTAAAATAACACAGTATAATAATTGTCAATCATAATCAAACTCAATCCCAATACTAATTGGTGTCAGTATGCAAATGATCATCATCACCTAAGTAGTTAATGTTATCGCTAGTGGTGGGCTCAATATCCTCAAAGTCTCACAAGTTATCATTTGCCAGTAATTTTTTTGCTCTTGTTCCAGCTTGATCTTAGATACTTAATCTTGAATCCTCATAATTCTTCATGCTTGCTAGTGTCTCAATGATATCTGATATCAATCTTAATTTTTTATTTGAAATAATATTGACTGCAATAGAAAAAGTAGACTTTGATGTTACGCTTGATATCAGATGAGTTAATAGATCTCGTGTCATCTTAGATAGCATGGAATAAGTAAACTCATGATTTTTATTATTGTAAAATAATAAGGTTATTATTATTATTATGTGATACGATTGAGCAGTAATTAATATCTAAGTAACGAGATAGCATATTCTTATTTGATAGTACAACCCATTGTTTCTCTGTCGTTAATTAAATGAAGAAATCACTATCTCCGAATATAATGTCAAAGTTCGTACTCAGAGCCTAGCTATAACTACT
Organism: Sapria himalayana; assembly: GCA_029783825.1. Lineage (NCBI taxonomy): Eukaryota > Viridiplantae > Streptophyta > Magnoliopsida > Malpighiales > Rafflesiaceae > Sapria > Sapria himalayana. The sequence continues at coordinate 3,688,241 of JAREIK010002147.1, forward strand.
ACTATTACCATACCTAGTATTGTAGTATGTAAATAATTCAGTTAATTTTTCATGAATTAACTTTTCAAGTTGATATTCTTAGTTCATACATGTGGATATGTATGTCAATATATTTTTTTATCTCTTTCACCTTAATCCTAGGATTTATGCATGCAGTTAAACAATAAAGAGATGAAATGGTGGACTAATACTTTAAGTACTTAGTTTCTCTCTTAATAGTTATGTCACTAAATGTAGGGTCATCTCTATATTTCCTAAATATGTTACTAATATTGTATATGCATCCGAGTACAATGCAAGTAGTGAGAGTATAAACATACGAACACATATTCGTCGTGTCATAAAAAAATTTCAAGAATTTAATAAATAAAATTCTTGTATCCTAATCTTTATCATCAATAATAAGTTTGTCACTCTTATTATTGACGTAGTCGGATATTACGTATTCGTATTCAATACATGACTCCAATATCAGGTAAGTATAATTCTAACAGTGTTTTACATCTATTTTGAATTTTTTTTCTTTAGACTCACAGACAAACATAGACTATCAAAGTTCTATTGTCTACTATGCGTCTGAAAATATTTTAGTGGGTTTAGTATTTTTTCTAAAGTGGAGGAAATAATTTTCATTCCCGCTTGTACTATTAGGTTAATAATGTGACACACATATCTAACATGAAATTTTTTTTTCAAATGACCAATCTCTAATGATCCTAACAAATATGCTAATAACTATTTTACTTTTAGATACATCATCAAATATGATACTAAATATATTATTTTGAATATGATAATTTTTATAGATTCTCATTATATATTCATATATGACAGTCATCATGAGAATGAATAATCTCTAAAAATTTAAAATCTTTTTATTAAATGTTTATTTAGAATCTATATAGTGGACGGTGAGACATGTAAAAGTTATATTTTTGAGACTAGTTCAGATATCGGATGTCACGGACACCACGTTACTATATTTTTTAAATTTATTAATTATTATTTACTTTTCTAACTCATAATATTTTAGTATGTCGTTCCTACTTATGTGGACATATGAATCTTATGATATATAGGCTAGAAATAGGGTTGTATGATACTGACTACTTTAGGATCCTATGAAAATATAATCGAAAGATCTATTGTGATGATCAATTTAGTTATGTTTTTCCTCCCTAACTTGTTTTGGTATATGAAGAGGGTCAACAAAAAAGTTGTACTAGATCTAGTTTCAAAGACCTCACCGCTCAGTTGGGTTTGTATATGATTTAATGTATAATATTTTGGTATAATGATCAGTATGTCTCGTTAGGTGTCCAGTTCCACACGTGCTCCTACATATATAAATCTTTTTACAATACTTATATTATGTTGATTATTCATCGACATCTCTAGTATTTTTATTTTATATTATGTTAAAGTGAGTCTAAATTATAAATATTCTTTTAGTTTTTTATTTTTTAGGCGTTAAAGTTTGAGTCGAGGTTATAAGAGAAAATATAGTTTTGGTCTTGGACCTTTCTGCATGGTTATCATTATTAATATTATTTATATGTACGTTAATATTAATTTTGTTATTAAATTTACTATTAGTCTTTTTTATTTTTTTTAGCTTATGATCTAAGTTAACAATTAAATTATATTAAAAAAAATTTAATAAAAAACAATATCCAATTTATGAAGAGGAGAGATAAAAAAAGTTGCATTCCATACCCAATAGGTTAAGTAATGAAATTGAAACATAAATAGCAACAAAATATCTACTCTATGTCTATGTTCTTTAAGCTTTAAAATATATTTGAAAACTAAAATTAAAAGCTTTAATTTTAGAGAGAGTGTGTGAACTGAGACCGAGAGGGGAGAGAGAGAGTTGAATGAAAAAAACTCAAGTGGGTCATGTCACGTAGATGCTCTTAGCCAACCACGTGGTGTGCTAATTAAAAAATCCACCACGTGTATCAGGAGGGTGGGACAAATTTTTTATTTTTTTAAATATTCTTTTTAATTGATTGGGCGAGTTGGGCACGAGCCAGTTGGATAACGCCCGCTTCCCATTCCGAGGTCCCGGGTCACAGTACCAAAGCTGGTGGATAGTGCCAACGAGGCAGGCACCCCGGTCATGCCTGGCCAGATACGAGGCAAGACACCCCCTAGCCCAACATGGCATGAGCCGTGCCTTGGGCCAGCATGACCCGGGTCTAGGCACAGTTCTGGACCGTGCTATGCCGGGCTAGGCATGACTTAGTTAGGTTGTGCCTCATGCTGTGCTCGGGCCGCCCAACCCACTTGCCACCTCTATATATGGTTAATTTATGAATTGTGCATGATGATTGCTTAAATGTAATGTAATAATTTTTATAGAATTATAGCATGAATTTTATTGACGTCCTTGGGAAATATCAGACATCTTGGCTTTCGCCAAGATGTATACAACTTACCTGAGGTAATTCGTCATATAAATTATCATAGTTAGTGATTAATTTCTCCAACATCTAGTAGATTCAGTAACTATGCCCATATATATATCTTAGGATGGTGACAAATAATATGAACAGACATATGTGACTTTTAGAAGGGTGACAAGCTATAAGTATAAGGGCACATATGTGGGTAATTTTCTACATGAAATACTAAGAACAAGCATATTATCTAAGATATTATGTGATTCTTTGAAGAATTGTGACAGGTAAATAAGAACACATGCCTAATATATTCTCAATGATAGGTGACTATATGTGCTTATAAAAGGATAATATGCTTAATATTATCCTCATTGCATGCATTGATAATTTATAGATTGTATGATCATGAACATTTAGTTTGGATAATCATCATGCACAACAGAGTAAATCAACTTTAGAATAATGGAATTGTTTATTTGTTATAAGCCAAGATGGTTGACGACTTTGATACCATCTCAAAAATTCACACTAATCTATGTAAGATTGATATCTGAATTTCAAGAGTTCACTTTTGTTACATTTTAGATATATATATTTGAGGTTAATATTAGTGTGAATGGATAATGCCTAACCATAGTTGTGAAAGGTGCAAGCCGCACCAAAGCGTAAAGGTCTCGTGGAGCCTTAAGGCACAAAGCACCTTTAAGGCATTGATTTTTTTATGTAAGGCGCATCTTATTTTATATTTATATTTTTAAAAATATAATCAATATAATAATTATTTATTATTAAATATCATCAAAAATATGAATCTAATCAATAAAAATATATAAATAATGCATCTAAGCATAAAGATTCATAAAATTTGTCAACAAATCTAATAAATCACATCTCTAAAGTTTTTATAAATTCATAGAAAATATCAATATAACATGTCAAATTACAAATATATATTTCTTATTTAAATTTATAAATCATCCAAACAAAATATATTAAAATAACTAATTTGTTTATAAGAACTAATTTTCATTTATCCTCTACATCCACATAATGATCTTCATCATTATGTGGATGCAGAAAATATAAATCTTCATTCCTATTTTCTTGATGTCTATGTGGGGAAAACAAGCATTGAAGGTTTTGACATGTATTGTAGAGAAAATAAAATATCTGATTCTCATTCATTCTCATTTATCCTCCACATGTAAACATAAATTGTTATTTTGTAATGTATTGTAGAAAACATGAACCTTTGTTCTTGCAAGTCCTGATGTCTTTTCTGTGGAGATGACTTTCCTACGTGAAATTGTGCTTGTGGAGACCTCCACGCCTCAAGAAAAGCACATGCCTTTTCTGTTTTCCATGTGTCCCTGTGAAGGGGCCTCATTTTGAAGGGACCTGCGTAAAGGGGTGTGCCTTTTCTATTTTCCATCCGCCTGCGTGAAGGGGCTTGCTCTTGAGCCTAGGCATGCCTTTCACAATCATGTGCCTAACATAGATAGCTTCTTGAATGAGAATATCTAGCATAAGATTATTACTGTAATATATATTTAGATAATATATCACTAGCAAACATTTTAACGAATTCCTTAAAAGTGGCCTTAGTTTATTTTTTCTTCTTCTAAGTTTAGTGTGGTAGATTTGTATGCACCAACTTGATGTGTGATATTGCTGTTTACTTTTTTTTATCTTATTTTTATATTATTTTTATATTATTTTTTATATTTTTAATGCGAGCACTCAACTTATTTATACCAATCTATTTTGCCTATTTTATGAGTGTACTTAAATGATATTATTTTTGAGTATTATTTTATTTTATTTTATTTTTATTTTATACATTAATTTATAATAGGTTTTTGTATACTAATTGAGTATCAGCTTGTATTAAGAGGAGGTTTATAATGGGTTTTTAAATTATTCTTAGAAGAGATCTTGTTTTCTAAAAAAGTAAAAAATAGATAATTATTTTGAGATTCAACATAATGACATAGTTTAGAGCAATGATATTATCACTTATGGAATATTTTGGATTTGTCATCTATTTTGAAGATATTCTAGTATTTTTTATAGTGATAGTCAGATAGTGAAATATATAATATCTAATCTGGTGTTTTGTGAGCAAATAAAATATTTTGTGGTAGACTGTTTCTTTCATAGGTAGAAAATATAAACAGAGACTATTACGATATCATATATTTAGATATTAGAATAATCAACTGACATTTTCACTAAGTCCTTGAAAAATATAAGCTTATTTTTCTTTCATTCAAATGTAATGTTTTGGACTTCTGCGCACCATCAGTAATGAGGGGTATTGTAGTTTATTAGATCAATATATTTATTTTTTTATTTTTTGCATGATGTATGGGAGCTCCTAACATGTAGTATTCTTCAATTACGACTAGCCTATTATATAATGGCTAGCTAGCTTTCTTTTTCTTTAATGTGACTTTTCTTATTTTTCATAATTTTTTTCTTTGTTTCCAATCTTGTGTTTAATGAGTGGATGAAATACATAGAGGTAAATTATTTTTTTTTCAAGAAAACAAATTCATGCTAAGACTATTGCAACTAATTATGTTACTATAGCTAATCAATTAGTCAATGACCTACGAAGTTATGAAGAGGCCTCATGTGAGTTGATGACTTTATAGATTAGAAGTCCCAACATGTGAGTTGTCATAATCTAACTTGTATAATATTTATGGGGTTGCCTATTTATATACTTATTATGATTTTTTATTATTGGAAGTTTATAGTTCTTTGCTTATTTATTGTTTCTACTATTTTAATTAGAGAAACACGAATATACACATGGCCATATGATTATATTACCCATTATTAATGGTATTTGACTATCTACCCTAGATGCAAGTTGAATTAAAATATAGAAAGCAAATAAAAACAAATAAAAGTGTGATATATATATATATATATATATATATATCTCAACATTTTCTCTCGAGTTAATGCATATATATTTATGACATCAAACTTAAAGAAAAGAAAAAAAAAATAAAAATCTTTTATGAATCTTTATATAGATATTTGTTGGTTGATTTGTAGGAGAAATATGTGTAATATTAATTATTTCATCATTTATCTTCTCTCTAAAAATATAAAATGTTAGGGAGTAATAAAGATCATTTAATTCAACAAACTCGATCTAAAGAATCTCATAAGATGCTATAATCCTAACTCAATACTTTGTATCTACACTAGATCCAATAAAAACTATTTGCCTTGTGATTTTTTATTTAACAAGTTTGTTTCATTGAAAAATATGCATGTCTATTATAAAATCTTTAGTATTATATGATACTCAACTAGAATTAGAAAACCCACTCAACTATATATGATCATGATTATTATACTAATAATTATCTGTTAGTTAACATTTTCTTTAATTTACTTTTATGTGCTAGAGTTAACAGAAGTATCCATTTCAATTACTCGATGAACTACCCATGTAATCTTTATACCTATAAAGTGGCTATGTTATATAATTTCTAATTTGTCATGTTTAGTAATAATAATATTATCAATATGAACAAATAAGAGAACAAGTAAACTTCTATTATAAAAGAATAGAAAAGATAAAAAAACATGTCTGTGTAATTGAAAGGAAGCAAATACTTTGAAAAATGACTAAACAAAGTGTTTGATAATTGCTTTATCTCATATTAGGTTTTTTGCAAGCTACACAAAATATCTATGTATGAATTTGAAATCCAATTGATTCTATATATTCTTCAAATCTTAATTTTTTTTTATAAAAGAAATATATTTTTCATATTAAATTAATAAATTATTATTTTTGCTAAGTAGCTAAAGATAACTGAATTCTGATGGAAGTGATCTTGAACAATGAGGTCAACATATTTGGTAATCATAAGTCCGCATGAACTTCTTATCATTTATCAAATCCTAATATGATCTATTTATTCATTTAAATCAGTCTTTGTGATTAAAACTCACTCAGAAATAATAACATATTCTTTTAAAGGAAGTCATTTTCTGGTTCTAGAGTGAATAATATCTTTCTTTGAACACGAATTATTGCCATCAGATATTGGATAGTACTTTTGAAGGAGATGTAAGTGTATTATTACTATCAATTGAGGACAATAATCTCATAAAATATGGAGAATGTTTAGAATAAGATATAACATGTGAAATTAAGTACCAAGTAAAAACTCATTATTGCTTTCAAAAAATAATAGAAAAATTAAGATTAGTTAAATCACATATAAGTTTATATGACAATGCAAAAGATTGGTGAGTGAACTTGCCATGTACCTTGACGAGACGACTAATCTTATGATTGTTGAAGAAAAAGCAAAAATAGTTCATTCCACATCAAAAAAAAGAGAAAAAAAATCATATATACACACATATATCAACACCATTCAAGTAAAGAAAAAATATACTATAAATAAATAAATAAATAATAATTAATCTCAATATCATCTTTGAAGTTAATGCGTACATATCAAAAATACTCAGCTTAAAGAAATAAAATATATTTTTACTAATTAAGTGTCTTCATGTATATATATGTAATTTTATTATTGGTTGACACATAAATCATAGTTATTGATCTTAGTTTTTCTTTCATATAAAATGATAATTAATTTTGATATATTTTGTTTTCTCATAAAATATAAGATTAGTAAAAATATGTTGAACTATATAATTATGACGTTAAAGTAATATTGGCATTGGGATTGATAAATTCAATTCCTCTAAAAAGTGATTAGTCCATTGAAGCCCAAAAATAATTAATGTTATAGGTTTATTATATGTATTTGTATTTGATCTGAAAACAATAGTCTATTGCTTACTTTTTAATGAGATAAAATTGAATCTAAGAAAAATTTTAAATTTTGTATTTGATTTTATATTTATAATTGCTTGAGACTAGCTAGAATTTATGTAGGCTTCCACTTGGTTATGCCCAGGATTTCTGAAAGAATTTACATATCTAGAAATTCTTTTTATATCTCTGAGAATTTGAAGAACTATATTCATATGAATATTTCAATGAGAATTGAAGAATGATTAATTATCTTAAAAACATAGATAATATATAATTTGTTAAATATTATATAATTAAATTTTTATATGGTTCTCATTTATGTAAAGAAATAATTGATGTCACAATATACTAGAGTTCTATATTTGAACTAATGTTTTATTATCTGTAGCTTAATTGAAGTTACAATGTTTCCTTTTTGTTTTGGATCATAACTTTTTTTTTATTTGTTAGTTATTTTATAAAATAATAAAAAAATAATGTAATAAAAAATATTGCAAAAATAAGTGACAATATATTAGAGTATATGTCGGAAAACTTTAGCATTTATTGTATTGATTATATAATCTTATACTAGTTTTTTGGTATAAACATACTCTTATAAAATGTGGTTGTAGAAATAAATTGTAGATTTTTTGTACTTTAGTATTTATTTTATGAATTATCTTTGAAATATTTTGGATTCGGCACTTATTTGAGGTGATTAGGCATATACTTTTTTCTTTCAATATTCTTTATTGTGATAGTCAAAGAGTAAAACATATAATCTTTAATTTGATATTTTATGAGTAGATGAAATATTTAGTTTTGGATTATCTTTTTCAGAGAGAAGATTCAAGATCAAATTATTATTACTGCTTATATTTTGATAATAGAATAATTATTAGATATTTTCATGAAGACCTTAAAAATGCATCAATTTTTTTTTTGTCTTTAAGCTAGGTGATTTGGATACTCATGCATCAATTTGGGGGTGTTTATAGTTTTTAGTTTCTTGTTTGTTGTCAATTTATTTTTTTACTTTATTTTATTATTCATAAGAGTACTTAACATGTAAGTTGTTCAATATATTGATTATTTACATAAGGGAATCATTTGTATGAAGATATTAGATTGTTATTTTTTGGCTCATTCATTAATTTTTAAAATCAAATTACAATTTTTTATGTGTGTGTGTGTGTGATTTGGAAGTCTACTAGTTGAATACTCAAACAATATAATTTCTAAAAATTATGTAATATATTTTTAAATAATTTTTTTATATTATGTAATATATTTTTTAAAAATTATCACATAATTACTCTTTCATGTAATTTTTTTTATATCTGGTAAAATTAGCTTTAAGAAAATATATATATGAGATGAAATTCTACTAGGATCTATTCAAGAATGCGTTGTGCACATCTCAATAAACTAAATTCTAAATAGTATCAAATATATATTTTTAGTAAAAATATATTCATGAAGACACTTAATTAGTAAAAATAAATTTATTACTATTAAAATACGCGTGCATAAAGTATCTCCAGTGTGTACTTGTGATCATTATATCTTTCACATATATTAATAATAAAATAAGTTTTTCATCTAATTCACTTTGATTACGACAAAATAATTAAAAACATATTTATGAAGTTCAATAAAAAAAATTGAAGAGCATTTGAACTAAGTTCTACGTAATTATTTTAGCTAATATAAAATTTTATATAATCAACAAATAAAGTATATTTTTTATGTAATTATAAAACATAATGGTTATTTCATATAAATTCTCTTCAAAATTATCTTAGAGGGATACATTCTTCACATTCAATTGATTTGTCATCCATGGGTGAAAAACTAGAGGTAAGGTTATTCAAACCAAAATATTTTGGCCATGTTACAATTTGTTACTTATTTATGTTTTTTTTTTATTATTGATTGGAGCACGCAATATGTAAGATACTCCAATTATTGACCCATTATGTAAGGGCGCACTTGTATGTCTTTCATTTATTGAATTTTGGAAAATTTATTTTTTATTTCGATTTGCATTTTAATATGGTGTCAGAACCAAAACTTTGCGAGGATGAAAATCATAGGGTTTGTAGAGGGAGAGCACATGTATTGTACCAGCACAATGTACATGGTATTGCATGCAATAGTGCATGCATGTGCACTGCAATCTGACGAGAGGAGGTGCATTGCCCCAAAGTATGTCACCATGTCCGACCATCACACACTCAATGCGTACGATGAACGTGTATGCCCACTACGTTGATGTTGTGTGTAGAGTTGTTGAAAATCTGGCTATAGTGGCACTTGGTTTCAGCAGTGTTGTGGTGGAGGTGCCCCTTTATTTTTTTTTTTTTTGGGTACTATGTTGTGCAATTTCTGACAATGTGTAGTTTTTTGGGTTGAGGGTAGAATTTTATTTCTTCAAATTAGAGTTTTGGTTTGTGAGCTGATTTTCTTTTTGATTTTATCTTGGATTACTTTTTGAATTAATATCTAGGAGGTAAAATTTCTAGTTATTACTTTTTAGAAGTCTGGAAACTAGAATTATTTTTAATGGGCAACAAGAGTTGAGATGTGGTTCTGTGGTTAGACAATGCTTTATTTTGGTTGCAATGTGATAACCCATCAAGGTAGTTTTGACTTCAAATTTTTTATTTAGTATAACATGCAATACTTCAGATAACACAAATATGATATAATTGTTCAATTTTTTGATTGAGATTGGAGAGTATTAGTGAGTCTGAGTAAGTTGGTACTCAATTTACTCAGTTCACTTGAATGACTACAAACTTCTAGGTGATTTTTTTTAATTGAGGTTGAGATTATAGAAAGAGATAATTTAAGAGGTTTCTGAGTATGATATTCTTATATTTGTTGCTCAATGAGTTTTTAGAGTTTCATAATTTTATTTTGGGTGATAATGAGTTTTGCACCAGATCAAAGATGTGTTACAAAGCAATTTAGTTTATAGGAGTGACATCTTGCTTTGCACTTGCTAGTAGTCGATGAGGTACTTGTTGCATCAAAGACATAGATAGGAGAGTCTCGGTTTATGCACACACCGGAGGAGGATATTTCACACCAAAGATAGTTATTGGAGGTTGTTTCTAGAGTTTAGGTCTAGAGTACATAAATACTTGAGAGAGATAAATTGATTATCAAATCTATTTGAGTTTGTATAGTCTTTCCTTATTGATTACAAATCCATTTCTATATGTCTATTTATCTCTAGACAACTCTTTTAATTATTTCTCAATGTGCCCTTTCAGATATTGCACATTAAAAGATATAGTTTAGTTAGCCTTTTAGTTTTTTTGAAAAAAAATTTTTCTTGTCCATGATATCTAGAGGTGTCAACCATGCCTTGCCCGGGCTTGGCACGAGCCGTGCCGTGCCTGGCCCGGCACGGTTCGGCCCGCGGCACGGCACACCGGCACGGGTTTGTCCCGTGCCGGGTGTCCCGTGAGCCCGACCCCACGATGCCCCTCCCGCAAAAAAAGACCGCGGGTCTGGTCTGATTCGACCCGACCCGTGGTCCCCCTTATCCCGAACCGCTCGGACAGGCAAGCCCGAGCGGGCCAGGCAAGACACGGCACGACCCGCTGTGCCTGCGGGCCGTGCTGGGCCAGGCATGGCGGCACGCTCGTGCCCAATAAATTTGGGCCGGGCCGGCCCGGCCGGCCCGTTTGACACATCTAATGATATCTCCATATGACGGGATAATATAATATCTAGAGCATTTAGTTGTTTTCTTGAATATTTTATTTACTTGCAGAGGATATAGATATTATTCATCAAAATTTAAAAGGATTTTAGTGAGTGCCAATGTTGTGTTTTTATAGTATGACTCATTTTAGTGAACTTATAATGAGTGAGAGTCTAGAGGATATATATGCATTCATTATTTTTTCTTACTCTTTTATAGGTGCACTTGAATTATCATCTTGGAGAGTTATATTTGAACTTGGTATATATTATCATAAAACTCATATGAAATTATTATATATACTAATAAGTATAAATTAATTTAATTTTAAAGAATGTGAGTTTTTACAAGAGAGGAAACTTCCTTAGGAGTTAGGACTAAATGATTTAGTAATCTTTGTGTCTACTCTAGATCAGGCTAATCATGAGATATGGACTAAGATACTTAATCACTCAAAATTTGCAGTATATACTAAGAAAAGTGAACATTTGTAACTTGCACATACTAGAAATGTGTCTATCAAGGTATCATATGATTTGTAATCAACTATTTTGATCTCGAACTTCTAATCTTCCTCCAAAATGAACAAAAGAGTTAATACTTGATATGTGATATCATAAATTTTGTGGTATTTATGTTTTTATTTTTTATTTTTTTTATCATTTCTCTTGAAATGAGATACCCGAATATTTACGAGTTATCTTACTCAAGATGACATCACATTATGTTAGAAGAGGTAAATATTAATTATAATGAGGTTTTATAACTAGTATCATGATTATAGGTGTCAGACGGGTTGGGCTGGCCTGGATCCGGCATGGTTTAGCCGTGCCTGGGCTGGCACGACACACTACAGTGCCATGCCCGGGCCCGTGCCGAGTGCACCCTTAGCACCAGCCGAAACCAAGGGATTTCGGCCAGCATGTCGTGTCAGGCACGACACAAGTGCCTAACATATGGGCATGGCTCGAGTGATCATAGATCAAGTATGATCATGATGGGGGGACGACGAGCCGATGTCCGATGAGTGAGGCTCGGCGAGCCTCAAAAGGACGCCGCATCGCCCGAAACCTTAATTTTTTTAAAAAATTAGGGTTTCAGCCTGATCCGAATTGGCTCGAACCTAGGTAGATTTTGGGCCGCGGGTCTGTGCCGAACCTGACCTCCAACGAACCATGCCGTGCCAGGCACAACACGCAATAGTATCGTGTCGTGCCTAATAATAATCATAGTGCCTAATAATAGGCACTATGAAGATATATTCAAATGAGAAGTTAGATTGTCTAAAAGTTGGAGTTGTTATGAGGGGTTTGGAGGTATCAAATGGGTTACCCTGTGCTAGGCATAACATGAGGCACAACACGAGAACCAGACTGACAGCCCAACACGACATGGTTGGCTTGCAAACTGCAGGGTAAATCACGTTCATGTGATCGTCAATTCGCATTATATTTCATTCAATTCAAATAAAAGATTAAAAATTTTAATTAATTTCAAAAAAAAATTAATGAAACAAATGTATAATAAAAATAATACCTAAATCATATTGAAAAAATATATCAAAAATGAAAATGATAACAATTGTAATCAAATATCTCTAATATATCAATAGTACATAAATCATAACAAAATAAAAAGATAACAAATAAATAATTGCTAGTACTATAGCACAGGTATATAAGAATCAAGAATCATCAATGATAAATATATGTTTACGGGATGGTATTACGAATGGATATATACTAAGAAGCACGGACACGGACACGAACACGGGGATACGACATGACAGGATACGGGGACACGGAAATTCTAAAAAATTAGGATACGGATACGGCTAGAATACGGCATGATAAAAAAAATAAAAATAAAAATTATCTTCTTTATTAATATTAGGTATTTTATAAAATAAAATAAATTAAATTAAAATATTTTAGTTTATAAAATAAATATATATATTTTTATTTTATAAAATAAAAATATTGTATTTTATTTTATAAGATAATATTTATAATTATTTTATTTTATAAAATAATATTTTAAAATTATTTATATTATATAAAAATATATTTTTTTTATAAAATAAAAATATTTTATTTTATTAAAATATTTTATTTTATTTTAGCGCTAGCCTGCCTCCCCCATCAATTCCCGCCCGCTTGCATACTCTCTCAATTCTTGCCCGCCTGCCTTCCCCCTCAATTCCCGCCCGCTTGCCTCCCCCCCTAAATTCTCGCCCGCCCCTGCCTCCCCCCCTCAATTCGCGCCCACCGCCTGCGTCGAGTGGCCAACGTTGCCCATGCGACGACGTTGGCCACTGGACATCCGATACGCCACCGTTCGATACGCCACTTGGCTTATCGGATATAGATTTATCAATGATACGTCACGTGGCGTATCGGACATGTATTCGTGGCTTGTCTGTATCGTGTCCACGTGTCCAGGTGTCGGACACGTGGACATGGCTGTAGGGAGCCGTGTCCGTGCTTCCTTGGATATATAGATCGTCATTATTATGAATACATTTGAAGATATTAGTGCTCTCAATATCTTCTATCTCCAAGTTTCATAAATCACTATTCACCATTATTTTTGCGCCATCATCTCTTGTGACTTATCTTGAATATTCAATCTTGAATTTTTTTAGTTCATACATGTATATGTCTCTATGATATATGATTATAATTTTGATCTCATATCTAAAATAATATTGATTGTCATTAAAAAAAAGACTTTAATTGTATGTTAGATACTAAAGAGGTTAGTAGATCATGTGCATCTTAGATAACATGAGATATATAAATTCGTATGATTTTTATTATAGTAAAATATCCAAATTCTTATTATAATTATTTAATATGATGAAGTAGTTATTAATATTTAAGTACTGTGACAGCTTATTCATATTCTATAGACCACCTTATTATTTTTTTCTAGCTAGCTGAATGGAGAAGTCATCTTCTCCGAATATGGTATTATTCTCTATTCTAGGAGCATGACTATAATGATCATACCTAATGGTATAATATGTAAACAAGTCAATTAATTTTTGGTGAATAAATCAGTTAGGTTGGTCTACCTAGTTCATGCATGTTGATATATATGTCAAAATATTTTTTATCATATAATTTTAATTCTAGGATTCATATATGTGGAATATAAGGGAGTGTACTGGAAGCCAAAGATATATGGGAAAAAAATACTCAAGGTTTTCTTTCTCTCTCTCTCTCTCTCTCTCTCTCTCTCTCTTTCTTTGTAAACATGGTATCAGAGCGAGGTTTTCCAGAAACGATCGGACAGGATCGACAATCAACCTGTCGATGCACGTCTTCTTCAGAGGACTAATCAAAGAAGAGTCCAGCGAAAATGAATCAGCGCTGTTCGAAATCAAAATCCTCTTCCTCCTGAAGGATCGCGTGAACCTCACGAACTCAAACCCTAACTCTTCCGTCTTGCTCACGGCACTGCGGCTCGGCTTCGTAGAGCTACAAATCTTTCCGAGCACCATACTCATGCGAACAGGAGCTGTCACAAGCCAATTCCAATCGTACTTCGCTTAGAAACCTTGGCGTGGATCAAACCCTAGATTTCCAGGAATAGTTCTCAGGTTGGGGAAAACACTTGAACTACCTAAGTGAAAACAGCTAACCATTGTTTGCAAAATCAGTGCTGCCATCACCACCAACTGTTGGGTATCCAGGTCGTACTGTTTCTGGTAGATTTATCACAGGGAGATTTAATTCCCAACCAATAGCCTCCGTAATCTGCAATGCCTTGTCATCAGCAACAGATTGCCATCTACCATATCCATGCTTCAGTTCAGAAATCCTGTTCCTTGCCTCTTCAACCTTTCGGGTGCTGCCACGCCACAATTTGGAGCTGTACTAGGGCTCTTTTCAATTTGAAGTAGATATGACTGCTAAAACTTTTATTTTTTCCTCTATTATATCTGGATCTCCTATGATTACTTCGGAGAAATTGGTTGGCAGTGACAATTATCTTTCCTGGTCAGCTTCTGTTGAATTATGGTTTATGGGTCAAGGATATGAGGATCATCTGGTTACACAGGAGATAGATATCCCTGAGGTTGACCGCATACAGTGGAGGAAGATAGATGCCTAGTTATGTAGTATATTGTGGCAATCAGTTGATTCTAAGATTCTTCTTCATCTTCGGGCATACAAAACTTGTTTTAAATTTTGGACTCAGGCCAAAAGATTATACACGAATGATATCCAGCGTCTTTATAAGGTGGCTTCTGCTATTGTTCATTTTAGCCAACAGGACTTGGATCTATCTACTTATATTGGCTAAATTACTTCTCTTAAGGAGGAATTCTTGACTGTGATGCCTCTTACTTCTGATGTTGGGGCTCAACAAACACAGCTTGATAAGTTCTTCATGGTCCTTACTCTTATTGCCCTCCGTCCGGATCTTGAGCCTGTCCGCAATCAGATTCTTGGCAGTTCATCAGTTCCGTCATTGGATGATGTGTTTGCTCGCCTCATTCGTATCTCGTCCACTCAGACTTTGCCATCTGATAGCACTTCAGATTCTTTTGTGTTAGTTTCTCACACTATCACTCAAGGAGGCCGCAGAGGTAACCGAGGTAGGGGCCAACGTCCTCATTGCACCTATTGCAATAAACTTGGTCATACTCGTGATCGTTGCTATCAGTTACATGGACGGACTCCTCGCACTGGCCATATAGTCCAGTCCTCTGATTCTCAGCTGCCTCAGCCTTCGAGCTCCTCCGCATCTCAGGCTTTTGGTGCCTCTGTTGCCCAGCCTGGTAATACCTCTGCTTGCCTTACCCACACATCTTCTCTTGGATCCTTGATTCTAGATTCTGGAGCTTCTGATCACATATCTGATAACAAGGATCTTTTCTCCTCTATTTCTACTACCTCTGCTTTACCTACTGTTACCTTAACTAATGGTTCTCAAACTGTGGCTAAAGGTATTGGTTTGGCCCTTCTTCTACCTTCTCTACCTCTCACTTCTGTCCTTTATACTCCTAAATGTCTTTTTAATCTTATTTTCATCAGCAAAATCACTCGTACTCTTAATTGCTTTATTACATTTTCTGATAAATTTGTGACCTTGCAGGACCGGAGTACGGGGAAGACAATTGGCATAGGACGTGAGTCTCAAGGCCTCTATCACCTCACCTCGGATTCATCTCCTGCAGTTTGCATTTTTACTGATGCTTCTCTCCTCATTCACAGTCGTTTGGGCCACCCTAGTCTCTCCAAGTTCCAGAAGATAGTCCCTCGTTTTTCCACTTTGTCGTCGCTTTCGTGTGAGTCATGTCAGCTTGGGAAACATATTCGTGTCTCATTCCCAAAGCGTTTGGATAATCGGGCAAAGTCTTCTTTTGAGCTTGTCCACACTGATGTTTGGGTTCCTTGTCGGACTGCGTCTACTTTAGGATTTCAGTATTTTGTCACTTTTATTGATGACTATTCGTGATGTACTTGGTTATTTTTAATGAAAAATCGAGCTGAATTATTTTCTATTTTTCAGAAAATTTATGCTGAAATCCAGACCCAATTCAATATTTTTATTCGTGTGTTACGCAGTGACAATGTCAGGGAATATTTTTCATCCATCTTTACTTCATTTATATCTCATCATGGGATTCTTTATCAGACTTCTTGTGCTCATACTCCTCAACAAAATGGGGTAGCTGAGCACAAGAATCGACATCTTGTTGAGACAGCTCGTACTATCCTCCTCCATAGTAATGTTCCTTTTCATTTTTGGGGGGACGCTGTTCTTTCCGCTTGTTATTTGATTAATCGTATGCCCTCCTCTGTTTTACATGATCAGATTCCTCATTCCCTTCTCTTCCCTGACCAACCACTTTATTTCCTTCCTCCTCGTATCTTTGGTTGTACTTGCTTTGTTCATATTCTCACTCATGGACAGGACAAGCTTTCAGCCAAAGCCATGAGGTGTCTCTTCTTGGGATATTCCAGACTTCAGAAGGGTTATCGTTGTTATTCCCTTGAGACTCATCGCTACTTTATCTCCGCTGATGTTACTTTCTTTGAGGACTCACCATTCTTTTCCACCACTTCTGAGTCTCTTCCTGTTTCTGCAGTCTTGCCCATTCCCATTGTCTCTTCGCCTGATATTGTGCCTCCTCGACCACTTCAAGTTTATCATCTTCGCCCTCGTGTCGATGCTCCTCTATCATTTGCGGAGGCACTTGCTGACTCACTTCCTATCCATTCGGCTTCTCCTGCCCCGGCTCCACCCTCTCCTGATGACTTACCCATTGCTATTCGGAAAGGTAATCGCTCTACTCGTAATCTTCATCCTATTTATAATTTTTTGAGTTATCATCGATTATCTTCACCCTATTCTGCTTTTGTCTCCGCTATATCATATGTTTCTCTTCCAAAGAGCACCCATGAAGCTCTTTCCCATCCAGGCTGGCGACAGGCAATGGTGGATGAAATGGTTGTTCTACACTCTAATGGCACTTGGGATCTTGTTGTTTTACCCTCTGGTAAATCTACAGTTGGTTGTCGTTGGGTCTATGCAAATAAGGTTGGTCCTGATGGTCAGGTTGATCACCTTAAGGCCCGCTTAGTTGTTAAAGGCTATACTCAGATTTATGGTTCTGATTATGCTGACACATTCTCCTCTGTTGCCAAGATTGCTTCTGTTCGCCTGCTTCTCTCCATGGCTGCTATGTGTTCTTGGCCTCTTTATCAGTTGGATATTAAAAATGCCTTCCTTCATGGTGATATTGCCGAGGAAGTTTATATGGAGCAACCTCCTGGTTTTGTTGCTCAGGGGGAGTCTGGTTTAGTGTGCAAGTTACGCCGTTCTCTATATGGCTTGAAACAATCTCATCGAGCATGGTTTGGTCGTTTTAGTTCTGTTGTTCAAGAGTTTGGTATGCTTCGCAGCACAACAGACCATTCAGTTTTCTATCATCATAACTCATTGGGACAGTGTATTTATCTGGTTGTTTATATGGATGACATTGTCATTACAGGCAGTGATCAGGATAGTATTCAGAAACTAAAGCAATATCTTTTTACCCACTTTCAGACCAAAGATTTGGGGAAACTCAAGTATTTCTTGGGAATTAAGATAGCTCAATCCAGTTCTGGTGTGGTCTTTTCCCAAAAGAAGTATGCTTTAGACATCCTGGAAGATACCGGTATGTTAGATTGTAAACCGGTAGACACACCTATGGATCCAAATGTCAAACTTGTATCAGGACAGGGGGAGTCTTTAGGAGACCCTGGGAGATATTGACGACTCGTAGGTAAATTGAACTATCTCACTATTACTCGTCCAGACATTTCTTTTCCTGTGAGTGTTGTTAGTCAATTCCTATAGTCACCATGTGAAAGCCATTGGGATGCCGTAATCCACATTCTTCGATATATCAAATGTACATCAGGCCAAGGTGTGTTGTACGAGAACAAATGTCATACTCAGGTTGTTGGTTACACAGATGCAGATTGGGCTGGCTCACCCACAGATAGACGTTTCACTTCAGGGTACTGTGTTTTTATTGGAGGTAATCTAATATCTTAGAAGAGTAAGAAACAAGATATAGTAGCGAGATCTAGCGCTGAAGCTGAGTATCGAGCTATGACTTTGGCAACATGTGAACTCATATGGTTGAAACATCTTCTTCGAGAGTTGAGATTTGGAAAAGATGAAGAGATGAAACTCATCTGTGATAACCAGGCCGCATTACATATTGCATCCAATCCAGTCTTTCATGAAAGGACGAAGCATATTGAAGTTGATTGTCACTTCATTAGAGAGAAGATCGCATCAGGATGTGTTGCTATAAGTTTTGTTAATTCAGATGATCAACTAACAGATATCTTCACTAAATCTCTCAGTCGTCCTAGGATTAAATATATTTGTAACAAGCTTGGTGCATATGACGTATATGCTCCAGCTTGAGGGGGAGTGTGGAATATAAGGGAGTGCGCTGGAAGCCAAAGATATATGGGAAAAAAAATACTCAAGGTTTTCTTTCTCTCTCTCTCTCTCTCTCTTTGTAAACAATATAAATAGCCAAATAATACAGAGTTGAAATGAATGATCAATATTTCAAATATTTGGTTTCTATCTTAGTAATTATAATATTAAATATAAAATATTTTCTATACTTGCTAAACATGTTATTAATATTACATATGCATCTAAATATAATGCAAGTGGTGGAAGTGTACACATGCGAATGCATGATTGTCGTGTTATAGAAAATTTCCAAAAATTTCATAAATATAATTTTTATATCACAGTCTGAATTATCAATAATAAATTTGTTATTTATATTATTTATATAATCAGGTATTACGTATCGGTATATAACATAAGATTCCAACATAAGCTATGTCTAATTTTAATGGTATCTCACATTCATTTGAACTATTTTTATCCCCATAACAAATATAAGTTGCTAAACTCTTGTTGTCTGTTAAGCTTCATAAGATATTTTAGTGAATTTTTTAATTTTTTTAATACGAAAGAAATAATTTTTATTTTTGCCTATACTATGAAGTTAATCATGTGACATATGTACCTAATGTGAAATATCTCACCTAATGACTAATCTTTAGTAATTCTAATAAACATACTAATGACTACACTATTATTGAATCATTATCGAAAGTGATACTTAATATTTTATTTTGAATTTCATATTTACTAAAAATTCATATCATACACTTATATATGACAGAGTCATTATGAGGTTGAAGAATCTCAAAAAATTCTAAATTTTTTTTATTAAGTTTTTATCTAGAGTATACGTAGCAGACAGTGAGTAATACAAATGATGCTTCGTTATGCCTGATTCATTTTATCGGATATCATGAATGTCACTCTCTTATATTTTTTAATTTTATTAGTTATTACTTATTTTTTAAATTTATAATATTTTATTATGTCATTTCTACATGTGAACTTAGGAATTCTAAAATAAACGGGATAAAAGTTGGTTTGCATTATACTGATTATCATAGAATTTTCCAAAAATCTAATCACGAGATCAATGATCATAATTAGTTTGACCATGCTTAGATGCTTTTAGACCATCACTAATACACTGGATCTCATAAGAATTTTAAAATTAAATATGTTTGGTCACGATCATTACTGAGATGATTGATTAGTATTGAAGTTTGTCGTATGCATCTATCTTGAGGTTGGTAAGGAGGAACTTGGGGGAGAGTGAAAGAAAAATTTTTAAAAAAATTAGTTTGACCATGTCTTCTCTCCTAAAATTATTACAATATATGAAATGGGTCAACAAAATTGAACTAGATTTAGTTTGAAAGATCCCATTGCAAACTTATGTTTGCCTCGGATCTAATGATTCATATTTTTTGGTGCATTGATCGACATTTTTTTTTGGTGCTTAGTTTCACATTCATTTTTATAATATATATAGATATATATTATTTTGATTCTGCATCGACATTGCTAGATGTTTTTAGTTTTATTATTATAAAATGTATCTATACTACTAATATTTATCTAGTTTTTTATTTTTTAGGCGACTTATGAATCTGGGACGATGCAAATAGCAGAAACATAGTTTTGATCTCGGACTTTTTGGTATTATTATCATTGTTATCTACATCTATGTCAATCTCATATTCATTATCATTAAATTCATTATATGATATTTTTTTAACTATTTGTATTTTTTAAATAAATTATGAATGTTAACGAAAATAAAACTTATAAAAAAATAAATAACAAAAAAACTAGTATCGTACAAGAGACCACTTTGTGGTAAATTCTAACATCAAGATAAGTTGCAGTGTTGCACATGATCTCACACTATCATTTATCTCGAATATGCAAGCATAAATTATAAATCATAATTTAAAAAAATATATATCTAATATTATAATTTCAAAAGATTAGTTGAGAGGACGGCACAAATGAGAGAGAGAGAAGAAGAGAGAGAGAGAGAGTCAGAGAGCATCAAAAAGGGCAGATGAGAAAAAATTTAGAATGAAAATTCTAAAATTCTTTTTCTCTATTTATAAAGAAAAAGAAAATTTAAAATTATAAAAAAATATTATGAATAATATTATGGATATCTATAAACTATCTATTAATCTCTTTATTATTGATATTCTTGTGACTCTTATTATTCATAGATTAATGTATATTAATTAGTATGGATTAATATGTATTCTTTGATATATTTATTTGTGTATTCATGTATATATTCATTGGTATATTTATTTGTGTATTGATGTATATATTCATTGATGTATTTATATACACATTAATGTATTCATGTATTAAATCCTATAAATAGGAAGCATTTGTATGAATCAGTAGATACTTGAAGGAATAAGAAATATCTTCCATGTTTCACTTATATCTCTTGCTCTCTTGTTCTTTGTATTAAAAAAATATATATTTTTTAATTTGTATTGATTTTTTTTTGAATATTTTTTTTATTTAAAATTATCCATAATTATAAGTCATCAAATTCTGGCCACAATAACCGTTGGAAGTAGTCCTATGGTTATTATAATACAAACTAAATTATTAATATTTTTTTTATTTATAACTATTTGGGCCAAAAGGGACAGTGACAAGCCACACATGTCGTTGTCCCTATTAGAGCCCATTGCGTGAAAAACTAAAAATGCAATGGGTGGGGTAGGGGGGAATCAAGAATGGCCTCCCAATTGATACCTACCACATAAGTGGTATCTGTTTACGTGATTAGTTTTTTTTTATGAGACCTATCATCTAAGAGAGGATATATCAGTTAGATATAAAATTTATTTTTTTATGATAATCTTAATAAGGAAGTATATTTTGGAGCAACACAATTTAACGTAGTTTATGGATTGTGGAATGAACTGTAAGACCTAAAAATATTTATTAAGAGTCTGATTTGCAAGGTTTTTATAGGTACTTTGTTTCAAAGTGGATATATCACTCAAATATATTGATGTCATGATGATTTTGTTTATTTTGTTTGTGGATAATATTTTGATTATTAGGACAAGTTGAAAATCACTCAAATCAATTAGTACCTTGAGTTGCAATTTTAGATAAAATATATTGTTAGATTTAAATATTTTTTCAAGATAGAAGTGATATATTGTAGGAGAAAAAAATGTGATTAATACTCTAACAGAGGTTTGTATTTTTGGGTTGTATTCTAATAGATACTCATATTAATTAAGGTATTGATTTTTTGTCTTATACTACTCATTCAATTATTTTTACTACTTGTAAAAGAATTATAGTTAAAATTAATTATTTGATTATTATCAGATCAATTTTAATCTATGCAGTTAACATTGTTTGTTATTTTTTAAATTCTATTCGACAAGTTTACCTGAATGTTTCTCTTCGCATACTAAGACATAATGAAACCTTCAGAGCCTAAGATATTTTTATTAATTACATGTATTTGTAATTTATTAGATATTTAAATTCTAGTTGTGCACTAGCTTGCATCGAGAGGAGGCTTACAATTTATTTTTATATTTTTCTTTTAATCAATAATGTTTTCTAGAAAAGTAAGATAAATAGTTGTTTGAAGATATAATACAAATGGTAAATTCATGATGATGATGCACCTACTATGATAAATAGTTATATATGAGATATTTTGAATCTGATACCTACTTAAAGAGATCATATATGTATTTTTTCTCCTACTTCTACTTACTTTAAAAATCAAATATCGAGATAGTCTTAAATTTAATATTTTACTAATAGATAAAAAATATATAGGTGAATTATTTCTATTCTCGGGTAGAAGAAACATGATAAAATCATATTACTATAGATTATAATATATATTAAGATAATAAAGTAACTAGTAGATATTTTTACAAATATCTTAAAGGTCCTCATTATTTTTTTTTTTAAAGTTTGGTGTTCAACACCTTTACTCGCCAACTTGAGAAGAGGAGTGTTGTAGTTTATTATTTATTTATGTATATTTTTTTCTTTTTTTGATTATTGATGTAAGTATTCAGCATACGAGCTTTCCAATTTATGTGTCCATTATGTAATAGAACACTTGTGTGTATTTCATTCATTGAGTTTTGTGAACGTCATTTTTTTATTTTGGATTTTGTTTCAATAGACTAGTGAGAACATATCCAAATAGGCAACTCCATATATTTGAGTAAAACTCTTCTTGCTAGAAGTCTAGTCTTTAAGCAATTTAATTTTTTTATTATAATTTGTCTTCATAGTGAATTTTCACTTAAATTGTACCACAAATTATCCAAAAGGTTAATGCAATAAATCTCAAATCTTATAATGAGTAACACTGAATTTCATCCAACTTGTTTTATCGTCATCTTAGATGAAAAATAATCTGGGAGCTATAAATTAAAATCCTACAGTTTCAAGTGAAGACAAGAATATGGAATAGGCAACAACGACAACATATGATTAGAGGTGTCAACCGGGCTGGCCCGGCCCGGCCCTGCACGAGGCACGACACGGTTTGGCCGTGCCTGGGCTGGCCCGACACGTTTTTGAACCGTGCCCGGGCCTGTGCCGTGCCTGGGTTAGGCACGAGCCGTGGCACGGCACGCCGGCACGGGTTCTTCCCGTGGCGGTTTGAGCTCACGCGGCACGCGTGGGCGTGAGCGTGACCCTGCCCCTGCCTAAAAAAAGACCGCGGGTCGGGTCTGATTGGACCCGAACCATGGTCCCGACACCCGACCTAATCCCAACGGGAAAAAAAAATCAAATATAATTGAATTTCAGCCGTTGGATTTGCCTACAACGGCTAGGGGGCAGAATCCGACGGTCCTGGTGATTCTGCCCCCTAAATATATATTAAAAATTCAAAAAAATAATAAAAAAATATATTTTTTTATAAAAAATTAATATCTTTAATCTATAAATTCTACCCCCCTCCCTATAACATTTATGTTTTTCAAAAATATAAATTCTCTCAAAACTTTCTCTATCTCACATAAACCGTACATCTCTCTCTCGGGCCTCGGGATTTTGCTTTCGGCTTGGATTTTCGTGAAACTCGACTTGAGTTTTGATCAGCAGAGCTTGCTGCAGTGCACCTTGCACGTGACTGACCTCATTGCTTTTACCGGGTAATTTATTTTACGTTGTTTTTCACTTTCTCTCTCTAAAGTTTCTCTATCTAGAAAAAAATAGGAAAAAATAAAAAACATAAAAAATGACAAATACACCTGACACGTATTTAAATTTGGAAAATGAAAATGTTACACAGAGGTCCGAGACTGCTGAAATTTTGGTTTCTCCAGTCATCTCAATCCAATCTCAAAGTTCTAAAAAACAAAAAACTAGGAGGACTTCTGTAGTTTGGACTCATTTTAAAATCATAACACAAAAAAATGTAAGGGGTGAGGAACAAGAAATGGCACAGTGCAAATATTGTATGAGATTTTTAACATGCAAGAGTTCATTTGGGACTGGACACCTTAAGAGGCATGCCGAATTATGCACCAAAAAACATGGACCCTTAGATCCTAGGCAAACCCAACTTGGCACTATATTTTTTGAGACTATATCGAGTTCAGTCTCAAAGTTTACTCCTTTCGTATACTCCAGCGAGTTGGGTAGGGACGGCATGGCCAGGCTCATCACATTGATGGGTCTTCCGATCAGATTTTCGGAAGATCCAAGGGTAGTGCGCATCATGCAGACTTATTTTCAGTCTTCCTATCATAGGATTCCTAGGTCCACATCTAGGAATGAGATACTAAAGATATATAAGTTAGAAAAACAAAAAATAATTAGGGAATTTATGGCATATAGTTGAGTGGTGTCCGTGACGTCGGATATATGGACAAGTCACGATGATTCTTCTTATGCATGTCTCACGAGTCACTATGTAGATTCTAACTGGACAATCAATAAAAAAATTTTAGGATTCACTGAGATTCTTCATCCTCATGATGGCCCGGTCATTTTTGAGTGTATGATGAAAATCTTTAGGGAATATAAAATTCAAAATAAAATTTTTAGTGTCACATTCGATAACGCTTTTAATAATGGCGTAGCGATCAATATGTTTGTTAGGAATATTAGAGACGCACCATTAGTAGAGATCTTTCATGTCAGATGCATGTGTCACGTGATTAACCTAATTGTTCAAGCGGGTATGAAGGTGTGTTCCCCCGCGTTGGAAAATATACGCAATGTACTTAAGTATATTCGTACTCCTCGCAGACAACAAGAGTTTGGTACTCTCTGTTTGTCTGCGAATCTTAAGAAGAAGAAATTCCAATCTGATATGAGACATCGTTGGAATTACACGCACCTGATGTTGGAATCATGTGTTGGATACGAACACATGATATCTGACTACGTCAATAGTAAGAGTGACGAACTTATTATTGACGATACTAACTGAGCTTCAGGAATTTCATTTATGAAATTCCGGAAGATATTTTATGACACGACGAACATGTGTTTGTCGGTTTATACGCCCACCACTTGCATTGTACTCCGGTGCATATGCAACATTAATAGCATGTTTATGAAGTATCGAGCTTACCCGACGCTTAGCTATATGGTTGCAGAGATGGAGACCAAGAACTTAAAGTACTGGTCTACCGTTCCATCTCTTTATTGCATCGCTGCATGCATGGACCCTAGGGCTAAGGTGGAAGGGGTAGAAAACACCATGACTTTCATTTCCTCGTGCATGAACCTGGAAGAGCCACCTGAAGGGTTCATTCACGAGAAGTTGACTGACCTGTTCACATACTACGATACTAGTTATGGTGTTGGTGGTGAGACTGTGATTACGGACATTGATACCTTGTTCGGAGATGACGATTATTCTATTCAGCTAGCGAGGGGGAAATGTAGGGGTGGACCATCACATATGAGCGAGCTGTCTCGGTACTTAGATACCGATTACTGCTCAATCCTATCACATTCTGATACTAAGAATCTTGATTTATTACAGTGGTGGAAATCATATGAGTCCACCTATCCCGTGCTATCTAGGATGATACGGGATCTACTGACTCCTCCGGTATCGAGCGTAGCATCGGAGTCTGCTTTTTCTGTTGCAATGAACGTGATTTCGGATAGGAGATCGAGATTACGTCTAGATATGGTTGAGGCCTTGGCATGTTTGAAGGATTGGGAGGAATCGAGGTTTAGCATCCATGATCGTGCTGGAGCCGGTACTAGGACAGACACTGCAGTCGCATCCACATCCACTACGATGGCGGAGGAGTTGATTACCGATGATGATGATCCATATGATACTGATCTTGATGTTGCGGCTGATGATTCTCATGATATGCTGATTGACGATTAATGATGATCTGCTGTTTTTTGTTTTCGATATTTTTTTTATTGATTGTATTTATACGCTTTGTTTGTACGTTGTGTTGAAACTTATACTTGTTATGTTCGGACCATCGGTTTTCAAATGGATGATTGATAATTTTTCATTTGTGTTTAATTTTTTTTTTAATTTTCATTTGTAGCTTTTACTAACATAATGTATTGATTTATTTTGTTTTCAATTTAAATTTTATTTTAAACATTAATAACTTTAATATATAAATAATAAATATAATAAAAGTTAAACTAATTTGAATTTGAAAAAAAAAAAATTTTCTAAACTTTGTTATTTTATTTAATTTTAATTTTTAACATTTATAAAAATATTTATATTTAATATTGTACTGTACACGCTACACCTACACCTAAGCTGTTATGCATTACAATATATAAAATTTAAAAAAAATAAAAAATAAAAAAAAAATTCCTGCCAATTGGGTCACGGGTCAGGGTTTGCCTCTGCCCGGCTGCCCCGGCCCGGAACGACACGGCTTGCCGTGCCTACTGGCCGTGCCGGGCCCGGAAGTTTTTAAACCGTGCCGTGCCTGGCCCGGCATGGTGGCACGTTCGTGCCCTAAAAAAACGGGCCGGGCCGGGCCGGCCCGTTTGACACCTCTACATAAGATTAATAGTAGTGCTTGGGAAGCAGATGCTATTGCTAAGTACCTCACATTCTTATTTCTTACCATAGGACAACCAGGGTATCCAGGTTGGGTTTTTTCATGAGATCAAGTGGCGTTAAGGACCTTGCAATGTTTGTTGTAGATGTGTTTGTCTTTTTAAATATGTCAATCATAATGATCAAGTTTCCTTCCTATTTCCATTGTAGTAGGCTAGCAACTCAATTTATGTGGAATCTCTCCATGAATAGTTTCCATCTTACTTCTCTACTCATCAATCCTTTTGGGGCAAGGATATGTGGTGATAATATAGCTAGATATCTTTGTCAAGTCTTTTATCTTTAAATCCTATAAACCATCCAAATTAATTGGAGCCTCTTGTAAGTATATTTCTGGAAAACATTATTCAACATGCTCAGAAGATAACAAGACAGCATTGTCATGTATAATTAGAAATGTATATCAAGTTCCAATAGAATATGATATTAAATTAATCATAAGAACCTCCACAAGATCATCATTTTCAAAGGAATAATGTTTTATATTATTTTTCAGTACTTGAGAAACCAATGACACATACTTGATGATATGAGTTACTTTTTTCATTGAAGAGATATTATGAACAAAGTAATGGGTTCCTAAATATTTATGGCGAGTAATATAACTGTTATTCTTAGATGGAGTAATACATCTCTACCATATCTCGAAAATGTATAGGAATGCTTCTATGTAAGTGAAGTATCTAGCTGTTTCTATCAGATATTTTTGTAATAACAACCTCATTTTGGAGGTGGCATTTTGGTATACAATTCTCATAAAAAGAGGCAAACTTAACTGAAGAATACTTACATATCAAACTAAATATTTTGATATGTAAGTGAAGTATCCACAACTCACATATTGGTATTCTCATATATAATGTAAGTGGGACAAAAAAAGTCCACAAGTTTTAAATCACATCATCTCTTTTAAATTGATACTTAAAGATCTAGAACATTATGTTTTCATGAAAGAAAAGTAAGTTGTGGATTTGTTAGGACTTTTGTGAAAATATATTTTTATTAGTTTGATGTATGAACATAAGTTATAATAATAATCTTATGATAAATCTTTTTAATGAGAAAAAGATAATTTATTTTTATCTGTTTGATCCAAAGTATATGGCTCACTATTTAACTATCATAGAGAACAATGAGAAAAGAAAGTAGATATATGATCTTCTCAAAAAACTATTTGATCCAAAGTATTTCATAAATGATCGTTGTCATCATTTTGAATTTTGTATTGGTATTAAATCTCATAATAATTGTATGCCTCTTACCTTTTGAAGAAATGAGTTTGTTTTTAAGAAAAATATAAAAAATTATTATCGATCTTATGACATAAGCTGGTATCTAACTTGAATCTGAATATCCAGCAAAAATATTATTAATTATGAAAAAAATCTCAAAGCCTAGAGCATTCTTCATATTTCTTAGTATGTTAAGAATTGCATTTAAATGATCATATTTTAGATAATCTAGTAAATAATTAATTTTATTGATTACATAAGTTATATCTGATTTGATGATAATTTGATGGTTAATTTTTCATTTAATTCTTCTATATATAGTAGAGTCAGCTAGAAAAGTTGTATCGGACAAAAAACTTGTATATGGTTTAATTGAAGTATGTACTAAATCACAATCCAAAAGGTCAATCTTTGAGAGATTATGAATCGTGTATCTCATTTGTGACAACACAATCATTTTCTTGGAGTATGACACCTTAATTTTAGGAAAGTATTCGAGTCTCAGTATCTTTCAGCTAGAAATATGATTATAAGTATTTCTTGAGTTGAATGATATTTAACTTGTCATCTCTAATAAATAGAATATTATTTATGTAACACGTGTTTAGGCCAGTCATTTGAACTTATCTTTTCAACTAGACATGATTTTATTATCAGTCATTTGAACTTACCTAAAAAAAAATATGTAACACATGTGTTTAGGCCAAAAAAGGTGATTGCCTATTAAAATTATAATAAAGTTATCAATGATTACTTTGGGTTATAAAATATCTTATGTAATTGATAAATTACATAAGATATTATCATACCTAGTTGGTATATACTTGATCCATGAAATACTATCAGTAATATAAGCATATGTATGGAGATCATATTACCCATTGAAGAGAGTATCTTGGTAATTCACACTAAATATTTACGTAAATTTCTTCACTTCTTACTTTAAAATAATTTATCTTTCTATGTAGATTAATCTTTATAGTAAACACTCATATAAAATTAATAATAAGTATTCTCATAATTCAAGATAGTAGTTTTTAAGTCTCATTATAATTGAAGATATTTATTTAATCCAATATGATTTATTGTTATTTTGAGTGAGATAATATCTCATAAAAATATATGAGTATCCTCATACTATGAACAAAAATTATAAAATTAGTAAAAGAAAAGAGAATGCATGAGTAGAATGATACATGTAAAATATGATATTGAGTACAAGTGAAATAGAGTGATCAGAAGATGAAGATTAGAATAATTGGCCATAAGATCATCTAGTTTCTTAAGAAACTCTCTTCTCCTTTGAATAGGTTGTGTATATCATATTCTTTTAGTATAGATTCTTATCATGTTTGGTTAAGCCTCATAATTTTTGGCTCATCCTAAGCTAGAATTAGAGTTTACTCATGGACTAGTTAATTAATTGGACTCGAGGAAAATTCCATGTCATTGAAAGTCATATTTTTTCCAAAATCCACTTGATTTGTTCATGTTGATATGTATGTAGATGTGTCAAACAGGTTAGACTGGGCTGGGCTAGGCCAGTTTTAGGTGGCCTGACTAGGCCACTGTACTGTGCCTAGCTTGATACGGCTTTATCACAACATGCCCGTCATGCCCCGTTGGCCCAGTTGTGATGAAACCGTGCTGGGTCGGGCTTGGACATGCCAGTTCTAGCCCATCTGGGCTGGGTAGGAGGCGAGTTTTGCTCATTGGGCCAGGTTTGAGCTTAGTTCGGGCATATTTTAAATTTTTTAATTATCTTAATTCAAAATATTAAAAATATTATAAAATTTAAAAATTAATTATTTAATTATTAAAACTTTAATTACTTAATTTGTTTTTGATTAATAGTTAATTGTTAAATTAAAATAAATAATTTATTTTTTAAATTATATTTTATTAAATTTAATAAAACATAAAGTTTATTATAATAAATAACTAAAATTTAAAAACAAAATGTGTATGAATTAGTAAAACTTGGATATTAATACAAACCAATACAAATCATAAAAAATTAATATTAAAGAATTAAGTCTCAAAATCAAAGTAATATGATAAAAAAAAATTAAACAAAGGTAAAAACAATGTAAATGAGTAAATCCAAAAAAAATGAAAAATATTACTAGCAGCCATCTTTACATCATATGATAGATCAAAATGATGATATAAGATAAGCATCAGACATTAGTATCTCAATCCGTTAATCATCAACGTCATCAATTATCAAATCATCATAAATATTTATGTCACATGGATAATTATTAGTAATCAATTCTTTCGCTTTTATTATAGTCCCAACATGCTTTTGGATGTACAAGCTCAAATTTTTCTAATCCTTCATGCATAATAATACCTCAAAAATATTTGGTTATAATCTGAATTTCTTATTCAAAATAATATTTATTATAATAGAAAAAGTAGACTCCGATGCTACGTTCGACACCAGAGGAGTCAGTAGATCCCGTGTCATTCTAGATAGCACGAGAAATGTAGATTAATATGATTTTTATCACGGTAAAATATCAAGATTCTTATTATCAGAATATGATATTATTTAAGTAGTAATCAATATCTAAGTACCAAGACAACTCGTTCATATTCGACAGCCCATCTCATTATGTTTTTTCGCAACCGAATAAAAAAATCATATTTGAATATGGTATTCATGTTCGTACTTGGAGTCACATTAATACTACTATCATATCTAGTATCATAGTATGTAGAGTTTAATCAATTTCTCATAAATAAACTATTCAGGTGGGTCTTCCTAGTTCATATACTAGGATATATATGTCAAAATATTTTCTATCCCTTTCACCTTAACATAGGATCTATGCAGACAGTCAGATAATAAATAAATATAATGGTGGATCAGTACTTTAAGTACTTGGGTTTTCATCCCTAGAACCTTATCGCTAAGTATTGGGTTATCTAAAAAATTTTAAACATGTTACTAATATTATATATGCACCGGAGTGTAATGTAAGTCATGAGAGTAAAAACAGATGAATACATGTTCGTTATTTTATAAAAAATCCTTAGAAATTTCATAAATAAAATTTCGGTAGCCTAATTAGTATCGTCAATAATAAATTTATTACTCTTATTTTTGACGTAGTCGGATATCATGTATTCGTATCCAACACATGACTCCAATATAAGATATGTGTAATTCTAATGGTATCTCACATCCGATTGAATTTTTTTCTTCTTTAGACCTACAAATAAATAAAGACTATTGAACTCTTATTGTTTACGAGATATGCGGATATATTTTAGTGAGTTACATATGTTTTCTAAAGTGGGGACATATTTTTATACTGCTTGTACTATCAGGTTAATTACGTGATACATGCATTTAATTTGCAAAATTTCTTTTAATAATCCATATCTAATACTTTTAACAAACATGTTAATCATTATTTCATTAATAGATATATTATCGAATGTAATACTAAATATTTTCATCATACACTCAAAAATAGTCAGGTCATCATGAGGATGGAGAATCTCAGAGAATTTTAATATTTTTTTTATTTAGTATTTATTTAGAATTTATATAATAGGTGGTGAAGCATGCTTAAGATATATCATCATGGCTAGTTCAGATATCAGATATTATGGATACTACTCCACTATATTTCTTAAATTCATTAATTATTATTATTTTTTCTAACTTATAATATTTTAATATATCGTTCCTAGATATGAACCTAGGAATCCTACGATATACACGTTGAAAATATGTCTTCATGATACTGACTATCATTGGATCTTCCAAAAACCCAATCGAAAAATTTATTATGGTGATCAATTTAATCATGCATTCTCTTCCTAACTCATTGTGGTATATGGAGGGGTAAACTTTGAGACTGAACTAGATTCAGTCTCAAAAAATTCATAATTGAGTTGGATTTACATTGGATCTAATGTATCATATTTTTTGGTGTATAGTTTGACATACCTCTTAAGGTATCCGGTCTCACACGAACTCTTACAGTTTAAGATTTTTTTTTAATATTTGCATTGTGCCAATTATTCTTTGATACCTTTAATATTTTTTTATTTTATTTTATTAAAGTTAGTCTAAATTACTGATGTTTTTTTAGTTTTTGTTTTTTAAATGTTTGGGTCAAGGCGATCAGAGAAACTAAAGTTTTGTCACTCCTGGATTTTTTCGTAGAATTTTTGTTATCTAAATTATAATTAATTTTATTTTTATTATTAAAATTATTATTTGTTATTTTTTTAGATTCAACTTAAGACTATGAGAGGAGATAGAGAAGAAGATTTTACAATTTAAAATTAAAAACTAATAAATAAAAAATACATGTAAATCATAATGTGTAAATTTTAATTTTTAGATGTCCGCATTGCACGCTCATCATAATCTACATAATACTCGAGTCTCGAAAGGCGAAATGTTGAAAGCCCAAAATCAAAATCAAGAACTCGAGAGAGAGAAAATTAGAGAGAGAGGGAGATTTATGTTTTGAAAACATAAATCTTAGAATGAGAGGGGGGTTTATAGATTAAGAAAACATATTTTTAAAAAATTATAATTTTTTTATTTTTTATAATTTTTTGATAATTAAAAAATTGACAATTCTTAGGACCGTCAAATTTTGCTTCAGCCATTGGAGTGAAATCCAATGGTTTAGATTTGAATTTTTAAATTTTTTTTTGGACTGTTAGGTCGGTTCAATTGTTGAATTAACCTGAATGCTCGTTGGTTCAGAAGCTTTGGGTTTTGAAACAATCGGACTCAGGTCTGGAGGGTTGTGGAAAAATGATCTCTTAGACCCGAGGTACCATTTAGTCGGCCGAGCCTTTCACTGGGCCCAAACCATCCAACTTGTTTGACACCTCTATATATATGATAACTCCATATGAGTGTTATTTTAGTATGAATCAATAAGTTTAGATGTTGTCTACAAGTATCTTTTTATCTTGATTGGTGGCCCAAGTGAAATTGTATAAGAGTAAAAAAAAATAATAAATTGATATGTATCTTTTAGACTATTATTCTTCCTCGGCTCATTGAAAAATGAGTCCTGAATCTTGATAAAAAATATTAGTTCTTATTAATATTTTATTGGATTTTAGTGAATAATATTTTTATTTTATTTGAGTAATAGAGTAACCAAAGATATATGTTTTAATTCTCAACGTGTCATTTTTTCTTGACTTGAGGAGATGTCATAGGGAAAGCAAATATACATAAATACTTCGAGGAAAGTTAAATAATTTCTTTTTAGGATTAATGTTCCAAAAGAGTACACAGTGAGAAATGGAGAAGAAGACGTCCTAGTGATGAGAATGAAATAATTTATAGTTAATATCTTATCTTCTTAGCTTTTGAATACTCTTGTTATTTATTGTTTTATTATATTTATTATTTTTATTTTTTATATTATGGATGAAAATATCTAATTTGTGGGATGCCTCAATTTGACTAGGATCTTATAAGAGGGCTAGCTTGTATACATTTATTGTAGAGTAATTTTGATTGATGTTTTTTCATTTCCCTAGTTAATGTTTTCTACATGGTATCATAGCTAATATCTTAGGGAAATTAAATTTGATGGCTTGTATGAGCGTTAAACTCTATAGAGAGAAGTCACATACACTGTACTAGCATATTGCTTTTGGATGTTCATGCAACTGTGCACACATGTTCATCAATAAACAAAAAAAGAGTACATAGTTATTGTGCACCACCATTAGTGCCATCACACACCTACTATGTGTGACAGACATCATGGTCGTGAGATGAAGGTAGAGAATGAGAATCTCAGTTTAATTTATGTCTAGATGACGTATTTGTGCATTAAGCAAAAATTCTTGTTTTTAAGCTTAGAAACTAGAATTATCCACAATATCAAACTAGTCATAATATGAGAAAGAGGATGAGATTCTCAGCATAATGTACACATTGAAAAATATTAAGTCATATTATAGATAATTATTGGACAATATTTTTAGAGAGGAGATAAAGAGTATTACATAATATTGAGAGAGATATATTGACTACTAGAATCATTTATAATCATAGTCTCTCTATTGTAATCTCTACTAAAGGGTGATATTCGGAATTGCTCCCCCATACAGTAACAATAAAGCTTTCTTAACATATAGGCATTATAGCTCTTATGTCTTATTTTTTTATTTCATGCTCTTGATTATTAACTCAAGAGTTAAATATTCTTATTACAAGTGATTAATATATTTTTATTATTTTTTGCTTATATTTTTTGAATATTGTGGTAGTCAATTACAACTTTAAGAAATCATTGGGTACGATAATATTCAGTTTCATTCTTTTTTTTTGTATATTTTGTTTATTTTTTTTTCTCGTTAATTTTTTTTTTTTGAGTTATCTTTCTATATACTTTTAATTTTGATTTTATTTTTTTTTATCTAATATTTGTTTACAAGATCAAAAGATTATATGCAAAATCTCTTTTAGCATTGAACATCTTTAATTATATGACTTCTCTTCTATGATATAATTTTGTGATACGTATTTAAGTGTGTTAGACTATTTGTTTATTTATTCTCAACTTAGTTGCTCATTACTAGTAAAGTTGAGAATATTTTACTTGTATATTAAGGTTATTTTTATTCGAGAGCATGAGATGTGTCAATTAGAAAAGTGTATCAGAGCATCCTGTCATATTTGTTAGACTGATGTGAGAAATAACTTATTCGATTTAATTGACTTATATGTATGAGGACTTAAATTTGAAGTGACCAAAGAAGATTTTAAATATTTGATTTCATTATTAGTGATTGCTCATGATACATACTAGTATTTCTTGTGTTGACATACTCTATTGAATTATATAGTAAAAGGAAGAATAAATATCTAGTTAATATAATTCGCATATTCTTATTTTGGAGGAGTATTCTGAAGTATCTCGGGGGAATAACTATTTTAATTAAAAAAATACCTTATTAACTAGATGTTTTCTTTTGTTATGTTTCGGAGTGTATTATTTTTGATCTTGTATCCTGAAAAGAGAATTTTTAGCTTTTTTTACACAATTTTTAGGAGTATTCGTTTTGTCCATGATATTTTTACAGGATGGGAAAAGTTATCTCCCAATGCCTTAAAATATCTTTCTTGAATATTCAAGTGTCTAAAATAGATTTTAAGTATTTTTTCTAATTAGAGACTGATAGCATTTTAGTGAATGTTAACTTTATTTTTTTTTGAGTAGAAGTTATTTTTAATGAGTCTAGGAATAATAAGAGTGTATAAGATACATATGGAACTATATTTCTTCCTTATTCTTCATTAGTCTCACTTGAATATCCAATTAGGAGAGAGAGTCACTTATTTGTTAAATTTGAATTTGTTGGTTTATATAATGATGATTTTTTTTTGGAGTCCTTGTATGTATTATTAAGTACATATTAGATTGATTCTAGAAAAAATAAGATTTTTTATGAGTGGAAATCTTCCTTGATTTTGGATGATATAATAGCTCATGAACTACTCTAGTTCAGACTCATGATGAGTTAGAGAGTGAGACTTGATCACTTATGACTTAGAATATTTATTAGGAGGGGATATACATAGCATGCTCATACCAGAGATGGGTCTATCGAGGAATCATATTTTTTATTTTTTATTATTTTTCTTGATAATATTAAGATACTCTAGTCTTATTCTGAGATATTATTTCACTCAGAATGACATTCAATCATGACATGTATGAAGGTTTGTTATTGGTTGTATGTTGGATTTCATTGTAAAAATAAGTCAAGATAGAAAGATAAATTATCTTAAGGTGAGACTTATAATTATTAGGTTTACTTAGATATTTAGTATAGATTACCATGATATTTTATCTATAGTAGTTACGATAATTTTTATATAAATTCTTATTTTACTAGTAACATCTCATAAATTGAAAATATACTAGTTAACCATGAATTTTTTTTAATGATGATCTTGAGATGTATATGAAGTGATCTCGTGAGTTTTGAATAATATAATCAGATATAATTTGTAAAATACAAAATGCATTGAGTATAGTATGATATTCTGTTTACAAGAAATAATGAGTTAGGAATCACCCAATTCAAGGAGTAATTTACAACGAATGATCTTGAGAAACTCTTATATTTTTTTTTGGTATAAATGTGTCTTATTTCATGAGAGGGATTGTTTTGTCACATAAGAGGTATGCAGTTCATTTTTTTAGAGGTTGATTTCTTGACTTGTGCTCCATCAAATATTTCTATTGATCTAGATATATATTTTTCATTTGATATTATTTATCTAGTTATTATATTATTTATAAGAGAATTATATAAAAGATTGAATATTTGATTATTATCAGATTGGATTTAGTCTATGTAATTAGTATAATTAGTTATTTTCTATATTTGATTATTATCACTTTGTGGGGGTGTTTTTTTTTTGTATTTATTTTCTTATATTTCAATATTATGTATAGAAGCAACTAATTTTTTTGTATCTCTTTTCTTTTATTTCTTCTATAATATCTAACTTTTATATATTTATTGTAGAGTAATTATGATTGATATTTTTTCATTTCTTTCTTGTTTATGTATTTTGCAACTCATACTGAAGATGAATATTTAAACTGTTTCAAGTAAATATTTATTTATTATTTATGTCATCTTATTCCATGAGGGTGTATCTATACAAAAAATCTTATCTGTTATCTTTTGATTGGAATAATAAATATTGAAATTATCTGTTATGTACTTTCATGGATTGTCACACTTAATTTTTATTATTTTTTTATATTTATTTATTTTTATTTTAATATTATGTATAAGAGCAACCATTTTTTTTGTATTTATTTTCTTTTTTTTTTCTTATATAAGAGCTAACTTTTATATATTTATCATAGAATTATTTTGGTTGACATTTTACCACCTCTCTCTTGTTTATGTTTTCTTCAACTCATACTAAAGATAAATATCTGAGCTGTCTCAAATAAATATTTATATTTCATTTATGTCATCTCATTCTATGGGGGTGTATTAGTACACAAAATCTTGTTTATTATCTTGTGATTGGAATAATAAGTATTGAAGTTATCAGGTATATACTTTAAAGGATTATCACTCTTAATTTTTTTAACATTTTTATTCGACTAATTTGGTTTTTTATATTGATGACTAAAAAAATATATATGATTTAAAAAAAAAAAGCCAATTCAGTAAAATGCATATAATTACTAATAAAGAAAATAAAATATTTAAATTTCTCTCGGATTCTTTTTCTACTAGACTCTCATATGTATGAGTGTATAAAATCAAAAAGTTTTTACTCATATAAGTCTAGTGAATAGGATATGAAATTCTGATATATTTTCTTAATTGATGTAATTATACTTTAGTGTGAAGATATCTCTAATACTATGATTTAATATTTTTAATTTGGTCGATAATGAGTGACTAAGTCTTGAAAATGTTAGCAGTAATTTAATAACACTTTAATGTCTAGTGGAATATGATATTATATAAGTAAGAACATATAAATCATACGGCTCAATCTTTAAGAATGTTTTTTTCAGAGACATGATTTTCCAAACACACATCAGAGAAAAATAAAATGAAGTTGAAATTGAATTACCTAAAAAGGTGATTCATAGAAAAAAGATTAAATGTGTAACTAAGAAAAAAACAAAACACATGAAAAAAATAAATCAAATATATATGAAATTTTGAATAGTCTTCACGAATAACTTTGGATGACCTACCATTAACTATTACAATATTTAGTAAACAAGAAATAAAAATGATGAAAGTAAATTATTACTTATAATATGAATGTTGGCTTTCGAGTTGTTAATAGAGGTGTCAACAAGGCCGGATCGGCCCAGCTCGGCAAGAGGCACGACATGATTCGGTTATGCCTGTTCCGGCACGGCATGAGAATTTCTTGTGCTCATGCCCGTGTCGTGCATGTCCACGGCATGAATCATGTTGTGCCCTGTCGAGGCCAACCGGGCTTCGTGCCATGCATTGCCCGGCACGGTACCTCAGCACGACCCGTGAAACCACCTTAGTGGCATAAACTATGCCCGATGGTTCTGGAAACCACCCGTGCTCGGGTTCGATTCCACCCCTCACCCGCCCTGTCGGTCCGCCTCCAATCCCTAACAGTTTGAAATTTAAAAAAAATAAAAAAAAATAAACATTTTTGAATTCTAGTCGTTGGATTTCGCCTCCAACAGCTAT
This sequence comes from Sapria himalayana, assembly GCA_029783825.1. Taxonomy (NCBI): domain Eukaryota; kingdom Viridiplantae; phylum Streptophyta; class Magnoliopsida; order Malpighiales; family Rafflesiaceae; genus Sapria; species Sapria himalayana. The sequence goes on from JAREIK010002147.1 coordinate 3,726,648, forward strand.
GGGGTAGAATCCGATAGCCCACATGATTCTTCCCCAAAAAATCAAAAGAAAAAATACTTTTTTTAAAATTTCATAATTATATTCTTAACCCCCCCTCCTCCATTCTCTCTAATTTTTATATTTTTTAAAAATATTAATTCTCACTCTCTCAAATTGCTCTTTTAATATTCTTTCTTTTGGGATTTAGGCTTGGCTTTTCTAGATGCATAACTCGGACTCGACTTTGGAAGTTGGAATCTTGGTATGGTGCACATGCTTTACCTTTATGCTTCTTTATGGGTATTTATGTTTTTTTTTAATTATTTAACTAAAACTCTTAACTTAATATAATAATAAATATTTAAAAATAATTAATTTTTTACTTTCTCTCTCTCTCTCAACTCTTTAATTTATCTTCTTGTCTAAAAAAACAAAAAAAAAAACTAATTCTAATGAAATTAATCTAAATTTAGAAAATAAAAATCTTACATAAAGGTCCAAGATTACTGAAATTTTTATTTTTCTAGTCATCTCAACTCAAATATTTAAAAAATAAAAAATTAGGACTTCTGTAGTTTGAACTCATTTTAATATAATAAAACAAAAAAATATTTGAAGACAAAACGACAAAGTGCAAATATTGTAAGAAAATTTTTACTTGTAAGAGTATGTTCGGGATTGGGCACCTAAAAAGGCATGACGAAATATGCACCAAAAAAATAATGTATTAGATCCTTGGTAAACCTAACTTAGCAGTGTGTTTTTTGAGGCTGGATCTAGTTTAGTCTCAAAATTTATCCCATTCATATACTGTAATAGTTGGGTAGGGAATGAATGACCAAATTTATTATCTTGATGGGTCTTCCGATCAGATTTTTGGAAGATCTAAGGATAGTGAGCATCATGTAGATATATTTTTAACATGCTTATCGTAAGATTCTCAGGTCCACATCTAGGAACGACATACTAAAATTTTATAAGTTAGAAAATAAAAATAATAATTAATGAATTTATGACATATATTAGAGTAGTATTTGTGATGTCTGATATCTAGACTAATAACGATGATTCATCTTATGCATGTCTTACCGTCCACTATGTAGATTCTAAATGGACTATGAATGAAAATATTTTAGGATTCTCTAAGATTCTCTATCCCCATGATGATTTGACCATTTTTGAGTGTATGATGAAAATCTTTTGAGAATTTAAAATTTAAAATAAAATTTTTAGTATTATATTCAATAACGCATCTAATAATAGAGTAGCGATTAATATGTTTGTTAGAAATATTAGGGATGTACTATATGAAGAAATTTTTTACGTCTGATACATATGTCATGTGATTAACTTGATTGTACAAGCATGTATGAAGGTGTGTTCCCCCAATTTGGATAATATACGTAATTCACTAAAATACATTCGCACGTCTTGCAGGCAACAAGAGTTCAGTAGTTTCTATTTGTCTGCGAATCTTGAGAAGAAATTCTAATCGGATGTGAGATAGTATTAGAATTATCATACTAAGAAGCTGTTTAATTTGTCCTACTTTTCAGACATATCGATTTATAATGGCATAGCCTCTAAGAATCACATAACACGATAATTCAACTTTTGTTATTATGAGTTCGATAATTAGATAGACACGACTCACATGTATACTTAAGATGTTTCTATTCTTGGAAAAGAGGTTGGCAAAGAGGTTGGATATGCTCATCATGAGGTCATAAGTTTAATTCCCATGGATGCTGGATGTGCTCTCCATGGGTGTTGCAAGTTCTCTTTTACATGGACCGTGACATATGTTGTTGGGAACTGAGATGAGGATCTTACTTGCTCTGGCTCAATTGCCCCCAAAACTCATATGTGAACCGAGTGATAATATGAGTTGGGCTGGGGGTGGGAAGAGAAGAATTTAAAAAGAATAAGTAATATATAGCACTTGAATATAAAAGAATGCATTTCTTTTCAATGATATAGTTCAAGAGACTTAATATGAATTAGCTAGTCATTTTTATGTGTGTTATCAAATTAGTCAGTTATTTTTAATTTTTTTAAGATTTATGGAGATGTACGAATAAGGTATAATGATTCAAATTTAAAATTGAGGTGATAATAAACTATTAAAGATTATAATTCTATTTCAATTTTATATTTTATAGGATATACTTTATCTAATAGAAAAGTAAGTGGTTAACAATAATTTCAGATGTCGCACAAAGAATGGATATAAAATCATGATTATATTAACTAGCGAATTTTTTGAATCAAATATTTATGGAAAGGAGATTAACATCTCAACCTCATTTCTTTTTATGTTTCATTATGACACACATTGAGATATGGTAAGATAATAACTGAAAAGAAATATATTCATAAATATATATATATATATATATATATATCTAATAAATATCATGATACAATATCATTCTTTCTAATAAAAATGGGAAAAAACCAAATATATGTACATATACACAATTCTATAGGAGCACCTCACATGTTGGATGCTCCAATCACTTAACAACAATTGTGGGAGGTTGTATGCAAAAGTCTCATTCTGGTGCAAGATTTAGGAAAAAAATTATATATCTTGACAGTCTTATCTTCTAAAGTTAAAGATGTTGTCTATGATGAGTCTCAAATATATGACCTATCACTCATTTGATGAAGGTAACTGTCATCAAACTAAGACACGACCTCTAATATGTATATATACATATATATGAAACTAAAAAATTTTCTAGATGATTAGTAATGATGGTGTTGTAATCACTTAAATATATTTAATTTAATAGTTTTTCGAATGAAGGATGAATAGAGGCGTAGTCTATAGCCGGCATAAGCCGTAACAGGAGTTCGAGTTTGAGTTACTCCAAGAACTACAGGGAATGCCATAGTAGAGCTAAAGGCAATAGCCGTAGCAGTGAAAGCTGTCTATCAGAAGCAGCTCAGTATTGAAGTATAAGTTAAGCGCGAACAGAAGCATCCATGGGCGAGAACTGATACTGATAGGACGAATCCAGGCACCCGAAACTAGAATCCCCCGGGTTATAGGGCGAAAAAAGTGCAAGTGTGTGCAGGTCAAGCTCATTGAATTTGGTCTTTGTTTGGAAATAGCTAGCCATGGACACATTGGAGTCTACCTTTTCTTTCCCCGGACCGATGACTCGCTTGTTCAGTACTGCTAACTATTATAGGAGGATGCCGCCCCCTCGGGACTAGATCTGATATGTTAGTTTTTGTGTGTTCACACAAATAATAATTATAACAACATATATTATTTCTATTCCAAGCTTTCACAAATAGCCAAGATATATTGAAATATAATATCATTAAAAGAAAAAACAAAGTGATTTTGTTTAAATAGCTCATGCACATGAAGGACAATATTATTTGTGGCACTTTTAATGTTTTTGACATTATATTTATCTTCTGGCAAAAATAAGTAGTTGAAAAGCTAAATTATTCGATTGTTTTGATAATATGTACATTTTCATTAGGTACATTTGGAAAAATGATTGTTTTCCATTTTAAATCTAATTTTGGAAAAATGTTCCTTCATCATGAGATGAATCTCATTTTTACAAAAATATCCTTAGTATTTTTTGTAGGAATAATTTGTTTGTTATAAATTTAATGATAGTTGTTGGGTAATTGCGCTTCCACGGTAGTGAGATTAAGATATAGAAACAACAAAAACAATAGAAAACATGCAATATATATATCCAATCCAGCAACTATCTACGACAGAATCAAAAAAATGAGAAACAAACCGAAAATAATGTAGTTTGCTAGTCGCTCAGTATGATTAGCTACAATCACCAGAAAATGCTTATGCGTTATAGATTAGACCAACAGAAAATCATCTTACAGTATGCAGCACACAAAACAGTCGTGATAAATCGCGCAAAGAGAAGAAAGAGAGACGATGAACAATTCCACGGGTCCAGAAAAAGCCACCCGAAAATAAAATTACTAAATATTTTATATTAAAAATTCTCTAGGTTCATTTAACCGGAGCGGGACCTCCGTTATTGTGCTACCTGCTGCATCCCCGGTCTCTTAATATTTCATTTCCTGCACTTACATGAAAATATTAAACAGAAAAAAAAAATATTTTGTTATACAAAAAGAAAATTAAAAAAAAAACAAATTACATATACATCAATTAAGTTTCATTCATAAAGAATTTAATTACTATTAAGTTGGGTAAAATATCCAGCAAAAAGATCATTCTTCAAATAAAAAATGATCCACTGGGTCATTCTTATAAATATTTGAGTATTTGAGATCACCAGTCCAACAATTCCTTTTCATTATGGTTGTTGATATACTGAATTTTTATATTAATAACCATATTGATAATCTTTTCCTGAGCATAATTTCAATAAAAATAATAAAAAAAAATCTGAAATATTTAGCCCCGTGTTCTTGTGGTGAAGCGACACCGTTGCAATGTGTTTGGAAAAAGCATCAAAGATACAGATATTTTGTTTCTAGAAATATGGAACTTTTTTTTTCTGCATCATATAAACAATTATGGCCCGCTGGGCTCAATGCTTCTGCAGAGGTGAAATGGCAGTTATATGCCAAGATGTGAAACTGCTGAAAGAAAAATACGATGAGCACATTCCACTGTGCAAATCAATTTCCTCAAACCAGACAAGCTGCGTTTTAGCTTCATGGAGTTCTTCGCTGAAAAGCTTACCCTTTCATATGACCCCGGCGTTAGATGACCAACAGAAGAAGAGCTTTACCAGCGTGGACTGCATATCTGAAAAGAGCATGCTTGATGATCATGATGAGCTAAGCGATGCTGGATGGGATTTTTTTGATGTCCAAAGACAGCCAGTATAAGTTTCATAGCAAAATCAAATTTTGCCCAGGGCGTGTCTGGTTCTATGCTATCGACTTTATAGTTTTTCATGTTTTGGATATTAAATGGAACAATTGGGAAACATCCGAAATTGATGGATTTTCTTCATCATAATTAATGTAGAACACTCACACACTCACACACCCACACACCCACACACACACACACACACACACCCACACACACACACACACCCACACACACACACACACCCACACACACACACCCACACACACATACACACACACACACACACACACACACACACACACACACACACACACACACACACACACACATATATATATATATATATATATATATGCACATGCACACACAATCAAATAGCTAGAGTGCTCCTAGTTCTTATGAGTGCTTCATCCAAATATGTTTCATAAAATACTTAAAAATGATTATAAGATATGATGTACACTAAACAATCCTTAATTATTTTAGCATTATTAAACTCATATTTTAAGTATTTTATACTAAAAAGACTAATATTAAATCTCTAGGACAAAAGTGCAATCATATAGGTTTCTAGTTTCTTACCTAACACTTCTATTTAATTAATATTAAATCTCTTTGATTTCTTGTAGATTTTTTGTCAATTTATTCATTATTAGTATAAAAATATAAAGGCTTATGGCCTGTTTAATAAAACTAAAAAAATTAAGTATTAAAAAACAAGTGCTAAAAAATTAAGGTTGAATTTTATAAGTATAAAATTTGTATTGAAAAATTATTTGATAACTTATTATTATTGTTAATTGGATGCTAGATCTAAATATATTGTTTGATAACTGTAAATGTTGAATGTGGAAAATGATGTATTTTACATATTTATTCTTATTATCATTATATTACATATTATCCAACATAAATATAATTTTTAATGAAAGTTTTTTTTTCACTATAATTATTAATTATTAAAAAAATAAAATCCCTAAAAACACATTTATAAATAAATTATAAATCTAAAAAAGAAATAAAAATATTTAAAAAATAATCAATAAAATCTCAACTCTTTAAAACTATCTAAATTTTTAATATAAAAACAAAATTTAATAAACAACTAGTTGACTTACTATTATTTTCCTTGTATTAATCATGAAAAAGGATTATGGTTAGAGTTTGTGGTGGTGAAAAAAGGAGGAGAAAACACAAACTGAACTGTAGCATGGATGAGAAAATGAAAAAGAAATTAAAAAAAAGATAAAATGGTAATTTTTTAAAAAAAAATTTGCTGAAAATTTTTAGTTTTCAACATTAAGTAGGTCTCTACCTACTTAAAATTTTCAATAAATTTTCAATAAATTTTCAATTAAAATTTTAAATTTTTAGCACCCAATATTTTTTTATCAAATTTTTCAATAGATTGAAGATTTTAAGTGCGTTATCAAACAGTCCCTTAATGATGATATTAAGTACAGTCCCATAAACATTAGAAATTTATGTGTGATGCTTTCAATCAATCTAAATATGAACATTAATTTCTCATATATATTTTTAATTAGTTTAATATACATTATTGATATCTTTTTATTTTACTTAATACTCATTAAATTAAGTCTCTATGATTCAAATATAATTATTTTCCAAATTAATAAATATCATACATATGTATTTCTAATTTTTTTTCTACAATTCTTGATTAACTAAAGTAAATCGCCTCCATAATAGTTCAATCTGACATAAATCTAAATTGATTTCCATGAAATTCTCATTTACCATTTAATCATATTTTCTATAAAGTTCATAGTGTGACTCGTGAGTTTAATGATTTGATAGTTACTATAATCTTGCACATCTTCCTTGTTCTTTAAAATAATAATTATAATATTATCTTCATTCATCATCTAGTATTTTTTTGATCCTCATGATCTTGTTAGAAAACTTAGTTAATCATATCATGATTTTCTCCCTTAAAGACTCTCAACAATAGGGATATTATCAAGTCATATGATTTTTTTGGTATTTATTTTTTTAAGAGTTTTTGTAATTTTTATGAGATTTATCTTATCTACATATTTAAAGTTGTTTAGTTCTTTATCACCCTTGATATTCAAATTTGAATAAATAAATTTGTTTGAACGATTATGAAAAAATATTATTTTTATATTCTGACTTTTTGATAAATTATTTGGATCTAATTATTTCTAGTATATTTTAGTTGACTAATATTTTTGTTATTATTCTCTCTTATCTTATCAAGCTTATAAATTTGAACTATAACAATCAATTCATCATTCATCCTTTTCTTGGTTAAGTAATAATTAACTTCTATACTCTTTGTGTACATGTCAATAATTATATTGGAAACAATGTGTATGACAATGAGATATCTATTTTTCCTCATGCACCTTTTTCTTGAGATGGGAGTGGCAACAAAGAATCTCTAGTGAATTATCAGATAATAAAATGATCTCTCTTTTTAAAAAATGAGATATCATTTTGTTTTTTTTTATCTAGAGAGCGGCAACATAATTCAATGCATCCTGATTAAAAATATTAATGGTATAATTAAATTATGTTTCTTATCATTTTATAAAAATGCACAATATAAAACAAAAACAAAATTGATCTCACTTTTACCAAATATAATCATTTCATGATTACACTGGGTTTTATCAATAAAAATGAATCTTTGACATTTTATTTATATAAATATTGAAAAAAATATATTTTTTATTAATATAGATTATAAAATATGTATATTCTTCGGGAGCATCATACTCGTTGGGTTTTCACATCTATATGAATCAGCTAAAATAGATCCATCAAATATTTAGAATGATATGTTATATATAAAGTTCTAGTATGCATAAGAATGAACTATTAAGACGTCAAATATAACTAGAGATATCAATTGGGTTTGGTGGCCCGACACGACCCGAGGCACGACACGGTTCTGTTGTGCTTGGCCCAGCACGACACAGCAAGGAAGCACGGATATGACTCCCTATAGTCGTGTCAACGTGTCGGACACGACACGCATATATGTCTAATACGTCACGTGGCTTATCGTTGACCAATCCATGTCCGATATGCCACGGGCATATCCGTCGGATGTGTCAGATGCCGTAATCATGCCGAAAACACCAAGTGGGCAACATCCAATGACGTTGAGTGGCCGAATGGCTGATTATGTGGAGCGGCAGGGGTTGACACGATTCTATGGGGGGGGGGGGGGGGGGGGGGGGGGGGAGGGGCACTTACAGAATCATAAAATATATTATAAAATATATTTTTTATAATATAATATAATTATAAAATATTATTTTATAAATTAAGATAATTATAAATATTATCTTATAAATTAAAATAAAATAAAATATTTTTATTTAATAAAATAAAAAATATTTATTTATTTTATAAAATAAAATATTTTATTTTATTTTATAAAATACCTATTATTTATAAAAAAAGTAATTTATATTTATATTTTTGATCATGTAATATCCTAGTTGTATCTGTATCCTAGTTTTTTAAAATTTATCATGTCCCCGTATCATGTCGTGTCGTATCCCCATGTCCGTGCTTCTTAGCGGCACGGTCTATCACCATGCTTGGCCTAGATTGTGCCAGACGCTGACATAGTTTATGTCATGCTGGGCTGGTGCCAACCATGCTTTGTTTCATGCTAAGCACGACCCGTGTGCCTGGCCCGATGAAACATTCCACGAGCCTGGACCATATAAGTTAGATACTGCTTATGTGGTTGGTCACAATTGGGCGGTCATGCCTTTCCTACCCTGCTCATTGCATTTTCACACAACAGGTAGGATATGGGAGGCCTGACCTCCCGACACGGTGTGGCATGGCCCTGCACTTTGCGAGCCAACCATGCCGTGCTAGTCCGATAGTATGGTTCCCATGCCATGTCTGGCATGACGCGGTGGCATGACCATGCCACATTGTAACGAGCAATGATGACATGATATGACTTGTTTGACACCTCTAAGTATAACCAATTTCATTTAATAAAATATATTATAAAATATATTATAAGCAGAATATATTTTTATAATATAATATAATTAAGATAATTATAATATAAATATTATCTTATAAAATATTATTATAAAATATATTTTTTATAATATAATATAATTATAAAATATTATTTTATAAATTAAGATAATTATAAATATTATCTTATAAATTAAAATAAAATAAAATATTTTTATTTAATAAAATAAAAAATATTTATTTATTTTATAAAATAAAATATTTTATTTTATTTTATAAAATACCTATTATTTATAAAAAAAGTAATTTATATTTATATTTTTGATCATGTAATATCCTAGTTGTATCTGTATCCTAGTTTTTTAAAATTTATCATGTCCCCGTATCATGTCGTGTCGTATCCCCATGTCCGTGCTTCTTAGCGGCACGGTCTATCACCATGCTTGGCCTAGATTGTGCCAGACGCTGACATAGTTTATGTCATGCTGGGCTGGTGCCAACCATGCTTTGTTTCATGCTAAGCACGACCCGTGTGCCTGGCCCGATGAAACATTCCACGAGCCTGGACCATATAAGTTAGATACTGCTTATGTGGTTGGTCACAATTGGGCGGTCATGCCTTTCCTACCCTGCTCATTGCATTTTCACACAACAGGTAGGATATGGGAGGCCTGACCTCCCGACACGGTGTGGCATGGCCCTGCACTTTGCGAGCCAACCATGCCGTGCTAGTCCGATAGTATGGTTCCCATGCCATGTCTGGCATGACGCGGTGGCATGACCATGCCACATTCTAACGAGCAATGATGACATGATATGACTTGTTTGACACCTCTAAGTATAACCAATTTCATTAATAATATTTTGATATCATACATGTGGGAGACACTATATGTGTCGATAGAAACAACAAAATTTTAAATTATTTGACATGAAGTACATGCACGTATCGTAAATGTATTAAATGTCATAGCAAGGTCATAGCTAAGGAACATCTCACATCTAGGCGAATTGGATATCATCATTCGGTGGATCCCTTTGTTAAAGATCAAAAAATTTAGGCTTTGGATATTCCAATAGATAACAACGAAAAATATATTAAAAACTAGATGCATTTAAACCATCATTAATGTACTATATCTTATAAGAATTATAGAATTAAATATGTTTGGTTGTGACATTACTAAGATAATCAGTGTGGAAGTTTTTTGTATACATCTATCCGGGGTTGGTGGGGGAGGGTGAAAAAAAAATCAAAAAAATATATATCAAAAATATCTTTAAAATAAATTTTTTTAACAAATATTGCAGTTCAGAAAATTCCACTCTATTACACTGATTAACTTCAAGATATATCATTATCTGATTGCTTAGAGAATAGATGTATGGAAATGATAATCTCAAAATGAAATTGTGTAGAGCAAGAATGAACATGTAATTGAGACTATTTGGGCACTTCCTATTCAAAGAAGTGTTCCTAAATAGGTTTGTGGGAATACATTTGTAACTACAAATCATGTGATCAATCAAAAGTATTTTCATTATTACTGATATGGTGTCATTGTAGATCTTATATTTAGATGGGAAAGTTATTAGTCTCACTCCCAAAAATAAAGCCACACCTGCATAAATATCACAAGAAAAATGATGCAATCTCAAATAATAGTACAAGAGAAATCTAAAGAAAATAAATATAGGAAAAAATGCTCTAGGAATCCTATTGGTTGGGTCCTCCCAACACAAATATAAAGGCATACAAAAATTTTAATTAAAATTATCACACCTTATATCAAGCTAATGCATACATATCCATACACAAAATTCATAGGAAAAAAAAAGTAAGTTATCACCCCTTTAGGCACCTAGTGTATATATTTGCTGGTTGATTTGTTATTTGAATACAAATTATGATAATGGTCTCATCACAGATATTCTTTTAAGAAAGAAATAATCTACCTCTATGTGTATAGTTTGCTCATGAAATATCAAATTTAAAACTATATATCTTGTTACTTGACTATCATAATAAATAGGTAAGTAGCCTTCTGAAGGTGCTTGATACTAATTTGAAATTATCTTTCAAGTAATTATTATTATGCTAAATTATGTCTTTGCACTGTATTTCTGGATAATAATTCATCTCTTAGATTTTTAGGAGATGAAATTACTTATGAGAAAAGTATAATATTTTGTAATAAAATTTTTTTCTATGCAAGCTAGTGGCCGACTGGAATCTAAAAAATTTACTAGCTAGAGATGCCCACGATCACTAAAAGAGTTATTAAACCTAGAGTTTTTTTTTTAAATATACCTAAGTATTTGAATATCTACATCAAAGTGAATATGTCATAGGTAATTTATGAAATGATTGACTATATTGATTATATCAGTTTTATCTACTCTAGTAATAGTCAGATAATTAATCTTCCATACAATACTTATGTATGTAATTAAGAAAATTGAAAGTCGCATATTAGATAAAAAATCAATACATGACTCGATAAGAATATCTACTGGGAGCACAACCCCCAAAACTAATATTGATAAGAGTGTCAAATACATGTCGCTTATATGATTACACATTATCTCTTCTATTATAAATTATCTTAATCTCAAGAAAATATTTGAGCTTCTCAATATTCTTCATCTAAACTATGACTAATGATACTTGTTGAACTTGGTGGTTTCAAACTTATCATTTTTCATAATGAGCATAGTATCTATGTACACAATCAACAAAGTAATTCTATCATACAAATTTCTTTAATAAAATAAAGAGTAATGTGTAACACATTTGTGCAAACCAAAGGAAATAATTATGATTGAAAATCTCCAATCAAACTTTCGAGGATTAATTCATGTCATATAATATATTTCACTATTTGTAAACTAGAATTAAAAGCTCTATCACAACTCAAAAAAAATAAGCCATTGCTCTGTTTACAATTCCTCCTCATGGTAACAATGAATAAAAATATCTTAATGTATAATTGATGTTTCATTTATCTGTGAGGTTGCTAGTGATATAGGTATTCATATCGATGTCATTTGGTCACTAGAGAGAAGATATCTTAATAATTCACTTCAAACATTTGAGTAAATATTATTGAAACATCTGAGTAAATTCTTTTGAAACAAGTATTACTTTTAGATAATTTATCTTCTCACATGGTTATGTCTTCATAATAAATGCTCACCTAAAATCAATAATAGATGTCCCTAAAATTGAATATGCTAGTTCTTAAGTTATATTTGAGTGGAGTGTATTTATCTTTTACACCAAGGTGTGATATCATCATGGATGATATGATATTTCAGAATGAAATATGTATATCTTAATACCATTGAGAGAAGAAGTAAAAAAGATAAAAGAAGAAAAATATATAAGTATGATAATACATATGAAATAGAATGTTGAGTTAAAATTATTTGTTTCTTCCAAATAGTAATTGAAAGATAAAGACTAGCAGAATCAGCTATATAATTATCTAGCTTTTCATGAGTCTCTTCACACCTCTAAAGATATTGTGTATGTCTCTTTTTCCTAGAATAAACTCAAAGTGCCAAGTGATCAAGTCTCTATGCTCCCAACTCACTTTATCTTAGGATGATAATCGACTCATGGACTACCAGCTCAATTAGACACAAGGGAGATTTAATTTCTATGGAAATATCTATCTTTCTAAAATAAATCTATTTAATACTTGTTGGTGTGCATGATGATTTGATAGAAGAGTCTTCATAGTATGAACCAAAAACTTCACATATAGCTAAGGGGCGACATTCTTTCTTGGTTGGAGGCTCCTACAGGACTCTAAAGAAGTTAGCAAGAGTAAGAGATTTTGATGTATGCCCCAAAATTTTACTCTACCTAGTAAGAGATTTATTACTGTAAAGGGTAACATAATCATTAACTAATAATATATATAGTCTTAGGCGAATATCATTTATACCTATTATTAGTACTTGAGTAGCTAGGAAATGCATATTTTTCACCTAAAATGTCATCTTGTCACATTCTAATGAGAAATTCAGAATGAAGCAAGTAACGAGACCTTTTAAAATTTCATTGCTAGGAGACTCTTTCATTAGGTGGTCTAGCTTCTCTTGACTAAAAAACTACATATTGACTCTAGTAGCCTAATGCATGTAATTTTGGTGTAAGGGTATCTTCAAAGTAATAATAAAAATTTTAACTTCATTAAATATTGTATTAGTACCCACATTCCACATATGTTTCACACGTAGCACTTAAAGTGTTGCACACCGCACTTGAATGATATTGTACACACTTCTACCTTCCTTCACTACATACATAATGCACTTCTTTCCTGCACACACTATCATGGTCACCATGTAGGCACTATAGGCATCAACATTACATGCACACTTTACCTACATTATCGATCCCAATCCCCAATAATGAGTTGGCATCATATCCCCTACTATAAAAATGTATCATGTCTTTTAACTTTACTTTCACTGCAAATGTATGTGCATGTGCCTATATTTGACATATTTACTTATCCATGCACACTTGCATCTGTGTTGTTACAAACACATGCTTCACACTTATCACACACACACACACACACACACACTCTCTCTCTCTCTCTCTCTCTCTCTCTCCCTTTCTAGGGTTAGCTTTGATATCATAATAAATCCACAACAAAAAATCACTATATGAAAGAATGCTCTTGACAACACACTAGCTTGATGCTCTCATCACAAATATAAAGGCATGGAGAAATATAAACTAAAATTATTATATTATTTGGCATACATGATTTTTACATGACCTTTCATCTTGGTATGAGAAGATTACACCAAGAGTTATTATATATTTTTATTAGATACTCTAATACATAAAGATGATATAAGTGTTATTCATATATTATATGTAAAATAAGTATTTGTATTGATATTATCTATTTTTAGATAAAAAGAATATTTTCTTTGAGAATGTAAGATAGGTCATTGAGACTAAGGAGATTTCTAGGATATTTAGTATTATATTTGATAGTACATGTGGGAATAATACATTTAATAATAGAGGTGTCAACTGGGCCGGGCCGGCTCGGCCTGGCACAGGGCACGGCACTGTTCGGCCGTGCCTGGGCCGGCCCGACAAGTTAAAAAACCGTGCTCGGGCCCGTGACGTGCCCGAGTTATGCATGAGCCGTGTCGTGCCGTGCCTGGCCCGAGCCGTGCTGTGCCTGGCCCTAGCCGTGCCGTGCCTGACCCGGCACGGCTCGGCCCGTGGCACGGCACGCCGGCACGGGTTCTTCCCATACCAGTTTCACGCGGCCACGCGTGGGCGTGGCCCGGCCCCTCCCGAAAAAAAGACCGCGTGTCGGGTCAGATTGGACCCGACCCAATACCTATTCGGCTATTCCCAATGGGAAAATAAAAAAATTTTCAAATATTATAGATCTGAGCCATTGGATTCGCCTCCAATGGCTAGGGGGCAGAATCCAACGGTCCTCATGATTCTGCCCCCTAAATAATTATTAAAAATTCAAAAAAATAAAAAAAATATTTTTTTAATAAAAAATTAATATCTTTAATCTATAAATTCTACCCCCTCCCTATAACATTTATGCTTTTCAAAAACATATATCCTCTCAAAACTTTCTATTTCTCTCACATAAACCGTGCATCTCTCTCTCGGGCCTCGGGATTTTGCTTTCGGCTTGGATTTTCGTGAAACTCGACTTTAGTTCTGAACATTAGAGCTTGCTGCTATGCACCGTGCACGTGACTGACCTCACTGCTTTTACCGGGTAATTTATTTTATGCTTTTTATACTTTCTCTCTCTATAGTTTCTCTCTCTAGAAAAAAATTAGGGAAAAATAAAAATCATAAAAAATGACAAATACCCCTGACACGTATTTAAATTTGGAAAATGAAAATATTACACAGAGGTCTGAGGCTGATGAAACTTTGGTTTCTCCAGTCGTCTCAACCCAAAGTTCTAAAAAACAAAAAACTAGGAGGACTTCTGTAGTTTTGACTCATTTTAAAATCATAACACAAAAAAATGTTAGGAGTGAGAAATAAGAAATGACACAGTGCAAATATTGTATGAGACTATTAACATGCAATAGTTTATTTGGGACTAGGCACCTTAAGAGGCATGCCGAATTATGCACCAAAAAATATGGACCCTTAGATCCTAGGCAAACCCAACTTGACACTACATTTTTTGAGACTGGATCGAGTTCAGTCTCAAAGTTTACTCCCTTCGTATACTTCAACAAGTTGAGTAGGGACGGCATGGCCAGGCTCATCACATTGATGGGTCTTCCAATCAGATTTTCAGAAGATCCAAGGGTAGTGCGCATCATGCAGACTTATTTTCAGCATTCCTATCGTAGGATTCCTAGGTCCACATCTAGGAATGACATACTAAAGATATATAAGTTAGAAAAATAAAAAAATAATTAGGGAATTTATGGCATATAGTGGAGTGGTGTCTGTGACGTCGGATATATGGACAAGTCACGATGATTCTTCTTATGCATGTCTCACGAGTCACTATGTAGATTCTAACTGGACAATCAATAAAAAAATTTTAGGATTCACTGAGATTCTTCATCCTCATGATGGCCCGGCCATTTTTGAGTGTATGATGAAAATCTTTAGGGAATATAAAATTCAAAATAAATTTTTTAGTATCACATTCGATAACGCTTCTAATAATGGAGTAGCGATCAATATGTTTGTTAGGAATATTAGAGACGCACCATTAGGAGAGATCTTTCATGTCAGATGCATGTGTCACGTGATTAACCTGATTGTTCAAGCCGGTATGAATGTGTGTTCCCCCGCGTTGGATAATATACTCAATGCACTAAAGTATATTCGCACTCCTCGCAGACAACAAGAGTTTGGTAGTCTCTGTTTGTCTGCGAATCTTAAGAAGAAGAAATTCCAATCAGATGTGAGACATCGTTGGAATTACACGTACCTGATGTTGGAATCATGTGTTCGATATGAACACGTGATATCTGACTACGTCAATAGTAAGAGTGACGAACTTATTATTGACGACACTGACTAGGCTTCCGGAATTTCATAAATGAAATTCCTGAAGATTTTTTATAACACGACGAACATGTGTTCGTCGGTTTATACGCCCACCACTTGCATTGCACTCCGGTGCATATGCAACATTAGTAGCATGTTTAGGATGTATCGAGCTGACCCGACGCTTAGCCATATGGTTGCAGAGATGGAGACCAAGTACTTGAAGTACTGGTCTACCGTTCCATCTCTTTATTGCCTTGCTGCATGCATGGACCCTAGGGCTAAGGTGGAAGGCGTAGAAAACACCCTGACTTTCATTTCCTCGTGCATGAACCTGGAAGAGCCACCTAAAGGGTTCATTCACGAGAAGTTGACTGACTTGTTCACATACTACGATACTAGGTATGATGGTGGTGGTGGTGAGACTGTGATTACGGACATTGATACCTTGTTCGGAGATGATGATTATTCCATTCAGCTAGCAAGGGGGAAACGTAGGGGTGGACCATCACATAGGAGAGAGCTGTCTCGGTACTTAGATATCGATTACTACTCAATCCTATCACATTCTAATATTAAGAATCTTGATTTATTATAGTGGTGGAAATCATATGAGTTCGCCTTTCTCGTGCTATCTAGGATGACATGGGATCTACTGACTCCTCCGATGTCGAGCGTAGCATCGGAGTCTGCTTTTTCTGTTGCAGTGAACGTGATTTCGGATAGGAGATCGAGATTACGTCCAGATATGGTTGAGGCCTTGGCATGTTTGAAGGATTGGGAGGAATCGAGGTTTAGCATCCATGATCGTGCTGGAGCTGGGACTGGGACATGCACTGCAGTCGCATCCACATCCACTACGATGGCGGAGGAGTTGATTGCCGATGATGATGATCCATATAATACTGATCTTGATGTTACGACTGATGATTCTCATGATATGCCGATTAACGATTGATGATGATCTGCTGTTTTTTGTTTTCGATGTTTTTTTATTGATTGTATTTGTACGCTTTGTTTGTACGTTGTGTTTAAACTTATACTTGTTTTGTTCGGACCATCAGTTTCAAATGGATGATTGGTAATTTTTCATTTGTGTTTAATTTTTTTTTAATTTTTATTTTTACTAACATAATGTATTGATTTATTTTTTTTTTATGATTTAAATTTTATTTTAAAAATTAATAACTTTAATATATAATTAATAAATATAATAAAAGTTAAACTAATTTGAATTTGATAAAAAAAATAAATTACTAAACTTTGTTTTTTTATTTAATTTTTATTTTTAACATTTTTAAAAATATTTATATTTAATACTCTACACTTAAGCATTACTATATATAAAATTTTTTTTTAAAAAAAAAAAATTTTCTACCTGCTTCTCAGTCTCGGGCTCGGGTCTGCCTCTGCCATGGCCTGTATGTCCAGGTCGGGCCCGACTCTTTTTAAAGCGTGCAGGGCCGGGCATGGCACGATACAGGAACCTTGTCGTGCCCAGCCCTGCACAGTAGCACGATCGTGCCCTTATAAAATGGGTCGCGCCGGGCTGGCCCAGCCCGTTTGACACCTCTATCTAATAATAGAGTCGCTATTAGTATGTTTGTTAACACTATTAGATTTTGAGCCATTAGATGAGATTTTTTATGTTAGGTAAATGTATCTCATTATTAACCTGATAGTACACGTGGGGATAAACTTTATTTCCTCCACATAATAAAAAATAAGTCTCTCACTAAAATATGCTAGGATGTATAACAAACAATACAAGTTTGATGGTCTATATTTGTCTGTGGGTTTAAAGAAGAAGAAATTTCAAATTAATGTGAGACACCATTAGAATTATGCTTACCTAATATTAGAGTCACGTGTTATATATAAACACATGATATCCGACTACTTTAATAGAAATAGTGACCAACTTATTTTTGATGAATCTGAATAGAATACAAGAATTTTTTTTATGAAATTCCTGAAGATTTTTTATGACATGATCAACATATGTTCACCCGTGTACACTCTTACCACTTGTATTGCACTCAGGTGCAACATCAGTAGCATGTTTAGTAAGTTTAAAGGCCACTCTATATTTAGTGTCATTGCCATTGAGATGATAACGAGTATTAAAGTACTTGTTTACCATTCTATCTCTTTATTGCCTGGCTACTTGCATGAACCAAGGGTTAAGGTAGAAGGGGTAGAGAATATTTTGACATATATATGCATGTGTATGAACCAAAACCACCAACCTAAAGTTTTCATTCATAAAAAATTGATTGACTTATTTATATTTTATGATACTAGGAATGGTAGTATTTATAGCTAAGCCCCGAGTATAGAAATTGATACTATATTCTGAGATGGTGACTCCTCCATTCAATTAGCGAGGGGTGAATGATGGGGTGATCCATCAAATAGGAGCGAGATGTCTCAGCACTTAGATACCAATTACTACTTAATCCTATCACATAATGATAACAAGAACATTGATATTTTATTATGGTAGAAATAATATGAATCCACTTATCCCATGCTATCTAAGATGACATAGGTTCTACTAACTTCTCCAATGTCTATCATAGCATTGGAGTTAGCTTTTTCTATTGTAGTCAATGTCATTTCAGATATAAGATCGAGACTATGGCTAGATATCTTCGAAGCACTTGCATGCATGAAGGATTGAGAAGATTGAGGTTGGGCATTCATGATAGAGCAAGACTAGGAGTGCAAGAGTTGCTAGAGATGGCTCATGGGAGATGGAAGATATTGAGGTCACCACTAGTGATACTATCAGATACTTACATGATGATGAATTACATAAAAATATCAATTGACATTGGGATTGGTTGTTATTTGTTGATATTATATTTATTTTATGATTATCATTTTGTTATGATTTAATTTGAATTTGAAACTTTGATTATGATTTATGATTGTAATTTTTTTTGCTATTATTGTTAATTATTATTAAATTATTTTTATTTAATGTATGGCTCTTGGACATTGGTTTGAAATAAAATTTGTATTGGTTTTTTTAATGTACTTATAATGTAATAGTTGTTGTTTATTTATAATTTTGTAGTCTTTAATAATACTTATTATTCATTAACATTGTGTATGATGTATGTTGACTGTTATTGTTATACATGTAATTAGTCTTTTTTCTTTGTTTTATTTATTTTATATTTTTGTTTTATGTTTTATTGGTGATTGGTTATTAGTGTGTGTGTGTAGTGGTGGTGGTGGTAGGTGATGGATGCTACCTGTGGTGATTGTAGCTGATGGATGCTACCTGTGGTGATGGTAGCGGTGGCTAGTGGATGCTACTTGTGGTGGTGGTGGTTGATGGATGCTACCTGTGGTGATGGTAGCGGTGGCTTGTGGACGCTACTTGTGGTGGTGGTGGTGGTGGCTAGTGGACGCTACCTATGGTGGGTGATGCTCACAAAAAAATGGTATGATCATGCACGACCTGGCATGACCTAAGATGAATCTACCCAGAATTGTTCCAATCATGCCTAATCAGGCATAGTAGAGTGCCAATCATGTCATGCCATGCACGACAAGACTCACGTGTTGGGTTGTGTACATCACTGCACGACATGACTCCTATGTTGGGTTGTGTCCATCACTGCATGGTGGCATGATTGGGCCACCTAAATATAGGATATGCGTGCCCGACAAGACCTATTCGACACCTCTTTCAAATCATAAACACTTTGGAGGTAGATAAGTGTATTCCAAAGATTAAGAAATAGTAGTACTACTCATAGTGTCTTTATTCCTCAATGGTATGATACATCATCCCTAAATCATATAGAATCTTCTATTGATCTTCTCCTCATGATTTGGTACTTTGGTAAAACCATAAATCCTCTAGATACTTAGTTGATACCTATAGCTTCCTCATGTGCACCTTCTCAAAATAAAATAAGATTGCTATAATAAGATGTGTAAGAAAAAATTAATACCTGTTGATTATCCGAAAACATACATCTAAGATACATTAGTATACTATAAATTATGTTGACATTGATATATACATTGGAGAACATACTCCAAAAATAATAAATAGGGAGACGAGCCTCTCTATTGGCGGTCGAGGATTAGAAAAATCCTTTGAAGTGATAACGTGCATAAGATAATTAATTTTTTTTTCATTTCGTTTTATAATACTTGTTATTTTTTTAGTGGGAACAACATACCTCAGAAGGTTCTATCGTTTGGCAAAGATGTCTCCCATGATGCCCCCACCCCAAAACCCACAAGGAAGATAATAATATAGTTATTAGTGTCATTTGTGTCACCCATATATATTTTAAAATTAGAATTCAAACTGACAATGCATAATATTATTTTTAAAGAATAGTAAATAACATTATATTTGGTTTTAAATCTAATTTCAAAAGAATATTTATTTATTATATATATACATATATAATCAAAATTAATTTAATATAAATCAATTAATTTGATTTAATAATAAAATCAAAGCAAATAGATGATAATCATATTAATATTTGTGATTATATGCACATATATATTTCAAACAAATAAATAAAATTATTTTTATATTAGAATTCAAACTGACAATGCATAATTTATTTTTAAAGAATAATAAATAACATTTTATTTGGTTTTAAATCTAATTTCAAAAGAATATTTATTTATTATATATATACATATATAATCAAAATTAATTTAATATAAATTAATTAATTTTGATTTAATAATAAAATCAAAACAAATAGATCATAATCAAAATTAATTATTGTGATTATATACACACATATATTTCAAACAAATAAATAAAATCTTTAAAATATATTTTATGGACCTATATAAGGCTACAAAAAGGATTTTGACCTAAAAAAGATTTTGGACTCCTAATGTAAATTATATTGTATTATAATTTATATTAATTATAATTCAAACAACTATATAATTTAAATTGCAATCTTTTATTTGTTCAAAATAACATATGCCTTTTATTATTTAATACTTATTAAATTTTTCATGTTAAGATTATAGATACATATTGATTGAATTAAATTATTAATAATCAAATTCAATTAATCTTTAATTATTTCCTCAAGACTTATCACTTAATTTATTTGAAATGTTGAATCATAATCTAAATGCGAGCTTTGATAATATCAAAACTTTTAAGCTTCCTCAATGGAACATCATCAATTTTTCTAATAGGATATGGATTCAACCAACAATCAATATTCACTATACACTTGATAAATTTATCCAATTTATAGAGTTCTTTAATTTATTTCTAGATCTCACTCTTTATAGATTAAAATAATTATTAATAAGTGCAAATGATTATTAACTACTTCAAGAATAAGAGCAATAATATTTAATAATAATATATTTTATTATACATATCAGTACAAAATAATCACATCATAGTGATCCCATACAATACATACAAGTATACTAGTACTAGAAGTTAGAATTTCATAATTTCATATATTCATGATATATCTACTAAAATCTTGTACTACAATCATATTTATAGAATATTTAATTCTATATAGATTGTAAACAACAAGCTTATATTTATAAGAATTAATGATTCGATCGTTCGTGAATAAGCTGAACTCTATGCACTAAATCATCTACTATGTAGAATAAAGGACACATATTTTTACAAATTCAGCTCATTGTAAATTCATTCATTAATATAGGAAAAAGATACAAAAGTTTTAGTATAAAATAATTCCAATAATCTTTCACTTAGACTTCAAGTTATGATGGTACACGTTTAAATCTCATCCTTTTACATATTTAGCAAAAGTTTTAGCTAGAAGGCTCTTTATAAAAAATTTGCCAAGTTTCTGACAATACTATTCTTGTCACCACCACGTCTCATCTCTTTATAATATCTCTTATTAGATAATATTTACACTCGATATATTTTGCCATCTTTAGGGTTCTAGGTTTCTTTGAGTTAGCAACTGCTGCATTATCATCACAAAAAAAGTGTAATATGAAGTTATATAAAAGGAATGACCCCAAGATCCATTAGGAAATTCCGAATCCACATAGTTTTTTTGGTTGTCTCTGAAGTTATCACATACTCGGCTTTAATAGTTGAATCAACAATACAATATTGTTTGGTGCTTTTCCAACTTATTGTTCCACTTCCTAAGGTAAAAATAGAGCTATCAAATAGGTCATGCCGTGTCAGGCAAGACATGACTCAAAATGGCCGGCCCAGCATGGCACGACCGACCCGAGGTTGGTCATATTTGGGATGGGTCATGTTGGGCCATGTTGGGTCATGTCGGGCCATGTCGGGCCATGTCGAGTCGAGCTAGTTCGAGCCCCATTATTCCAACCTACTACTACCCTATCGGTTCAAGCCTGGATATTTCCTCACTAGCCACCAGTTGTGGTTGCGGAATTGTGGATTAATTATTTTTTTTTCAAATTTCATATTTTAAATTCAAAATGTTGATTAATTGCAACATAAGACATAATGATATTATATTATTTATTTATTTTATATTAATGATAAATTAGAAAAAATAAATTTATATAATAAATAATCAAAAATATCAAAAAAAAACACATTAATCACCCATCATTCATCAATCAATCCAAAAATAAATAAATTAACACAAAGTCACTACTCAAAACAAAAATATAAAATAAAAATTATAAATCTCAATCATAATAAATAATAATGCAAGCCCAATGCCTCAATCTCAATGCCAATAGGTATGAGTACACAACTGATCATCATTGCATAAGCGTGTGATGATATCAGTAGTAGTGGGATTAACCTCTTCAAAGTCCCACGAGTCATCTGCCAGCAACTCTTCTACTCTTATTACGACACGATCTCAATTCTAGATGCTCAACCTTTAATCTTCTCAATCCTTCATGCATGCTAGTGCTTCAACAATATCTAGCCACAATCTCGATCTCCTATCTGAAATCATATTGACTGCAATAGAAAAATTAGACTTTAATGCTATGCTTGACACTAGAGGAGTCAATAGATCTCATATCATCTTAGATAACATGGGATAGGTAGGCTCATATGATTTCTACTATTATAAAATATCAAGGTTCTTATGATCATTATGTGATACGATTGAGTAGTAATCAGTTTCTAAGTACTAAGATAGCTCACTCCTATTCGACGGTCCGCCTCATCATTTTTCCCTCACTAATTGAATGGAGAAGTCATCATCTCCGAATAAGGTATTCATGTCCATACTCGAAGCTTGGCTACTACTACTATCATACATAGTATCATAGTTTATAAATAACCCAGTCAACTTCTCGTGAATGAACCCTTCGGGTTTATATTCTTGGTTCATGCACGAAAATACATATGTCAAAATATTCTCTACCCCTTCCACCTTAACTCTAGGCCTATGTCAGAAGCCAAACAATAAAGAGATGGAATGATGGACTAATATTTTAAGTACTTGGTTTCTATCTCAACAGTCATGTCACTAAATATTGGGTCATCTCTAAACTTCCTAAATATGCTACTAATATTGCATATGCACCAGAGTGCAATACAAGTTGTGCGAGTATAAACTAATGAACACATATTTGTCGGGTCATAACAAATCTTTAGAAATTTCATAAATGAAATTTTTATATCCTAGTCTGTGTTGCCAATAGTTACTCTTACTATTAACGTAGTTGGATATCACATGTTTGTATCCATCACATGACTTCAATATCATGTATGTGTAATTCCAATGATGTTTTATATCTATTTAGAATTTTTTCTTCTTTAGACCTATGGACAAATAGGAACTACCAAATTATTATTGTCTACAAGGCATCTGAAAATATTTTGGTGAGTTACATATTTTTTTTAAAGCAAGGGAAATGACCATCTCTGCTTGTACTATCAGATTAATGACATGACACATGCATCTAACATGAAAATCTCTACAAATAGCTCATCTAGAATGGTCCTAACAAATATGTTAATGGTATCACATATGGATGGGCAATCATGAGGATGAAGAATCTCTAAAAATCCTAATATTTTTTTTATTTAGTAATTGTTTAAAACCTACATAATGGGCGGTGAGACATACATAAGATGCATCATCATGACTAGTCTAAATATCAGACATCACGGACACTACACCACGCCACTATAAAAATCATGAGGATGGACTCACTTTTTATGTATGACACTAACTATCCATGGATCCTCCAAAAATCTAATTATAAGATTCATCTTGGTGATTAGTTTGGTACTACCTTGCCTACCTGACTCATTGTAGTATATGAAGGGGGTCAACATAAAAATTGAACTAGATCCAACTTCAAAGACTCCATTGCTCAGTTAGGTTTACCTAGGATCTGATGTACCATGTTTTTAGGTGTATTGCTCGGCATGCCTTTTTAGGTGCCCAGTCCCACATATACTCCTACAGGTTAATAATTTATTACAATACTTGCATTGTGCCAATTCTTTATCGACACTCCTAATATTTTTATTTTGTATAATGTTAAAGTGAGTCCAAACTACATATTTTCTTCTAGTTTTTTTTTTGTTTTTTTGTTGGTTTGTTTGAGTTTAGGTCGAGACTATGAGAGAAAACATAGTTTCAACCTCAGACATCTCAATAGAGTTATTAATATTAAAATTATCTACGTTTATGTTAATGTTAATCTCCTTATCATTAAATTCATTATTTATCATTTTATATTTTTATTAGTTTATTAATTATATTCTAAATTTTATTTTTTAAATTAAATATAATTTGATATTAAGTTATTAATAAAAATAAAAAAAATAAATAACTAAATAATATTTTAAAAATAATACCCGTTTGACTATTTATGGAATGCCGATTGCTGAAGTCTTATGTCCGATGTCAGTAGTCCACACCCGAGTCCCAAGACCAAGAGGTGATATGAATGTCAAACTCTGAGAGGAAACAAAGATGAGATGAGAGAGAGAGAGAGAGAGAATGGGGATAGGATAAAGAAAGAGAGGAGAGTGAGGTGAGAAATGAGAAGTGAGAAGTGAGAAGTGAGATTGAGAGATAGGAGAAAAAGATTATATATATATATATATTACAAAATAATTTAAATTTTTTTTTGTATTTTTTTGAATTTATTTAATAAATGTTTAGGGTAGAAACCTGACAGCCATCAAATTTTCTGCCTTAGCCATTGGGGGTGCATCCAATGGCTGATGCATCTCATTTTAATCTCTTTTGGACCACTGGGAGTCGATTCTATAAGGTTTAGGTGAGGCCCGACGAGAGCCCGGGCTTGTCTCGGGTGCTCGGCTCAGGCTGAAGGGGGGGGGGCAGGAGCCGCGTGTTGCACATCCATGTGGGCCTGGACAATTCCACGCGGATGTCATGAGCCAAACATGTGGCAATAATTTTAAAAATTCTACCACATGTAAAAAGAGGGGCAGGTTTTTTTAATAAAAAATTAATTTTTTAAATAAAAGTGGATGGGTCGATTGTGGTTCAATTGGACCGTACCTGAAACCCAGCCCCCAAGTTCTGGGGCACGATACTCAACCATGCCTTTTGGCCAGGCAGCCATGTCGTGTCTAGCCCGACATGAGGCCCAACACCCCCTGGCCCAGCATGGCATGAGCTATGTCTCGAGCCAGTAAGGCACGGGTCCAGGCATGGTTCTGGATAGTGCCATGCTAAGCCAGACACATCTCAGTCAGGTTGTGCCTCGAGCTATGCCTGAGTTGCCCGGCCCACTTGACACCTCTAGAAAATAACATAACCCAAGATAGAATTTCTCAAATCCTCATCTAATTAGAAATTCATGTTTGTATACTCAATAGGTATAACATTGTCTGCTTAGTATACTAATATATAATCTTTAATCTTTTTCAAGTACTTGATTATCCATTTTACTACTGCCCAATGTACTTATTTTAGGGTAAATTGATATCATTTACCTTGCCTATAGTAAAATAGATATTACGTCTGGATTAAAGTATTACTTATACTAGGTTTTCTAGTTCTACTATTGATATATAAGGAATTTCCTTTTTTTTCTTTATCTCGTTAGGTAGATAAAGAAAATCTTTGGACATTAATATTTTGGTAGAGCAATTTCATATCTAAATAAAAGAAAATCTTTCTTAGAATCTTGCATGATAAAAAGAGTCAATATTTAATTGATATAAATTGCTTGAGACAAGTCCAATATTCTTTGCCTGCAATCTTGTAAAAGTTTGGTCCCAAGAATATGAGCAGCTTCTCCTAGGTCTGCCATATCAAATTAATTGGATAACGAGACCTTAACTGAAGATAACAAACACACATTATTATTAATGAGTAATAGATCATCAATGTATAATACCAAGAATACCATAATGTTATTACTTTTTTTAATATACACACAATACTTATCCTGATAATGATCAAAACCATAAAACTTAATGACTTCATCAAAATGAGTATCCCAAGATCTAGATATTTATCTTAGTCCATAAATAGACTTCTTTAATTTATACAATATGTGCTCTCTGTAATTTTCTATGAAACTATCTGGTTACATCATATAGATATATTCTTTAAGATTCCTATTCAAGAAAGTATTATTTATGTTTACTTGCTAAATCTCATAGTCATAATGAGTTGCAATGGACAAGACAATTCATATTGATATCAGCATGACTATCATTAAAAAAGTTTCTTCATAAACAATTTTTTTTTGAGTAAAATCATTTGCAATAATGCTAGCCTTATAAGTCTCAATATTATTATTATTTTCTTTTTTTTAATAGATTCATCTGCACTTGATAAGTTTTATCCCTACAAATAGTTTCAAAAGATCTCAGATATGATTGAAGTGCATAGACTACATCTATGATTTCATATCTTTTTATTAACGTTAAGTATCTTTATCTTTAAGCACTTCATCATATCTTTTGGGATTAGTATCTGTGTAAATAGGGATTTTGTTATAAGACTCTCTCAATATTGTATACTGTGTAGGTTTATGAATAACCCTCTTGCTATGATAAGACACTCCCCTTGGTTGTATAATTTTAGTGACATGTTCCATAGATACTGATCCTTATGAACTATTATGATCATTGCCCTAATGTTATTGATAGTTATTTAATTGACATATTAATGATAATTTCATTAAGTTCAATATCATTATTGTTATCAATAGTTCTCTCATTATAATGAGGCGATGAGATATCTAAAATATATCCTTGTGGTGTTTCTTATTGTATCATTGGCATTGAATGAGTTTGAATTGGTTTATCTCTTCTTAATACTTCTAAAATAATGTTACTTATAGGCGTGTGGTTTGTTACATAATATTCTTCTAAGAATCAAGCATTTATGCTAATAATAACTTTTTGATCCTATGAACTATAAAATAAATTACCTTTAGTTCCTCTAGGATATCCCATGAAAAATAGATTTCTATTCTCGTTTCTAACTTATTTATTTTTATTTTCAGCTCATGTGTTGACAAATGGATGTATTTTAGACTAGGCTTATTTCCCTAGATGCACATCCATAATTTAATTATGGTATCAGACACAAACTTAGATGGAACTAAGTTCAAAATATAAGCTACTATTTCTAATGCATATCCCTAGAAAGAATTAAGCTAGAGATGTAAAACGGATTATGCCTTATTGGCATGACCCATTATAGTGTGGCATGGTTATGCCATTGTGTCATGCCCAATGTGGCATTAGAACCAAACTGGTGGCCCGGCATAGCATGGTTGGCCCACAAAGTGTAAGGCCATGCTAGGTCATGTCAGGCCTAGAGCAAGAAATGTTGGTTCAGGTTAGTTTTGGCTTGCACGAACTATTTTTTTTTTGCCTATTGTGGTGCTTAGGATTGAGCTGTTGGACTTTACTTTTAAATTTCAATATAAATTTAAATATCAAATCATAATGACATGATTTTGACATCAAATTATGTTTTGCTTGACTCAAATAAAAGATTAATAATTTTATTTAATTTTAATAAAGTATTAAGGGAACAAATACATAATATAAATAATGTATAAATCATATTGAAAAAACATATTTAAAATGAAAATGATATAAATAGCAATCCAATATTTAATATATCAATAGTACATAAATCATAATAAAATAAAAAAATGACAAATAAATAATCACAAATGCTATAGCATGGTATAAATAATTCATAAATCAAGAATCATCAATAATCAATTGGTATATATTGAATGGTATTGTGGATGAAGATGTAGATCATCATCATCATCATAAATGTATGCAATATTGTTGCTAGTGCCCTCAATATGCTCAATCTCTAAGTCTCATGAATCATCATCTGTTATCATATCTTGCACCTTAACCTGAATACTCAATATCAAATCTTTTTTTTCCTTCATGCATGTAAGTATCTTTATGATTTCTAGTTATATTCTCAGTCTTCTATTTGAAATGTTATAACCTACCAGAGAAAAAGTAGACATTGATGTTATGCTATACACTAGAGGGATTAGTAGATTATATGTCATCTTATATAGTATAAGATAAATAGATTCATATGATTTCCATCATAGCAAAATATCTTAATTTATATTATTATCATACGATAGGATGAAGTAATAGTCGATATCTAAGTATCGAGACAGCTCATTCTTATTTGATAGACTAATTGATGCAACTCTTGTTCCACCATCCCAATTTGAATGAGTAACCTCCACCACACCCAACAACAAATATTTAGCAAAGAAAGCAACAAATCAATGACTTCTTAGTCTACCACTCTCCTCTCTCACCAAGGAATCCATGGATACCATTGTTGGTCTATTCAATGCCTATGATATCTATTTGACATTGAAGAATACCTTCAGCCATCAATCGAATACAACACCAAGCTAGTTTTTGAGTACTCTATACATTAAAAGAACATTTTGATTGACTTTATACAATTAAGAGACTCGTTGAAACTACTAATAATGTACATTTATTAATTCAAGGCCTCAACTCTTATTTTTCCATCTTTTCTATTGCTTAGATGACTACCACTAATTTCTCCTAATTTTGTAGATATAGTTTCTAAAGCAAAAAGTTGAGTTATTCTATTTGTACTCTAATCCTTAATACTCCATCAATACAACATTCGCAAGTACCAACCGCGCCCACATTAATATCCATGAAACTTTCTCTGCTTCTTGTGGTAACTAGCAAGGTTGTTATCAATCCCATAACAACAACTTTTTCAACTGATGATGAACCCACTATATGCTCAAACTAATTCCTATGCTAATCTTCTTGAAGCCTTCAACACATCTTTTTCTCTCTCTAGACATGAGGTGGATGACTAGATCCTGGGTAATGGGATTTTGGCCCTTATATCCACCAATCCACCAACTTTGGATCAATCCAAAAATTACACAGGTAAGGACTCATTGATTGTAGGAAATGATGTGTATCTATCTACCCATTATCCACACTGATACTCATTCACATGTTCCAAATATTTATTTATTAGATGTATTGGTTGTCCATCTCATTGAAAATCTTATTTCAATTAGTAAATTTATATGTGATATTCACTCTCCATTGCATTTACTATTAATCATTTTATAGTTAAAGATCTTCAAATAGAAAGGGTGGTGGTAACCATAAAAGAGATGGAAGGCTATGTGTTGGACCCAAGGATTAAAATATCAATTTTTATGGATATATCGGTACTTGAATTTTATGGATATATCGGATATATCGAAGATATATCGGTGTGTATTTGTATATGAGCATCAATCAAGGATAAATATATTGGTTTTAATGGATATATCGGAGATATATCGGTAAATATATCGGAGATATATCAATGGATATATCGGAAATTTTTATCATTGGTTGGACCACAGGAACTTTGTTGTGGTCCAATTTGAGTTTTAACTAACTTGTTCTTTATATTGATGATTATTCTCAATTCACTTGGAACTATCCTTTGATGATTTCTAATCATATCAAGGTTTTTCAATGCGATGGGGGTATAGAATTTACTATCACTTGCTTCAAAGCTCGCCTACATGCTTATGGCATCGATCATTAACTTTCTTGTCTATATACACCTACTCAAAATTGTCATACTAAGATAAAGCTATTAGTATTTCGGGCAGAATTTCCAATCCAATTGAAACATAAATACAACATAATTTATAATTTTTTATCCCATAATCCATCAAGGATCACATGTATTTCATAAAAACATGAAAAAATAGTAAATGAAACTTGCCTCTTGTAGATCGATTTGTCAAGCCTTCAAGTTTGCATCTTGGTCTATTCGGATCTTCACAGGTGCTGCCTTTCCGAAAAGTGACCACCCTCTACAAATGATCTTGTTAAATACTAGTTCAACTTTGTCTTCTCAAAAATAAAATTAGGATTTTTTTGTTTACTTTGTTTTGAATGTTCTCTGAGTAAAATACGACGTTACTTCTCATATATGTCATATATATATATCTATCTATCTATCTACTAGGGTTTAAGTCAAATCCAAATATTATTTAAAACTCTTTTAAATAATAATAA
The DNA here is from genome assembly GCA_029783825.1 of Sapria himalayana. Taxonomy (NCBI): domain Eukaryota; kingdom Viridiplantae; phylum Streptophyta; class Magnoliopsida; order Malpighiales; family Rafflesiaceae; genus Sapria; species Sapria himalayana. The sequence goes on from JAREIK010002147.1 coordinate 3,757,038, forward strand.
TTTAAATCCTTAACAGATTATTTCATTATCCAACAAGAAAATATAATAGAATAATTATTTAATTAATATCACGTATTTAAACTTTCTCAAAATTAAATTTAAATTTAAAAAACAACTAGTTATTATTTGTAATTTAAAATAATCTCATTTTAAATTACTACAAATAGTGAAAAATCATAACTATTATTATTCGTTCTTAATGTGTGACACTATAGATTCAATTAACATTGGTAGTATGTCTAAATCACATTTTGATCCTATAAGTCATATGTGGTCTCTACCAAGACATTATGACTACCCAAGTTAAATAAAAAACTCATGATCCAACTTTCGAGATAATCTAAATATTATTAATGACATAATTCTTTTGTCTCATGATATCTTGATAGAATATAAGGCATAGACAAAGTCAACCTTATATCATTCTATTTTTGATTACTCAAAACTCAATTAGACTGATTAAACAAATGACATTGATCTCCATCAATTTATTTGAGCATTGCCAAATATTTCTCAGTCTCAATTATTGAGGGGACCCAAAGATATCTCTCTTATAATAAGAAGGACAAATTTCATCTTAATCGCTCATATCTTACAACATAATTCATATTATCTTTAAATATATATAACCTTTATAGTCATCTAATTAAAGATAATATTTGATTAATCAAAACACAATATTTCTAATATTGAGAACTATAGTGATCTCTGGTCAAAGGATTTAATGAGATAACTATTAGAGATTGACTTATGACTTTGATACATGTATTAATCTCAAGACAGGTATGTCCATTATTTGTTCTCAACAAATATATATAAATTTGATTTGTATCTCATTCACATATTCATTCCATGAATATCAATCAAACTTTATACTAACATTAATTCATTGTTATTCCAATAACAATAACTGAATAGAGACATTAGAATAATTAAAAATAATATTCAATGATATTATATATAATAAACATGCAAATTATCATAATAATTAGTTCTTACAACTAGTGTAGATATATTGTCTATACGATAGGCCTATAGCACTATTACTAACAAAAACATCATCATGTGACTTACAGACTAAGATTTGTTTGGACATTCTCTTCCACTCCCATATTTATCTTCATTTCTAGGTTGATGCCTTCACCACTATATCTTATATCATCAACTAGTTGTACAATTTGATTCTTAGAGAAAAGTCACCTTTTGAACTTATATATAGTACTTTTCTAAATTATGATAATTTTTATATTTATGGTTGTCATGTTCATCATTGTTTGCATGATTGTTGACTGAATGCTTGACAAATATTATTTATGCAACATTCCTTGATTTTTATGCTATATATTACCCATCAAGCTCAATTAAATGAAACTCATTTTTCTATTATCCCTAGATTTCATGCCCAACCTTTTTCCTCTCTTAACATTTCAAATTTCTTGGAACTACATCTTCACCATAGTAATCCTACCCCTTTACCTATGCTCCTCATTCCTTGCAAATTCTTTGATCCATCTCCTCCATATGTAATATTTGTTTTGACCTTGTGGATGAGTTTGAATGTTGAAAATTCTTTTGTAGGTTCCTCTTTGTCATCCTCAGTTTCTAGCTTGTCTTTTATTAAGCACACTATTGATTTCCCTTATTTATTAGGCTTTCATCATATGGTCACATTAGCTACGGCTTCTATTATCATGACTCATAATCTAGCAAATCTTAGTGTCTTGTGTTGTGATGGACTTCATGCGCTTTTTTGTATCCAATGAGCCAAAATGATTCAAATATGCTTCTAAGAATCATGTTTGGCATGTTACTATGGATGAAGAAGTCTAGCTTTGCAACAAAATGACACTTGGATTTTGGTTTATTGCCTTGCCAACATCAACATCATGAGCTATAAATAGATGTTTCACACTAAATAATTATCTGATGGATCTGCTCAATTAAAGCTTATCTTGTTGCCAAAGGTTATACTTAGATACCTATTTTCAGCTACACTAACACCTTTAGTATGATTATCAAAGCTATTATTATCCATGTTGTGCTCTCTCTTGTTGTCTACCTATAAATGACCCCCTTTGGTAACTTGGTGTCAATAATATTTTCTTCAATGGTATTTTTACTAAACATATTAATTTGAAATGAGAGAGGTGTCAAGTGGGCTGGGTAGCTCGGCCCTAGCATGAGGCATGGCTCGATTGAGTCATGCCTACTCGGCACGGCATCGCCTAGAATCAAGCCTGGGCCCGTGTTGGGCTGGCTCGAGGCACGGTTCTTGCTTATTATAATATTGAGCTTATTCTGATATAGAGCTTATTTGTAAGTGATACAACTTGTCTATACTTTCTCATATAGAGTTTATTCACATATAGAGGTTATTATAACATATAGCTTATTCTCATATAGAGCTTATTTACATATAAAGGTTATTATAATATATAGCTTATTCTCATATAGAGCTTATTCTCAAATAGATATATAGACAAATAAATTATTGTATAAATAGACATACAAATAGACATACAAATTGGCATATAGATAGATAGCTAGATAGATATATAAAAAGATAGATTTATAGATAGATGGATAGATGGACAAATTGATTCTAGACAAATTGACATGTAGACAAAGCATATAGATAGACAAATAAAAAATAGAGAGATAGTCATATAGTTAGATAGATAGATATATAGATAAACAGATAGATAGATAAATAGATAAAAAAATAGATAAAGATATGGGTAGATATATATACTGATAGACCAAAAGATAAATTAATATATTAAAAGATAGACAAATAAACAAATAGACATATAGAAAGATAAACTTATAGTTAGATAGACAAATAGACAGATAAATTAATTGATAAAAATATAAAGATAGATATATAGATTGAAAAACATAGATAGATATACAGATAAATATTGGGTGTTTGGGCAGAATATCCAAACTAATTGGAACATAAATGTGGTGGAATTTATAATTTTTATTCTTTAACCTACCAAGGAGTACATGCATTTCATAAAAACATGAAGAAATGGTAAACAAAACTTACTTCTTGTAGATTGATTTGGCAAGCCTTCAAAGCGCGTGTCTTGGTTTATTCAGATCTTCAAAGGTGCTACCTTTCTGAAAAATAACCACCCTCTAAAAGTATTCACTCACAAACAAATAATGAATAATCTTGGTGAATGCTAGTTCAAATTCATTTTCTCAAAATGAAATGATTTCTTTCTGTTTTATAAATATGACCATTTGCATCAAATATGTCTCATATATATATATATATATATATATATGTTTGCTAAGGATTTAGCCATAAATGAATTTAATTATATATTTAAAACTCTTTTAAATAATAATAACTTAAATTCAAATCCTTTAAAACCCCTTTCAAATAAATTTATTCATTAAAACTCAAGTTCAATGTAACAAATTTATTATTTATTTAAATCATGAATTTAAACTTTCTCAAAATTAAATTCAAATTTAAATAATAATTAATTGTTATATGTGATTTAAAATAATCTCATCATTTTAAATTACGACAGAAAGTGAAAAACTATAACCGTTATTATTTATTCTTAATGTGCGACCCTTTAGGTTCAATTAACATTGGCAGTAGGCCTAAATCATATTTTGATCCTACAAGTCATAAGTGGCCTTTAGCAAGACATTATGACTACTCAAGTTAAATGAAAATCTCATGATTCGAGACAACCTTAATATAGCTAATGCCATAATTTTTTTGTCTCATGGTATCTTGATAGAATATAAAGCCTATCATATGGACATGAATATCAATTAAACTTTATACTAATCTTAATTCATTATTATTCCCATAACAATAACTGATTAGGAACATTTAGAATAATTAATAATATTATTCAAATATATTATATATAATAAACATGCATATCATAATAATAATTAATTCTCACAAATATTCAAAATATCATATCCATACTATAGGCCTAGAACACTATTACTAATAATAAATAGATAGATAGATAGGAAATATAGACATATTGACATATATACAATTATCTTAATAATAGATAGATAGATAGATAGGTAAATTGAAAGTTAGACATATAGATAGATAGATAGATAAAAATAGATAAGAATATATATATAAATTAAAATAGATAGATAGATAGATTAATAGTTAGGTAGATAGAAATATATAGATACACACACACACACACACACACACAAATAGATAGATAGATAGATAAATATATACATTGATACACAAATAGACAAATAAAAATTTAGATAGATGATAGGTAGATAGATAAATATATAAAAAGATAGCTAGATTAACATATAAATAGTTACATAGATAGACATCAAATAGATAAATAAATAGTCTGATGGATAGATTTATAGATAAACAGATAGATAGAAACTCATATATGCAAATAGATAGACAGACAAATATAAATATATAAATATATAAGTATATAAATATATAAGTATATAAATATATAAGTATATAAATATATAAGTATATAAATATATAAGTATATAAATATATAAGTATATAAATATATAAGTATATAAATATATAAATATATAAATATATAAATATATATAAACAGATACATAGATTGACAAATATACAAATTGAAAGTAGATAGATAAATATATAGACAAATGAACAGATTTGTAGATAGACAAATGAACATATAGATAGATAGATAGACTAATAGATAAACATATATATTAAAAAAAGTCATATAGATAGATAGATACATAGATAGATAGATAGATAAACAAATAAATACGTAGATACATATATAGACTAACAAATAGACATTTACATAGATAAATAGATAGACATATAGATGGATTGACTAAAAGACAAATAGAAAAATAGATACATTAATAGTTTGAAAGATAAACAAATAGATAGATAGATATTTAGATAAGTAAATAGATATATATATATATATATATATATTAAAAAATAGTCATATAGATAGAAAAACAAATAGATACATAGATACATATATAGACTAACAAATAGATATTTACATAGATAAATAGATAGGCATATAGACATATAGATGGATTGACAAAAAGAAAAATAGCAAAATAGATAGATTAATAGTTTGAAAGATAGACAAATAGATAGATAGACTAATAAATTACTATACAAATAGAATTGTATGTAGATAGATAGATATTTAGATAAGTAGATAGGTGTGTGTGTGTGTGTGTGTGTGTAAAACTAATAAATAGATAAATATATAGAAGGACAAATGGATTCATAGATAGATAAACAGATAAACAAATAGATAGACAAATAGATAGTTAACATATAATCAACTACATACATAGATAGATAGGTAGATAGACATATAGATAGATCATAGATAGAAATAGAAAGACAAATATAAAGATTGAAATAGATAGATAGACAGATAGAGAGATATACAGATAGAAAGATGAACAAATAGATAGATGAACAAATAGATAGATAGATAGATTGGAAAATAGATAGATAAATATATAGACTATTAAATAGATAGGTAAGTAGCTAGATAGACATATATATAGATAAATTGATATATATATATACATATTGATAAATATATAGATAGTTAGATAAATATAGAACATATATATATATTGAAATAGATAGATAGATAGGTAGGTAGGTAGATAGACAAATAAACACACACACACACACATAGATAGATAGATAGATAGAAAATTAGACAAATAGATAGATAAAAAGATTGATTGATAAAAAGATAGACATAAAAAAATAGACAGATAAAAAAATAGACATCAGATAGATAAATAGATAGACTGATGTATAGATTTTTAGATAGACAATTAGACAGAAAAATGTATAGGCAAATATATAGATAAACAAATAGATAAATTGATTTATAGACAAAGGAAAATAGACATATTGAAGGATAGACATATAGATAAGTAAGTAGATTTGATAGTCAAATAAACAAATAGACAAGTAGACATATAAATAAATATAAAAATAAACATATAGACAAACAGATAGATAAATAGATAGATAGGTAGATGGAGAGATAAACATATAGAAAAATAGAGATATAGACAAATAGATAGACAGAAAGACAAATAGATAGATAGATAAATTGATAGATCAATAGATAAGTAGATAGATAAATAGATACATTGGTAGATAGATAGACATGCAGAAGGATGGATAGATATATACCTAGTTTATTTTGGAAGCGATACAACTTCATTCTCATATAGAGCATATTCTCTATGCTCTTCTTTATGAACTTGTCTTTTAGTTTCTTCTACAACTTGCTTGTAGACATCTTTCTCATAAATAGATATTTCAACTCCTTGAAGAGATATAATCAAATTATACCACATACTAAATGATTGATTCTTGTTCAATCTTTTTTATCAATACTTTATGGTCTGACAGTCTATCTTCTTCTAGTACAACATCAAGCTTCTATTGGAAAAGAACATCTAGCACCTCACACTACCACATGTCAAAGTTATTGGTTCCATCAATTTTCTATACATCAAATTTAGTATTAGTCATCATTATTGATCATGTAGAGGTTGATCGTGCACTGGATTCAAATTTTGACATATGTACAACATATAGTTCACTCCAAAATGCCTAATAAAATATATTATAATTTTGAAGATCAGTCAAAGTTACAACCATAAAGCATACTCAGAGTAATCTTTCTCTGATATCAATTGTTAGGAAAATCTAATTTAATTTTTCCCAATTAACAAATGTTACTATTCAAGTGAATAGTAATCCAACCTTGAATATTAACTTTCAACGAAAATACCCAACAAAATTTCTGATACAAAATAATGATAGCTAAAATAGTTATAGCAAAAAAAGTTCCTAGACAATTAGGAATACTACAAATAGACTTTAGTGGATGGGAAGAGATTATTTTCAAATGAGAGGGAAGCCCTTTGTTTATTGGGAGAAGGAGAAGACAATTCTCACATCTAACCGATGTGGGTTTGCATAATTGTTAAAATATAACAATTAGAATTATTTTAAAATTTCACCAAATGAATAAATTTGATAAATTTTATTTAATACTTTTATGCTTTTTAATACATTTATATCATAATAGTTTGTTATCATTACACATTTACTCATTATTATCTTTCATTTGATATCATTCATTTTTTAATACTCTTTTAATTAATTAATATAAATCCTTTTTTTTAATTTGGTTGTTTTACATTATAATGAAGATTTAATAACAAAGGTTGCTTTCAAAAAAAAACTATGATGTAACTAATTTCTAATCTATCACTTCTTTTAATAATTTTCAAAAATAATATTAGCCTGCCAAATTATTCATTCTCACTTTTCATCAAGATTTTAAAACTTTGTCATTCTATGAGTGCCCAACAAGTTTCCTCAATTTAACTTTAATGTACATACTTTAAAATAGAGTTTAACTACCACTTAATAAAATTTGCAGATAGGAGCACACATCTGCAACTCCAAAACATATAAATCATTCATGATATCATCATTGTCATTGTTTCTTTTCTTGATCATTACTATTTTTTGTCACATTTGAGGAAACAATTAAGTGTATGTTTTTGTTGTTTTGTCTGTATGAATAATGTGCGTTAATTTTCAGTGTGCCTATTTGAAGTGACAACAAAAATAAGCTTTATATTGAAACTACTAGTAGCTTGTTGTATATTTAATATGTTTAGCTTGTAATGATACTTGTATTACATTAATTCAATAAAATTGACAATTATTAATGTCACTTATAAAGTTAACATACAAGATTTCTGAAACTAATATTTTGTTAAGGAATTAATGATAATTGATAGTGGGATCCTAGTTATTATAATTGATAGTGGGATCTTAGTTATATTGAAACAAATAATAAATTTTCAATAGTAAATTTATTTCTTATTATTGATACTAGTTATTATTTTCAAGAATAACTAATAGAACAATAGTAAATTTCTTATTATTTCTTATTAATGATACTAGTTATTATTGGATAACTAATAGAACAATAGTAAATTTTCAAGAATAAGACTATCATATGTTATATTTTCTTTCATGTGAAAAAAATAACCATTTGTTCTAGAATAAATCCATAAAATAGATATGTATTAGAAACTATAAGAAGTTAGTTGTGTAAGAAAATTCTCATAGTGATAAATGTCACCTAATCATTATATATAAGATTATCACAATTATATTTTATATGTAAATTATCTTATTTTGATAGTATTTTCAATTATCTTCAGTGATATTTCTCATATAATGATAATCAATTCTATTTGGGTGTAATGAATGCGTGTAAGTAGTCAACACAATATTTGTCTTTACTTTGCAAAAAGAGGGAATAATTTAGTTGAACTAGTGACACCCAAAGTAGGAGTGTTTTATGAATATATATATATATATATATATATATATTGAAATGATATGAAATGAGTAACAAGGGTTTGGATTAAATTTTGTTTGTAATATATCAAAATATATAAAAAAATTAATCAAATTAAATTTTTATTAACTCCTTTATGCTTGCTATATGTTGATTTACAATATATTTTAAGAATGATATATTTTGTTTTGAAAATCAAAATATAACTATTTTTTTAACTTGTTAGTTTTACATTATTGTTGAGTATTATTTTGTGTGAATGTATATGTTAGTTTTCATGAATTGACTCGCATGAATTTTATGTGTTTTCTTGACATGAAACATGTGCTGAAGATAGATGTGTCAAACGGGACATAAAAGGTTAACAAAGCTTTTTGAAGGTTGATCAGTGACACAACATGCCTAGAGAAAATAGGTAGCCCGACATGACCAAGTGTATTGTACAACTCATGGCTAACCTATGGTAGCTTTGGTTCATGCATAACTAGCCCGAGAATAAGCTACTAGCTAGCCTTTTTTTTAAGTTGACAATCAAGTCAAGTTACTTATCGATTTAATCAACGTGTGTCCTGATATCACTCTAGGTATATTTTACACAGTAAGCAATGGCAAATGGTTCACCTCAAAGCCTCAATAACATCAAACAATGGGTCAGGGTTGACACATTCCACTATGTCCTTGAGAAGATAAGAGCACATAGTGTATAGAGAAAGTCATGATCCAAGTATGACAATGATACATCGAGGAATAAGGTGTTGATCATTTTCCAATGTGTGAAGTTGAAGTATTAGATAGGAGTGACTTAGTAGTAAATATGAATGCTTTTTAAGGGTTGACTAATCATCTTGCACTTATAAAGTTGCTCTTATAAAATGTGTTTTAGATTTGTGAACCCTTAGTTTTCTTCTTGATAGTTGAGAAACCTTGGCAGTGTCTTTGAGTGTGTGAAGAACAACATGCTAAATGAGGAAAAAAAATGAAAAGATTTTTTTTGAATGCTCATTTTAGAGAGATCCATTTGATTTTAGAAAAAAGAAAAAAAATGGAATGTAGTATCTTTTAATTTTCATTTTAGAAAAAAGAAAAATGCTCATTTAAAAAACAAAGCATTTTTAATCCATTGGATTCAACCCCAATGACTATGAGCAAAAATCTAATGGCTATCGGGTTTTTGCACAAAAAAAACTTAAAAAATTCAAAAAAAAATTAAAAAAATGATTTTTTTAAAATTCTTTTTTCATATCTATAAATATACTCCTCTCATTCTCTAATTTATATCTTATTTCTATTAACATTCTAATTATTTAATCTATATCCTATTTCTATTGATACTCATTTTCTTTCTTTCTCTCTCTCTCTCTCTCTCCTCTCTCCTCTCTCTCTCTCTCTCTCCTCTCTCTCTCTCTCTTTATTACTCTTTATGTATTATCTCTCTTTCTCTCTCCTTTCGGGACTAGAGCATGGACTATAGGGTGGATATTAGATTTGGATATCGGACATCACACATCATTAAGCAAATGAATGAGGTTTTATGTTTTATGAGTATTATTTTTAAAATTTTGTTTAGTTTTTTTATTTTTATTTTAATAAAAAGTTTAATATAGAATAATATTTAAATCAAAAATATAATTTAGAATATAATTAATAAACAAATAAAAATTTCCCAAATAATAATTTTAATGATGTTAATAAAAATAACATTAATGTAAATATATATAATTTTAATATTGATAACAATAACCTTACAGAAAGGTCTGATGCTGCCAAAACTTTGTTTTCTTCCATGGCCTCGATCCAAATATTTAAAAAATAAAAAACTAGAAGAAAATCAATAGTTTGGATACACTTTAATATTATACAAAATAAAAATATCAGGGATACCAATGAAGAATCGGCATAAAGCAAATATTATAAAAAATATTAACTTATAAGAGTTCATATGATAATGGACATCTTAAGAGATATGCTGAATAATACACCAAAAAATATGGTGCATTAGATCTTAGGCAAACCCAAATCAATGGTGGGGTCTTTGAAGTTGGATCTAATTTAGCCTTAATATTGATCCCCTTCGTTTACTGCAACGAATCAGGGAAAGAAAGTAAAATAAACTAATCACACCGATGAATCTTTTGATTAGATTTTTGGAGGATCCAAGGGTAATTAGTATAATGTATACTTATAGGATTCCTAGGTTTACATCTAGGAATGACATATTAAATACTACAAGTTATAAAAAAAATAATTAATGAATTTTGGAAATATAGTAGCATGGCGTCCGTGACATCTGATATCTAGACTAGTCATGATGATGTATCTTATATATATTTCAAAGCCCACTATATAGATTCTAAATGGACACTAAATAAAAAAAATTATTATTCTCAAAGATTATCCATCCTCATGATGGTTTGACCATTTATGAGTACATGTTGTGAATTTTTAGATAATATAATATTCAAAATAAAATATATAGTATTATATTTGATAATGCATCTAACAATGGAGTAACCATTAACATATTTGTTAGAACCATTAGAGAAGAGCTATTAAAATAGATTTTCCATGTTAGATACATGTGTCACATCATTAACCTCATAGTACAAGTGCGGATGTAGGTTGTTTCCCCTACTTTAGAAAACATACATAACTCACAAAATTTTCTTCATATGCCTCACAGAAAATAAGAGTTTGGTAGTAATTGTTTGTTTGCAGATTAAAATAAGAAGAAATTCCAATCAGATATGAGACACTATTGGAATTACACATACTTTATATTAAAGTCATGTGTTGGATACAAATACTTAATATCCTACTATATAAATAGTGAGAGTAATGAACTCATTATTGACAATTCTGACTAAGCTATAAAAATTTCATTTATTAAATTCCAGATAATTTTGTATGATACGAAGAACATGTATTCATCAGTCTATACTCTCATTACTTGTATTACACTTAAGTACATATACAATATTAGTAGCATGTTTAGGAAGTTTAAAGATGACCCGACATTTAGTGACAACTTTTGAAATGAAAACCAAGTACTTAAATTACCGATCCACCATTCCATCTCTTTATTGTCTAGCTACCAGCATGGACCCTAGGGTTAAAGTGGAATGGGTAGAGAATGTTTGACATACATATCCTCATGCATGAACCAGGAACATCAACCTGAAAAGTTCATTCATGAGAAGTAGACTAAGTTATTTGCATACTACGATACTATGTATTGTGGTGGTAGTAGCTAGACTATGAGTACGGACATGGATACCATATTTAGAAATGATGACTTGTCCATTCAATTAGTAATGGAGAAATGACAGAGTAGACTATCGAATATGAGCGAGATATCTTGGTACTTAAATACCGATTATTGCTTAATCCTATCACATACCGATAAAAAGAACCTTAATATTTTATAATGGTAAAAATCATATGAGTCCACATATCTCATACTGTCTAAGATAGCACGAGATCTACAGACTCCTCTAGTATCAAGCATAACATTAGAGTCTATTTTTTCTGTTGTAGTGAATATGATTTCAGATAGGAGATTGAGATTATGACCAGATATTATTGAGGCATTAACATACATAAAGGATTGGGAGAATTCGAGCTTGGTCATCCAGGATCATGCTGTAACTATAACAAGAGCAAAGAAGTTGGTGGATGATGATGATTCATGAGACTTTGATGATGACTGAGATTTAGCCTAAAGCCTACTACTAGTGATATCATTATACGCTTATGAGATTGATCATTTTTATATTATCTATTGATTTTTGTATTTTAAGTTAGCATTATTATTTTGTTCTTTATTTATTCAGATACTTACGAGATTGATGTTGATCTTTGATATATTAATTTTTGTTTTTTGAGCTTGTTTTATTATTTTGTAATTTGTACTTGTATTACATTATGAAAATGAAACAAATGAAATTTATAATATTTATATTATGTTATTATTTTAAGTTGTGAGTTGTGACTTGTGATTGTAATTTTGTTTTTTTTATTGTATTTAATTAATTAATTAATTAATTAATTTTGTCTTAAAATTTAGAATATTTATATTTAGAAATGACTTGATTCCAAATGGACCAAAATGGCACATCCCGACATGTCCTGACATGAACTAGCACAAAACCCACAAGTCACAGCACGAAGTAGCCTGAATCCAGCAAACTCGGACTGGATTGGCCATGCTAGGCCTACCCTTTTTGTGTCATACCAGGCATGTCACGGTGACTTGAGTGGGCCACCAAAAATGGGTCATGCCAGCCCAGTATGGCTCATTTGATACCTATAGTCCCAACATGACATGGCACGACCATGTACAAAACCCAAAAGGTCCAGCATGAATTGGCCCGAATTCGGCAAACTGTGGCCGTCAGGTTGTGCCGGTCCGGCATGGCCCATTTGACACCTATAAAATCACCTACTAGGTTTTCTGATTCTCACTTTCTAACTCATGTACATCAGTTAAATAAAGTTCTGTATAGTCTACAAAAAAGCTCCTCATGTTTAATTTCAACATCCTAGCTCCTATCTTCTCAAACTTGATCTTTCTTGTTTCTTCATTAACACCTCTTATTTTGTATTACATTAGCAATCATGCCGTATGTATTTGCTTCTTTATATTGATGTCATTATTATTATTGAAAACCAATCATCTCTTTCTGATAATTTTATTCATAATCTTCATTATGAGTTTGAAACTGGGAGGGTGTTGAGGAAACCTATCATTGTATGAATACTTTCTATTTCCTTTGTAATTAGTTTTAATATTATTTGGGTTATAATAAATTCATTTATTTTTTAAATGATTATAAATAGAAAATGCTCAACACACTTTTAAGTGGGGTGGTTTCTATCAAATATTTTTTTGGAAGAAATACACCGTGAGGCATAATTTGTTGAAAAAGATGTGGCTCTTGACGTGGATGTGGCATCTACATCTTTTGAACCACCATAAAAAACTCATCTTTTTTCAATGCAGCAAAATGGCTCTTAGTATGATAATGCTACTATATGCCCAGTGAGAGAATATTTTTTGGTTTTTCATTCAAATAAAAAGTTTCTCTATCACAATCATCATATATAAGAAATTCAATAAAAAAAGGATTGGATTTCATCAAGAAAATACCAATCCCATATTTGCGGAGTCTACCCTAAAATTCTCCTTACAGAGCTTCTCTATCAAAAGTTACTTATTGGTGGTTGAGGAGTAATGGTTTTTGCATGAGTTATATTTTATGGAGGAGACACAATGATTCTAAACTTGTCGTCAACTTATGCATTATATCACTAAAGCCAATAGTTCAATGCTTGAGCAACAACCTATCACCTTTGGTTGCAGTTTCAATTGAACCCTATGATGTTAGTTTAGTTCCATTCCTTGGTTTGCTAGTTGATCGCCCAACCAAAATCTCACCTTTACAATTTTTGGAATGAGATCTTTGCTTACTTCTCAAGGAATTGAACCTTCTTGAAATTTGTCTTTTAACTCTAGCAAATAATATATAAGATAAAACATGGAGCTATTTTTTAAGTGAAGGATTCTTTTCCATGCTTTGATTTAAAACTAACTAGGTATCATTCTCATTATCATTTCTATACTAGCTTGAATAGTCTTAAAGCTTAGCTTGAAGAAATGTAGAGTTGTCTTATAGTAGTGAGCACTCTCCTTATGAAGCCTAAACTAAAGGATAGAAAGGTAGAAAAATGAGAAAGAAGAGTATGGACTAGCAGTTGTTATCCTACTAGCAGTGAAAACAAGAAATGGAATTGGGTTACTCACTAGAGGAAGGGTTGAGGATTGTCGGTTCATATTCATGAACCTATAAATAACTATTAGAATCACTTAACTCCTTTAAAATACTAAAAACTATCCTAGAAGCCCTCCAAGAAAAAAGGTATCTACTTGAAGGAATTTAAGATAAGTCTTTAGACATACTTTTTTGAAGGGTGACAACCCCTTTTTATTTTATAGAAGTTCAAATAGCTAATAAAATTAAAATAAATAGCATGGCACATAGTTTAAAAGATCTATGGTCACCATGAAAGACTTGAACAAAGATTGGGACTTGGTTTCTACTCATGCATCAAAGAGCATCATGAATTTTTTAAGATAATATTATTAGGCATATCCACAAATGAATCATTTGCGAAGATCATAGCATATACACTTTTTTTCTTTTATTAAGATTTATTTGATGTTTGAACAACATTTTTCACTAGGATTCTCATAATGGGTTGAGTTCTATCATTCCATACTTTTTTTTTCTTTGCTAGTAGGACTCTCAAAGACAATGGCTATAATTGATAAACCCTTGACTCTCACTTTCATGATAGGTTCCAGACTAGCATTTAAAAAGGTAGGTCCTCAACCAACTATAAAAGTTGATAAGTTTCTTTCTAGAATGAGTCTATTGAGTCAAGCTTGAAAGTAAGCAAATGGTCCAAAAGGAAGTGATATATCAGATCATTGCCAGGAAGAAGTTTGTGCATTGATACCTCAAATCTACTAGATTCAAACATAGGGTGGTGGGGTAGAATTATGCATCAACTAAGAAAGTATTGCATCAATCCCCTGTCACATTCCTTCTTATCGGTGAATAAATGAAAAAAAAATGATTGGAATGAAATAAACATATTGAATTAATGGGAACAAATTGAATTGAAAATTGCATATTTAGTTTCTTGATGTGGGGGTATACACACCTCTCTTTTATCATGCATTCAATAAAAAAGATATAGGCAAAGTGGCAAACCCAAAAAGATACCTAGTAGCAATAGGGATATAGATTATAAGAGAGCTAAAATAAGACCAACAACATGAGTAGTTTCACACTCATATTCACCTATTAAATATTCCATGTCAATTAAAAAAAACACTAAGGAAAGGAGTTTTTTGATATGGTTCCTCAAGCCAAGTCCATCAAAGGCTCTCCTAGGTTGCTCATACCTAACTTAGCCTACTTATATTAAAATTTACAACCATCTGAAAAAAGATCTAGGGTTTTTTGCTAATATTTTTGTCAATTGGACCAATAGCTAGTTACCTCACCTAGTGACATTCATGCCCAATCCATTTGTGTTTGATGAGAACTCGTCTAGTCATTATAAGCCTAGGTTCCCAACATCTGGAGAAGGGGTGAGGGAAGAAATATCAAAGTTAATAGTTGAAGTCAATGCATCAAATATTTTTCTAATTGCCTTTATAGTTAACTTATTTCACATAGCAAAGAGAGAAAGTTGCAAGTGAAGATTAGTTGGATGCCTGCTTTTTGAGTTTGCTTTCAAAAGGGATAGTGTTAATGATTTATTGGCTTTCAAAAGATGAGAATGACACTAATATTTTTTATTTAGCAATGATAATGTTGCATATTGAATATATTATTGACTTTCATATTGTTGTAGGTTAGTTCTAGATATAAGGTTACACACAAAAGCATGACAACACAATAAATGTGACTCAACTTTGGCATGTTCCTCACTCAGTAATAGTGCTTCTACTTTTAACAAGTATATTTCTCAATTACTCTAATTCTTAGTTTCATCTAGTTACTTATTATAGGATAGGATATACATTTTGACCAATGAAAGAAAACAATGAAATATCCATTCCTATAGGTTTGTATTGTGCTTAGTTCACCTAGCATGGAAATAAGTGAAGTCATGTATGTCACATCAAGAGCATGAATAGAGGTTATCAAGAGTTAACTTGGGAAAATGTCAAGCTCATGGCCTTAGTTGTAAGCTAAACCAAAGTTAAGCATGCAATCTCTAAGATAAATCTAATGTTCAAATATACCCACAATTCCATGTTCAAAAAATTCTTGTTTGAATATCGAGTTTACCATACGGTGGACACTTCAATTCTTGCTTAAATACCCATCTATGATTAGATTGCTTTATCGATATCAAAAATATAAAATCCTTAAGTAGGCTAACTAATAGATAAAGATATAGGTCAAAAAAATAGATGAATCATTATTTCCTTCGACCTACATAGGGTTTATGCTTCATTCTTTTTAATTATTGTTGGCACGTAGTCTGTGAAAGAAAATTATAATTTTGAGTTACTTTTATTCTAAACTAGATTTACTTTGGTGGGATATGTTTCTTTGCATGTAGTGGATTAATCATGCTGGCTTTCCTATAGTAGAGCACATAGAGAATGACCATCCGAGTGGTGTCTTTTTTAGTACATTTTTAGTACTCTTGTTACTGTTTTAGGTTGAAAAGTCACAGATATTGATAATGATTATCTTTAAGGATTGCAGAGTTGTCTTATAATATCGAGTACTCCACTTATAAACTTTAAACTAGATGATATAAAAAAAACAAGAGGAGAAGAAATAAAATGGATTGATATATGTTATCATACTAATAGTGACTGGAAGGAAGCAACTCCACTCTCATCTAAGAAAGCGCTTCCACAAGCACTTTTTTAGTAGGAAAAGTTTCTTTCACCACTTTAGTTGATAGAGACAATGATTATGATACCATCAAGTTTAGTTGAGTTAGTAAGATGACGTGCTTGGGTATGTTAGGTGGTCATTTAGCTATCAGTATCTATCAGATTGAAGGGGAACTCATAGTAATGGAGAGAAAGCAAGATAATGAAAGGACTTTTGTCTAGTTAATTATTAAAATTATGATTGATCCAAGTTAAGGTTTTCATTGCCAACAAAGTGCGAGATTGGGCTTAGAGCATTTGCTTGCATGTTTACTAAATACCTACTTAAAGTTATTCTATCCATGTATTAGCCTGCTTGAAAATATCTGTTATCATAGTAAATCTTTTATCCCCATTTATGCTTTAAGAATCCTTGTATGAATACTGGTGATTATTGGGAAAGTTAAAAAGTTTCATGATTAAGAGATCTTACTTTGTCATGATTTTTGTCAGTGTCACTTGCTTTTAAGCGATATAATGATGTTAGGTAGTGTTTGTTGTCGTTGACCTTTCTCGTATACCACTTTTGGAGTAACCCATGCTTCAAAGTTATTCATACTGATATTGTGTTTTCAAACTAACTAAAACTCAAAATAAAATTGAAGATAAATTTATATTATTCAATTTGTTCATCTATATATGAATAAAAGAAAGAGAAAATTAACAAAGAAAGTGAAAGAGTGTATATAAAATTATGAATAAGAGAGAGAAATAAGTGAAGTATATTTTTTGGAGATTGCTTACATACAAAGATGAGAAACCCTCTTATAAGGTTCCCAAGCATATATGAAATTATGATTAAGTATGTGTGTGTGTGTGTGTGTGTGTGTGTGTGTGTGTGGGTGTATGGTTTTCTAATTAGAAAACTGCATATTATTAATGAAATTATGAAATTATGAATTATGATTAAGATATATATATTTCTCTCTCTCTCTCTCTCTCTCTATTTATTTTTAATTAAAAGTTTTTAAAAATGGTTTATGGGCACTTTTTTAATTAGAAAACTATCCAGAAAATATGAAATTGCTTTTTGATTTTGAAAAGCAGTGCTATTTTTTCTTTAATATAAATTTTTTAACCTATGTTTTTTCTTTATTATAAACCTATTTTTTCTTGATTATATATATATATATTTATTTTATTTTTATTTATCTATATGTTTATATATATAAACATGTGTGTTTGTGTGTTTATAGATGCATAAACATGTATTTTTACAAATATTTATATTTATTGATTTATATATGCCCTTTTATATATATATATATCAATAACTATAAACAATAAATATAAATATTTGTAAAAATACA
Source organism: Sapria himalayana (assembly GCA_029783825.1). NCBI lineage: Eukaryota > Viridiplantae > Streptophyta > Magnoliopsida > Malpighiales > Rafflesiaceae > Sapria > Sapria himalayana. The sequence goes on from JAREIK010002147.1 coordinate 3,775,223, forward strand.
TGTTTATGCATCTATAAACACACATGTTTATATTATATATATATATATATTATATATAAACATGTGTGTTTGTGTGTTTATAGATGCATAAACATGTATTTTTACAAATATTTATATTTATTGATTTATATACGCCCTTATACACACACACACACACACACACATATATTATTTATTTAATTTGAGGTTTATATATATACCTATGTTGTGTGTGTGTGTGTGTGTGTGTGTGTGTGTGTGTTTATAGATGTATAAATATGTATATTTACAAATCTTTAAATAAAAAAAAAAGAAAAGTTGTTTATTTATGTTTGTCCTTATTTGATTTTCACAGTTGTTGCATGGTTTTTGAATTGGAAACTAGTTGTTTTCCTATTCATAAACCTGGCAAAAATAAATAAATGCTGAAATCTTAGTGTAGAAAGAAAATTTGATTTTTAATTTTTGGAGCCCCAAAACATAAATAGTTTATATTTTAGGGTGATTTTTAATAAAGTTTTTTTTATTTATGACCAAATCATACATATTTTCAAACTTGAATAACTAAACATAATTTTCGCATTAATAAATCATACACCCAAATAACTAATATATAAAAAACAAATTTATTAAAGCACATGCATCAGATTATAAATTATTATTAAATAGTACCCAAAATATAAAATATTTACGTTGTGTTCCTCAAAATTAGAAAACCATCATTTTTCAATTTCAACTGTTTAAAAAAAACAAAAACCATGATTGTTGGAAAATGAACATTGTGATTTGTGTGTGTGTGTGTCTGTGTGTGTGTGTTTATATATTTTATGTTTATATAAATATATACACACACAAGCATACATACATACATACATACATACATATATATATATATATATATATATATATATATATATATATAATTTATTTATTTATTTACTTATTTAGAAATATAAATAGAAATTAGAAACATATATCAATTTTCAAAATTTGAAATGGAATTAAAAATGGATTAGAAATGAAATGAATTATGAAAAAATTAAAAACAGAAAAAAAAAAATCATCCTAACTATGATGTGTTGTCATAGGCAGATATGATTACGTGATATTTAGTAATAAAAATTTATGTATCTATATTTTTTAGGAATGAAATACTTATTTATTTCTATATTTAGCGACAAAAATTATTACCACTGTTAAATGTGAAACGTCTTACTCATTCATCATTATTTGATTTTAAAAAATTCAGCGACATACTATTTAGAAATGAAAACAAATTATATCACTAAATTATGATAATTATTTTATCAAATAATACTTCAAAACTTTGAAAAAAAGAATGGGTTTGGGGATTTTAAATTTTGATTCTAAGTTTGTTCGATTTATTTTACAAATTGTTTTCCTCTAATTAGTGTTCATCATGCTTATAATCACTAATTGAGATATCAAGTTTAGTTTTTCATAATTTTTCTATATGTATTATATTCGCGAATTATAATTTTTATGCATTTTGTAGTTACTTATAGTTTTTTTTTCATGTTTAACATCCTCATAGGGTTCTTTCTTCTTATTTTCTCAAATCTTAATCATTCTAATTGATAAGTTATATATTTTACATTTTTTACAGATATTTGGATTTGTTAAATTTTTGGGTTACCTAATTGAGGTATGAAATTGTTGTGCATTTTGTTATTTACCTATAGTTTTGATCATGCTATATAATGTGGACTTAGTTTACTTATTAAGATTTGTTGAGATATAATAATTTATAAATGAACGACTTATACTAATGGTGAAACTTTATTAATGAATAATTCATAAATATTTTGTCAAATACTAATAGTTGAAATATAACAATAAATAACATAAAAAAATTTTAAGGTATGCTTTTCAAAGGTTGAATGTAATAACAAATGAACAACTAAAAAAAATTAGGATATTATTTCAAAGTTTATAGAGTTCCTTGTTATACAATTCACTAAAGATGCAATCCAATAAATAACACCTCCCGTTATTTTATATTAAAAAAATATATATATTAAATCTCACATCTAGTAGATAACTATTTATACTACATACTTCATATGGATTAGTAAATATCCATATTAATTTATTAATATTCTCCATCCCAATTTGATATTTTTTTTGTTATTATTTTAATGACATTAAAATGCATTGGCATTGCAAATTTTTTTATGATTTCTATTAAAAAAATGTCTTTGTCTAATTAGTTAGTATATATTATTAATTATAAAATCATGGATTATCACATTATGAATTTTCTTTTTTTGCTTAATTAATATAATTTCATCCAAATATTATTAAATATTTAGTTTTATGTATATGACAAATTTACAACTTATTGCTTTTGATAAATATCTAAGAAATTGAAACAAACTGTCTTATCTCATTTTAATCTAAAATTATTTAATAATGATGTGACTATAACTTTTTTATTAGATTTATATAATGCCCTAAATATGTTTGTATAACTTTATTACAAATAAGTCTTATCAACATCATTATAATTTAAAATATGTTTGTATTATGTGTTACATGAATGAAAAGTATTATACAACCTGATCATTAATGGATGAATTTAAGATTGAAAGATAGGTTTTTGACTAATGAGTTTGTATAGGGGATTGAGGAGTTTATTAGTTTTGCTAAAAATAACTTAAAATTATGGATGAAATGAAAATAAGATGTCCATGTAATGATCATAAAAGTCAAAATCAAAGTTTTTAAGATGTGGACACAGTGCGATAACATCTTGCAAAAATGAATTTGTTGGCGACTATTATGTTTAGTATAAAAATGGAAAAAAAATTATGTCATGTATTATGTACATAAAAATATGGATTCAAATATTGCAATGTAATATGTTAATTACAATAATGCATGTGAAGGAATGTTGAAGAATATTTTTGGTTCTTTATTCAATCTAGATATCACTGATGTTATCCCAATATCACCAGCAGTATAATTTTTCAAAATGCAAAAAGAATCATAAGAAGAGATTTAGCTAGGTAATCCATATGGCCACTAAAAATTATCTATGGTGGCCAGTCTATTTAATTTAAAGGCAAAACATCCTTTTTTTAGAGAGGTATTTTGATGAAATATGATAGTTATTATCTGAATTATTATTGAAGAATAACATCATGACAGATAGCTTTTATATCACAAAGAAGTTAATGCAAGGTTTGGGTTTGCTTATGGAAGAAATACATTATGATATTAATGGCTGCATAATATATTGGGGCATAGATGGTGAAGTAATTGCATGTAATTTTTGTAACTATCCTCGGTATAAAAGAAATATTACATGTAAAAGGCAGAAAAAAATATTCTTCATAAAAAGATGTATTATTTCTCATTGACTCCTTATTTGGAAAGATTATTTACATCCGAAGTAACTACTAATGATATGAGTTGACACAAAGAGCATATTAATGAAGATAGCATGATAAAGCATTGCAAAGATAATCCTTCTTTAAAACATTTTGATAATTATTATTCATCTTTTTTAGATGAAAGTCAAAATATTAGATTAGGAATGTGCACCGAAAGATTCCAACCATTTGGACAAACATGGCAACAATATTCTTCATGACCAATTATTGTTACATCTTATAATTTATCATCATGAATGTGCATGAAAGATAAGTACATATTTTTGCGTGTTATCGTGCCAGTCCGAGAAATCCAAAAGATAAGTTAAATATTTTTCTGCAGCCCCTAATTATGGAGTTCAAGAAATTATGGAAGGATGGTGTCAAAACATATGGTATATCTAGAAAGTAGAACTTCAAAATACAAGCAGTACTTATGTGGACTATAAGTGACTTTCCTGTATATTCAATATTGTTAGGATGGAATATTATAGGAAAATTAACTTGTCCTTATTGTATGGAGGACTCGTAATATTTTTTTCTAAGCAAAGAATAAAAGGCTTCTTGATTTGATAATCACCGTAAATTCTAACATGTGAAATATCTATTTCAAATGAAAATTGAAGTATTTAGGAAATATCATAAAGTTATAAAAGGTGCATCACATTTGAGGTTAAGTACCAAAATATTAGATGTAATTGAAAGATATGAATTCAAAAATATTATAGATGTTAATGCAGATTGTTTTAATGCATAAATTTTGAAAAATTATCGCCATAGTTAAATGAAATGAAGAATCTTTTGGAATTTATCTTATTGGAAAACCAATCGAATTAAGCATATCTTAGATATGATGCACATTGAGAAGAACTTTTTTGATAATATTTTAAATACTATCATGAATATGAAATGAAAAATAAAAGATAATGCCAAATCAAGAGAGGATTTGAATGAGTTCTATTCATGTCTTGAGTTACATAAGGAGTAATCAATGAATAAATATTGAAATGACTTGTTATAGTCTTGACAAGGATGTAAAGAAAGTTTTATGAATATGAGTGATGGAGCTCAGGTTCCCTAATAGATATGCATCTAACATAGAAAGATATGTTGATATGAAGAAGCATAAATTATATGAGATGAAAAATTATGAATGTCATGTGTTCATGTAGAGGCTAATACCCATAGTATTCCATGAATTACTTTTAAAAAATATTAAGGAATCATTGACTGAAATACGTATTTTTTAAAGAATCTCACTATTAAACTCATAACAAAGGAAGAAATGGAGCAATTATAAAATGACATCCTTATAATTCTATGCAAACTTGAGTTTATTTTTCTTCCTAGCTTCTTTGCTTCATAGAACATCTTCTAGTCACTTTCCTTATTAATCCATGATTGTAAGCTTTGTACAATATAGATAGTTGTATCTATTAGAGAGGTTATATAATTTCTATTTGTTAATCTAAAAAGTTAAATGTATCTAAAAATTTTCTAATAAAGATGTTTTTTAGATATCTTAGAAAATTGAAAAATAATGTTCAAAATAAAGTCAAAATGGAAGGATCGATATACAATACCTACTTGGTTGAAGAGGTTTCAACTTTTTGTGCATACTACTTTCGGCCAAAATTATATAATCTACATAACAAAATATTACCAAATAATGATTATGGTATGAGAGTTGGATCAAAAGAAAATGATATACTTTCTATTTTCACACATATGGGTCAATCATATGATAGAGTAAAATCAAGATATTTTTTATATGACCATGAGTATTATGCTGTGCACACATACATCTTGTTGAATTGTGAGAAAGTTAAATCTTATATTGAGTAAGATTTATAATAAATTTATATTCTAATTTATTTGTTATAGTAGTGATATACCTTTTTAATAATTCAAGATATCTTCAATGTTATTTTAAAAAAATCAATGCTACATAATTAAGGCAAAGAGAATCACATATTGATGATACTTTAAATGATGCAAAACTAGAAAGAGATCTTGTATTTTGGTTTGAAAATTTTGTTAGTATATATATCATTCTTGCTTCTAAAAAGTAACGTGCAACATTATAAAAGTGAGATTTCATCTTTTATCATTTTATATGTATGATTTTCATCATCAAATATATGTAATAAACAAATAAAGGATCGTGCAAAAGGACCATTACGAAGTGTACATATACACCTCATACACCATGTAAATGTATACGAATTTCATACTTTGAAATATAGTTCAAATAGAGCTACAATAAATAGGAGTGTATACATCAAGGGATCTAACTCAATTACATCTAATATTGATTTTTATGGTTGGCTAATTGAAATTTTACACATGAAGTATACTACTTTACCAATTAAAAGGACAATTCTATTTATGTGTGATGGTTTGATCTTATTCCAAATCTAGGTACTAGAATTAATCATCAATACAACCTTATGGATGTGCATAATAAGAAATATTATCGTTAGTATGAGCTATGTATTCTTATGATGCAAGCCTAACAAGTGTGTTACATCACTTATCCAACAATAAGAAAAAATTCTTGTGATTGGTGGGCAATATATAAATTAAAACCTATATCAGCTGTTGAAGTTATTGAAAATGATGTTATTATCAGTCCATCATGTGTACCTATATTTCAAGAAAATAATGTAGAACTTCATCCAATCATTCTTGGGATAAATGATGGGCTTAAAACATTGCTTGGTGAAGATATGAACTATTTGGATATTATTGATGGTTGTTAGGCAAGTGCTATTGTTGCATTATTGGCCTCTTAATATTTCCTTTCCCGCACTTACATTAAATTATTAAAATAGGAACATTTGGTTATACAAATAGATTATCAAAACAAATTATATATAATAATGGTCAATGTTGAAGAAGACAATGAAGAGGAATTAATTACGGAATCAGATAATGATGGATATGTAGATAGAGATAAATGTTAGAAATTTTTGATGATGACTAGATATTTATTTACTTTCATGTTATGTTGTCTTGCTTATTTTGTGACTGTTATAATTTGGATGTTAAATGAAAAAAAAATTACTTTTATGTATGTTAATGTGTTTATCATTATGTTTTGTTATTATGATATTTTCATTACATATTTTTATTATCTCTATATTTTTTGATATTTGTATAACTTGATTTAGGTTCGAAAGGTAACCAATCAAGTGGCTAAGGATCACAATATGTGGGTAGTGATAAAGAAAGCCAACTAATAGTTCATGGAGGATGAAATCTACATGTATCTAGTGAAAATAACACTACAAATATCTTTTCGCATTATCCTACATTTATAGAGGATGCATTGGCATCACCTCATCATGACACACATGGTGACATGGATTAACTGCCATTGATATTCAAACTTCAACTCATTTTTTATCTGAATATATTATTAGCTATGTCTCGCCTATCTTAGGAGGCCCATGTGTTGGTACTATAGCATTGATACCGGTTAGATATTCACAATCCATAATTTGCATGCTAAGTTATGAAAAAATTACCCATAATTGACAATAAATAGTAGATAGCTTTCTTAAATTTACTACATGCATGTATTATAATTTTTAATTATTTTAGTTTGAAAAAAAATTAATAAACAACTATGAATGAAATTATAAGTAAATGATTATAATTAAAATATGATAAGTTTAATTAATAACAAAGTATGATTTTGATACTTATTAAAATAATATATGTATATGAAGTTTTGGATAATAAATAAAAATGAATTAAATATTAACTTAGTAGCAGAAAAATATGTGTATTTTGTTTATATGTATATGTATGAGTTGATGTTAAATTGTGTATAGGTTTATTCCTTTTACTTCTAGTACAATCATGAATATATTTAAGGAAAAGCTAATTACGGAAGGTATAAACTATAAAGTGGAGTAAAGTACCTCCAAATATAAAAGAATTTTATTAGGAAGAATTTGAGGTATAATTTTCAAGCTTTTACTTGTTTTCAAATTTGGTCTTATATAAAATACTTTCAAAATAAATGCATTATAATATATTCATATTTTATTTGGTTTTTGCAAAAACAATATAAATGGGATAATGCTTTGGTGGTATCAATGAAGAATATATGAAAATGTGTGGCTAGTGTGAGATACAATAACAAGCTTGGAAAATAGAAATAAGTATGGCAAAGATGTAAAGTCTAAAATAATGTTTCATTTAATGTTTAGATTAAGTAGTGGGAATACTAGAATAGTGATGAGTTCAAGGTTTTGTCCCATGTGACCTCACACAATTACCGATCAGAGAAAGTAGATGAAAAATCAGAACCTTCAAAATATATTGGAGGTTCAAAGGTGACCTATCACCACTCAATATATTTGATAAAATTATCTTTCATAAATTATTATTATTTGAATTTTTTGAATGCAAATGATAATGTATGTATGATGATGTATTAGGTACCTCAATTGTAACTATTATTTTTTTAGGAGGTTGAGTTGGGACATTCACCAATACCATCTGAGGTGTTTATGCGAATGCATGAGAAAAAGAATGAATCATTTGTGAACAAGCAGACAAATAATATTAATGTGGATTTCTCAATTTGTACATATAATATCACATATAATTTTCAATTAATGAAAGATTACAATGTAAAAAATTTTATTTTTTGGCAATCGCTAAAATTAATATGCAAAGTCAAGTAATTTTTTTACTATATCTTCTGAGTTATTATATATAGACTTATTAAATATAATAACTAACTTCATTTTTATGTTATTCTTTTGTAGAGGGATAATAGTTTCATGTGTTGGAATATATTTTATCTGAATATAAAAATGATAAGTTATATTGTATTTTAACAATTGTAGGAAGCTATGAAGAATATGGTTTTCATTGCTTCATAATTGACAAATCCTTCTACAGAGGTACCAGAGATTGATGTTGTGTATATTTACCTTCAGATAATTGGAGTGGAGTCAAAAAAGAATGGAAAGTATACGATCTTGTTGCATTTACATTATATTTCATGTTTTGTTTTAAGTTCATCATTATTTTTCAATTATAATAACATGTTTGATGAGAGGTTACGCGAGGAGGTGCATGAAATTCAAGATATATTGCAAAGATAAAATAAGGAGATACAACAAAAGAATGAAGAGATAAAAAAGGAAATTGAAGAAATGAAAAAAAAAGCTAAAAGAATGAAAAGAAAAGAGAAAATGCAACAAAAGATTTTGAAGATGTAAAAAATAGTATGCATGTTGGCAGATATATCATCTATGTTTCATCATTTTAAAGAGGATTCATCCAGATCTCTGGAAAATAATACTCATCTCGACAATAACTCATTATTATTTTATGATGTGTTATTGCGATGAAAGTTTTTGTGGTAAAATTTTGGTTTTTATGTTATTATTTTTTTAATTAAGTTATGAATGTGTATTATAATTGATGGACTCTTATGTTTGTTATCTGACATGTTACTCTGCAATGGATGTTATGTGAATGTCATTTGATGAATAATATGTGTATGTACTATTTGATTGCTGATTATATGATTAATTTATGTATTTATATATTATATATAGCATACAAGGACTACACAATTAGGACATGTTCCTATTACATACATTAGAAATGAAAAATGGTGTTTCAAAATTCATTTTTTAATTTCGGAAATAGATCTTGTTTTCCTATTTTATTTTGCCGCTAATTTAACAACTGAATCCGAAATTACATTTCCATCGCTAAAATTAGTGACATAATTTTTCCATCACACGTTTTAGAAATGTCTAGATATTATCAATTTCTAAAATTTATATTGGCGTACATAGGAAATGGGTTCTTTCCATTTCTAATTATGTTATTATTTGAGCATTGGGACGGAATTAGAAATGGAATTTAATGTTTCTAATTGTCTTTTTTTTTGTAGTGATACATATGATTGTGTGTGTGTGTGCGCGCGTGCGTGAGTGTGTGTGTGTGTGTGCGCGCGTGCGTGAGTGTGTGTGTGTGTGTGTATAACCATATAAATTTATAAATATATAAATATATATACACACACACACAATCATATATATATATATATATATATATATATATATATATATATACACACACACACATATAAATACACACACACACACACAATCATATATATATAAACATATAAATACACACACACACACATATCCTTAAACAAGAGAATTATTGCTTCTAATTGGATGGTCATGTGTACTTTTTCATTGCTCAAGGATCTGATTTTGAATTATAGTGTTCTCATTGCTAGAATAATATATGTTTTGAAAAAAAAAATGAATTTCTAAATCTGAAAGTTATTTTTCAAATTTAAAAATTGATATTTTATTTATTTTTTTTAAATATTCGAGTATCAAAATCAGATTGATATATTTCAATCTATCAAAATTTAATTATTTTTAAGTTTTTATATTTTTTAAAAAATTTGAAAAATAATTTTATTTATAATTATTTTATTTTTATTGCACAAACACAGAAATCTCACAAATAAAAACTCTTAGAAGTCATTTTTTTGAAAATGAAAATCAAATTCAAAATTTACCAGAACTTCGAAACCCACTGTTTGTTATCAATATACCATGTTTTTCAAAAAATATAGTTTTTGTTTTTAATTTGTTGAAAATCAGAAAATGCTAGTTTCCGTTTTTGCAGAATCCAATGCTTACACCTTGCGTATAATTTAAAGTTTATGATGTACAGACAAAATCATAAATATTTTAAAATTTGAACTCCAAAATATAATTAGGGTTTGGTCAGCAGTGCCGCAATGACAAAATTGGGTTTAGGCCGTTGCCAACCCAAGTCTCGAGTTGGGTTCGGCCTTCGGGTTAGCTAAGAGTAGTTGCAGCCCTATGCAAATTGCAAAACCTACGATACTTTCAAAAGACGAACTGGTGCCGCCCGCATCAATTGGGTACATGATCACCGTGGGCAACAGACAGGCCAGTGCCGAGTTCTTCCTCAACTGAACTCAATTAGACCAATTTTAGATCAGCCACCGGCCTGCCACCCGCAGACAAGGCGACCGACAGCAGTTCAGTTCCTATTCATCTCATCTTTCTTACGAGATGATACTTCGAATCTGTAGTAGAGACGGGGTTGAGCGTGTCTCCGTCGATAATGCCGAGATCACTGTGTGCGAGCTCAAAGCCCTAATCCAAGAACAACTGAAAATCCCAATCCATAAACAACAGATCTCCACTGACCAAAAAATTCTCTTGGCCAAATCCCCAGCTGATCTTGTGCAGTTTTTCGACATGGCCGATCAGAGTACCCGCCTTTCTTCGTTGGGCATCTGTCATGGTTCCAAGATTTTCACAGCATATGAGGGGGAGAGGACCATTGCAGGGCCCTCTATTTCCCCTGCGGGATCATTTGGCCGCAAGATGACAATGGGCGATTTGATCGCGAAGCAAATGCGGATTACCAGGCAGGAGAATCCCCACTGCCAGTCCGTGTCGTTTGATCGCGAGTCAGCAAATGGGTTTCAGCTCTATGTCAATGAAACCCTCGCGTTTGCGGTAAAAAGGGGCGGGTTTATGTACGGGACGGTGCCCGAATCCGGGGAAGTGAAGGTGAATTTCATATACGAACCGCCTCAGCATGGAACGGAAGAGGACTTGATGCTTCTCAGGGATAGCGGAGAGGAAAGTTTGGTCGATGTAATTGCCGGTGGGTTAGGGATGAGAAGAGTGGGGTTCATATTCTCGCAAACTGTCTCCCACAGAAGCAAGGATTACACTTTTTCTAACAGGGAGGTTTTGCAAGCTGTGGAAGTTCACGCAGCCAGCAAACTGAAGGAATGGGTCACGGCGGTGGTGAAGCTGGAGGTGAACGAAGAAGGCGTCGCCGACGTGCATTTTGAGGCGTTTCAGTTGAGTGATGTGTGTGTTAGATTGTTTAACGAAGATTGGTTGGTGAAGGAAATAGAGGACAACATGGATCCCAAGCTGTCGAGGACTAACAAGAATGTCGTCGTTGGAGGCAAGGACGTGAAAGAAGTGGACAACGACTTCTTCTTGGCAGTCTTAAAAATATTCGATCACACGGTGTGTGTCAGTTTTTACTTATTTTCGAATGCATCATGTTTTAATGACTGTGTTTTGCAGGGGCCACTTTCTTCGACCTTCCCTGTTGAGAACAGGATCACACAGGTGACATCAAAAGCACTGGAGCGCCATCTGGATTGTACGCGAAATCTTACATTTGTGAAGAAAATTTCAGATTTCCATCTGTTATTATTTCTGTCCAAGTTCTTAGATCTCACTTCTGACGTTCCTGCATTAGCCCACTGCGTTCATGAACAGGCAGCAATTCCTGAAGGATATCAGTTGCTGATCGAGGCCATCGCCAACCCATGCTAATATTGTGAAACTCTATTTTTGAGAAGCATCTTTTTGGCCACTTTTTGAAGGAATTTACACTTTCTAATAATTATACAATGCTTGTTATTGTTTATATTTTTATTGTCTGATGCATATTTTGAAGGAAACGCAACATGGGATGCAATAATGATATTTTTTTTTCCAAAAAAAAAAAAAAAAAAGAATAGGGGGCCATGGTTGGTCGCTGCTGTAGTATGCAAGTGAAATGGCGACTGATATTGGCCTAGCCACGTGAAATCTTTATGATCAACACTGGTCGCTGATGTTTCTATTGTCTCGCTTGAGCTGGACCTTCAGCTTCTTTCCATTTAATTGGCCGTCATTCATCTTGCTTATAGCAACTTCTGCTGCATCTGTCGAATCATAACTCACAAATCCTGCAAAAAAAAAAACAAATTAATTTGGTAACAACTAGAAATTGTAAGAGGGGTGAGCGGGAAAAATGCATACCAAAACATTTGCTAAGGCCAGTTGTTTTATCAATAAACACTTTGGCACTCAATACATTGCCGAATGGTTGAAAGGCCTGGGAGAGCTCTTGGTCACCAAGTTCTTGGGGTAAATGGTATATAAACAAATTAGCACCCCGAGGACCTTTGTTCAATCAAAATGTTTAGCAGTTAACAGGTATGAATTGTGAAAAAGAGAGAAACAGAAAACTGAGCTTCAGAGTCCATAAGTGGAACCTTCGAGCTGGCCCCCACGAGTTTTCACGCAAGAGGATGCTCCAAAATCAGGGCCAGCTTGTGGTGGCGATGGACCACCAGAGGAATGACCAAAACCCACTGAATAATTTTCATAAGGATTAGCCAAAAGTGGGTGATTTGTCAGTTGTGCGGCAGGTGGTGGAATAGCATGCTGGAGGCATGGCACGAGGGAGGAATAAGCAGAACATGGCGCATAGTTTTCTACGCAAGCGCTAGGGCCCACATCAGGGCTAACAGCTGCTGGCGGTGTGTTTTCTTGATTTAGATGTGAAATCATAGCAACACGTGCGGCGTGATTCTGCATGGGTGGGAGTTGTTGGTACTGCATAATTCTAAAAGATCCAGATGCCTACAACGAAGAACAAGGTTTAAGGCGCAGGCTTAGCCTTCTTTTGGTCAACATGATGACGCATGAAGCTACTCCAAATTTTTATTTTAGAAGAATGACAGATGATGAGAGAATCAAGTAGACATGGGAAATCAGCTCACCCAATATCCATATCCATCATGTGCAGGACCATATCCCATAGGCCAGCATCCAAATGCAGATTGCCGCGAGTCTACATTTGGTAAGATGCAGGCCTGAGATTGAGCCCTTCTAATTCTTCGTGCCTTCCGTTCTTTCTCTGTGTCTGCCCATTTGACAACCAAAGGAACATTTGAACCCTAACAAAGCACAATTAACACCAAGTATTAGGTTGAAATTATTGGTTTTGATTCACCATGTAATAACAATCTTCAAGCATTGTGAAGATGAAGATGTGCAAAAAACAGAATCAATAGAGAATCTAGTGATGATGTTAATGGCCTCGGATGATGTTAATGGCTGGATGTGGAATAATTAATCAATAGGGAAACTTCTGCAGGAGCATCTCTTTGTATATATAATTATATGACAAAATATGCTCACACAATACAAATGGGACAAGTGCATTGATGAGCTTCCTAGCTCCGTCAATATTATAAATCGCCGAACCATATGAGCATTCAACACTCACTTTCAAGCTAGAGTTTGTCTAGCACGCCTGCCTTGATGAATGATTTCTAGCTTGTGTATATTCCAAACAAGGGATTTTTGCTTTGCCTTGGGGATAGTTTTTTGACTTGATTTTATCTAATGGGTGATTATTTTGAGTATGGAGGAGACTAAAATCATAATTATTACTATTTAGAAGCCATGAAATCAGAATTACTCATAACATACTAAATGAGTTGGGACATAAATCTTTTAGTCATAAAATACTATATCACCTAATAAAAAAACATACAATGATAAGTTGAAGGAGAAGTAACTACATACAAATTTTGGACTTTTGAGTGCAATGCTACAGTGCATCGAGGTAGAGTTAGTTTCATCTTTTGCATCTTGCACGACATATAAAATTTATGAGAATTTGCAACCACATTATTATACACATCTCAGTCCTCAGTTAATGCAAATGTTATAATGCATTTATTTAGTTTCTACGATCGAGACTAGAGAAGTTTGATGAGTCATGACAGGTTACAACTTATTATACATAGTTCACTCAGTTGATTACATAATTTCTTGAGATTTTTCAAATGAGGTTGAAGCTACGGAGTGAGTGAGATAGTTAGAACTTCTTGGTAGGATATTTTTTATATTGATAATTTTTTATCATTTCACAATTAGGTATTGGTTAATAGAGAGGTTTCTACCAGACCAGAGTTGAACTATCAAGCAATTCAATTTATACGAGACATATTAGAGATACTTGAGAGATATTTCATGTTATACATGCTGGTAGTCAAGAAATTATTAGTCACGGTAAAAATAGAGGCACAATAATCTTAATTTAGTGTATTTACTACAAGAGAATAGATCACATCAAAAAAAAATTATTAGATATTATTCAAATAGATGAAACCAAAAATACTGCATACGATTAATGGAGACTTGTTATTTATTGGGCCGATTCACGGATCTTCTCAGAATCATCCTACTGTAACTCTTGCTGAAGTAGAATATCTGGAATTCCTTCCAAATATTTGGGATACTACAACAGCAAATCCTTCTGTATGTATTATTGCTCTTACGATAAAATTTTTTATCACTGTTACTCATTCACATGATGTAGTACTCATTACCATCATTCAAGAGTTATTGGGTATAATACTATACAACTTAATTCCTTATTTCTTTAGTGAATTTTGTTTTCCATGATTTTGTTATCTTGTTAGTCTTTTTTATCATGAGTTACTTATCTAGACAATTCAATTTGGATTATATTTTCACTTTTATTAATATTTACTTACAAGATTAAATGATTATTATACTTTTTTATTAAGATTAAACATAGTAGAATATGTCTTGATGATACGATGGGATCACCACTAAATAGTTAAGTGTCTCAAAATATTTACCTGTACATTCTCAATTTTATCACTCAACACTTATCATGTTAAGAATTTTTTACTCAAGACTAAAGTAAATTTCTACCTTTCATAGTGAGACATGTTAGGTTAGAAAAATATATCAAAACTTATGATACTGCTAATCATACTAATGTGAGTAAGAACTTATTCGATCTGATATATTTAGATATATGGTAAAGGTGTCAAACGAGCAGGACGGCTCGGTAACGACCCTGGGCCCGGCCTGGTTCAAATGTGCCTGGCCCAGCACGACATGGTTTTAAACCTTTCTGCAGGCTGGGCCGGACCGACCCTTGACACGGTTTGTGTCATGCCAAGCTAGGCACGACCCGTGTGGCCGGTGACAGCATGGTAAACTGGTCCGGGGATCCAGATAGATTTTTTTTTAACCTAGCTGAAAAAACTGGGTACGAACTAGCCCAACCCAGCAATACAAGCATGACCCGGGTATGAGCTGGGTCATGTCGGGCCTGGACTTCTCAAGCCGTGTCATGCCTGGCATGGTATGGTTACTATACTGGACAGTGCCAGGCACAACATGGTTGCCCAGTTGGGCCACCAAAAAATGGGTCAAGCTAGCCCGAGCCATTTGACACCTCTAATATATGGACGTAACAATAAAACTTTAAAAAGTATTATCTAGGCGTGCCTTGATGCGCATCCCAGGGCAAGGCATGGAGAAAACACCTTGAGGCATCAGAAAAAAGCCACACATGATAGGCATAAGCCTTAGTCAATTAAGTATTTTGAGGGGCACTTTGATTGTGTTTTTCATGCCTTGAAGAGAGATGCGTAAATTTTGGAGAAACTTATGTGGCCTTCAAAAAAGAGAAAAAAGGTAAAATAGGCAAACCGAAAACAATGTCGATCATCTTTTCTGGCACCGCTCGATATTTTCGACGACAAGAATATTAATATTTTCTGGCACTGCTCGATCACTACGAAAGCACTTTTCCGGCACTATTATAATCTTATAATAAAATAAAATTCAAAATTTAATTGGTTCAATAGTATTTTCTAGGCACATCTTGACTTTTTTAGATTTAAACTAATTAAGATTATGATTTTAATTTTTATTTTCCTTTCAATTATATCTTGTTATTATTTTTTTAGTTAATTTTATTATTATATAGAAATGTGAATAATTGAATATTATTATTGGTATTTTTCTTCAGAATAAATTCCTTTGATTCAAAAAATTCAAGAAAAAATTGTATAGAAATATGTTATTTAAGTTTTTGATGAACAATATTTAAGATGTAAATTTTATAATCAAAGATTTATGTGATGGATAAATAGACTCAAGCGTTACTTAGCTGAAACTCATCATGGTATGAAATCATGCTCTAAAATTAGTGAAGATGTTAGATTATGGTGCAAAAAAGATATTTACTAATTTTAATGATCAAAAAATAAAAAGATATGAATTACTCCAAAAAATTAGTATGAGTCCAACTTTAATGAATGAAAATGTCTTGTCCAAAATAATACATATTTTTGAGAGTGAAAATGAGAGTGAGAGTGAAAGTGGGAAACCTATTCCTAGAGGATCCATGAATAAATTTACTACTTCATAACTTCATCTAGATACTTAAAATTTAAGGTGAAAACAAGAAGAAAAAAAAGAAATATATAGAAAAATTAGTAGTTTATATATTCAAAAAGTCTCTCATTCAACACTTTGAATGATCATTCTTGAATTCTTATGATTGATGCTGTTGCAAATTTTTAGCAAGAGTTTAAGAATCCATCTATGTACGAATTGATGATATGGATTCTTAAAGAAAAAATGAATGACCTAAGTATCATTATAGAAAATTACAAAAAAACTTGAAAATAATATGGATATTTAATTATGTCAGATGGTTGGACAGATGAAAAAAATAAGTGTCTTATTATTTTTTTTGTGAATAATCTTGCTGTTAATTTATGAAATTAATTAATATTTCTAATACAATAAAAAATAAAGAATTAATGTTCGAATACCTTTATGACGTGGTTGAAAAATTAAGAAAAATAAAGAATAGTGTGCAAATCATCACTGATAATACATCTAATTATGTAAATGCTGAAATGAGGATTATAAAAAAAAAAAGATTGTGGTGGACATCTTGTGCTGCACATAGTATTAATTTGATATTAAAGGATATTGGAAAAGTAAATATTTATGATATTATACTTGCTCGAGCTAGGCAAGTAGTAAAATTTATATTTAGTCATACTTGGGTTCTTAGTTTGATGAGAATATTTATAAAAAATCATGAACTTCTTCATCCAGCAATTATACGGTTTGTTATTTCATTTCTTACTCTCCAAAGCCTTTATAAACAAAAGCAAGCTCTTATAACAAATCTCTCAGAAAATTGGGATCGAAGCAAATAAGTAAAAAAGGTAAGTGTGAAAGCTCAAAATATAATATTATTTAATCCAAATTTTTGGTCTCATGTTGCTTTTTGCATAAAGATCACTATTCAATTTGTTAATGTATTGAGAGAAATTGATTTAAAGAAAAGACCAACAATGAGTTATATTTATGAACTGATAAATTCTGATAAAGAAAAAATTATATTTAATTGTGAGGACATAAAAAAAATATACAACCCAATTTAAAGAAAATTAATATAAGATGGACTCCACAACTTTATCGACTTTTACATGCATCAGGTTACTATCTTAATCCTTAATTGTAATATGTAGATAAATTTTTTAATGTTGATAAGTGAGGAATGAATTATTTAAATGCATAGATAAAATATTGGATTATCAAGAATATTTAAAAGTTGATATTCAATTAGACTTATCTGACAAAGCAATGGATGAATTTATGAGTTATATTGTAATTGATTCTCGAATATTAAGAAACTCTACAAGTTGATAGATACAATTTGGGGTTTCAACACCAAA
The DNA here is from genome assembly GCA_029783825.1 of Sapria himalayana. NCBI lineage: Eukaryota > Viridiplantae > Streptophyta > Magnoliopsida > Malpighiales > Rafflesiaceae > Sapria > Sapria himalayana. Next base: position 3,793,025 of record JAREIK010002147.1, read on the forward strand.
GTTATAAAAGTTTGATATTCAGACTTTTGGCCTTACTTGTAGTACTTCTGCATATGAAATAAATTGGAACACATTTGAATAGATAATATTTCTATTTTTATAAATTTTTATTGATATATTTCTTTTACAATTTTAGAGAAATTTATTTTATTTTAACACATAATTTTCTTTATTTCATTATTTATAGATACATACAAAAAAAGAAATAAACTTGAATATCAAAGATTGAATATTCTTGTGTATGTAAGATACAATACTAGATTGAGAGAATGAAAGCGACAAAAAAAAAATAAAATATTAAATTAATTTTGATAGAGAAGATTAATTTGGATGATGAGTAAATTACGGAGAAAGAAAATCCCCTCCTCCCCTTGATCTTTGTGGGCTTCACAATAATGAGTTATTCAATATTGATATTATTAGAGTTATGTCATTCAACTTCCAATAGATTCAAGCATCATTGGATCAAATAATTTCTTCGTATTCCTGTAAAAGAAAACTTAATAAGGTACCAAGTATGTACATAAAAATTAAAATTTTATATTTGATTAAATTTAATAAAAAAACTTAAAATATTTATACCTTATTAATAATTTATATTAGGTACAAACGGAGACAAAGACAAAAAGAATAAGTTCAATTTTATACCAATTAATGAAGAAAAAGATTTACATGATATGATGATACATGATAGTAATTATTTTTTTTACTTTTGATACATTAGATGAGGATGATGATACTCTTTAAGAGAAGAATTTTAATTGAAATAATTAATTCTAGTTATTATTTTATTATTTTATTATGATTTTTTGTTAAAATTTGAGACTATTAGTATATTAAAATCTATTTTTTATTTTATGAATTTGTTATAGTTATTTGTGAAAATAGTGAACTAGTATATTTTTTTTAATAATTCTAATGAAGCATTTTTATGTTTTTATTTATACTATTTATTTTATATAAATATTAAATAATTATATATTGTGATGCTCAAAAAACTAATGCCTAAATACCTCAAGACTTATGCTTTGTCTCACAAACAAAAAATATTTCGTCTTATGTTTTTGTCTTTTAAAACATTGCCTAACAAAGATGAGACCTATAAGAAATTTAAATATTATATTACATATATTAATTATTTTCTCAATTTATGTGCTTTTTTTTTATTTTTTATTTCATAAATTTTATCTTTCATATAATTAATAAAATATTAAACATTTAATTTAATAAAAATATAAAAATATAATATTATATTAGAGCATATAGACAATTTTAATACTCATTATATAAATCATTAAATCATACATCAGACTTATACTGACACATTCACATATAATGAGATTACAGGAAGAAAAAATATATATCTACTTGAAATAACTATAATAATTCTCTTTAATAATAATCTTCCAAAATAATTATGAGAAAATATATTAGCCATAAATTATCTCATTGACCAAACAATTTTTTTTCTATTATTTTTCAAGATGTATCATTTCAAATTATGATTTATAATCTAATAGTATAGTAAGTGATAACATTACTTGAAATGGTACATATTGAGAGTATTTACTTTGAAAGAGATGTCATTCATTAATTTGGGGACTAGAATTTATTATTTATCTTGATAATACTGAGATAATAAGATTTCCTAAGACATTATCTCATCAAAGATACATCAAATTATGATAAAAAAATAGATTTTATTCATTTCAATATGACTTAAAAACTAATATTACCACCTAAAGAAAATTTTGTTATTAAATACAAGTATGTGTTCACAGTAACTTTGTAGTGGGATAGTTCACTCAGATATTTAGTATAGATTACTATGATACTCTCTTTAGTGACCAAAATAATCTTCAAAGAAATTTTTATTCTACTAATAGCATCACACAAATAGAGAATACAATATTTAGACATGAATTAATTTTCTTCACAGTAATTTTGATGATGAGATGTATATAGAGTCGCTAACTAAATATTTATTTATTTTTATCACTAATATTTATTGTAATAATCAATTAATGAGACACACAGTCTACAATATATATATTCAGACATCTGAGCACTATTAAACATCTTTATGAAAAACTTGAACATATCAATTTATTTATTTTTTCTTTCAAATTGAATAATTTAGATATTTATATATCAACTTAATGAGGAGTTATTACAATTTATAATTTACAACTTTTATTTTTTTATTCCTTTTATTTTGTTGAATTACAAATGAGAGCAGTCAACCTATGAGCTATCACTATCTAGATATCCCAATGTATAAAGGTCTCCTAATACACATTTTATCATCTAGTATATGTTCATTGTAGTTTTTGATTAAGAAACTAACAATTCTTTTACTACCATTGAGATTTAATTTTATCCATGTTATATTTTCTTTGTTTTCTTTTTTAATGACTGGCATGCGAATAGTCCCAACCTCGGTATGTATTTGTATTACTTTTCATTTTTGGTGTTAATGAAATTCATTTTACTTTTCCTCTATCTTCGTCACCTCAAAATTCCAAAACCTAACATGGTATCAAAAAGTTGGGAACCTTTCATGGGTGCCACATGGTAATATGCATGGTGGTTCATTGTGCAGCACTGATGGCAACGACATGTGATGTGCAAGTGCCAGTGCTGATGTATTCCAATGGCTGCAAGTGTAAGGTGCACTGGTGCCATGAACAATGTGCAGTGGTGCAGAAGTGTTGTTGTGCAATGCATGACACAATAGTGTAAAGTGTCATGGAGCTGTGAACTTAGTGTAGTTTACAATGTGGTTAAATGGAATTGTAGTGCGCACACACACACACACACACACATTTTTGTGTGTTAACTAAATATTTTCTTTTGTGAAAGATACATTTTGATAATCAATATAGGATCACATGATAATTTGATTTTGGTGATAATTTGATTCTTAATTCAAAATATATGACACTTATTAGGTGATGTAGTCAATACTAATTCAAATGAGTAATTAGTGATCAATATACTATTATTGAATCATTTGTGATATTCGATTGATTAGAATATTCTTAGTATATTTATTTCTTGTCAAATATATAAGAATGTTTGGATTCACCTACATTAATGTATTCTTTTGAAACATGTCACTTATATTATAGTTTAACTCAATTATTAGTATACCAATTGATTGACCATAACGATGTTGCCCAATATATGACCTAGACATATTATGTTACTGGATTGATAGTATAGTACCATTATTAACAAATTTAATTGCACTTAACAGATTTAGTGATAAAATTCATAATTCCCCATACTTACATTCATCATGGGAGTGATATATTATTTTGCAAATATAAATCATTAATGCGAGAATATTTTTGTTTTCTCATAAATTTACCAGAGGTTAATTTAAGCATTTATAGTTATACTCAGCCATAGTAGAATTAGGATGGTCAGTCACCGCAAGACAATGAGGGAACTAAGAGTATTTCTAGAAGGAAGAAGTCAATAGTAACTTATTCATTTTGTGGGAGATTGGAATATACTTAAGAGATGTGTTAGACTTTACACTACCTCAAAGAATATACAACAAATTATCAAATTAATTAGGTTGGACCTTCCATGTGCACACCTATCAATCTTATTGAACTTACTCAAGAGTATTTCATATTTTTTTCATTGTGATATAATATCTCATTCAAAGATATTTCTATCTCTATTATTCTTTTTTTTCTCCACTTTATTTTTGACTTTTGGGCTATAAACTTATGAGTCAATACTCATGTCACAGGTAATTATTATCTCTATTGTGATCCTTTATTATTGTTATAATCAATGACATTGTTGCACATGTTAGAGGACATGATAATGTTAATGTCAGGTTTATTTATTTTTTTAACACGCATAGAGGTATCATGTAAGTCGGGCGATCCGAGCCCGGGGATGACCTAAGGTATGACCAAATTTAACTGTGTCGGGCACATCATAGTCCAGAGACATGTCTGGGTCATAGTCGTGCCAATTCATGGCACAGATCATGTCGTTCTAGGATTGGGTTGAACATGCTTCATGTCATGTCAGGCACGGCACACATGCCTATCGGGCCAACATGGCCCATGACAACTTTTTCTAAATTAGCAAATATTTTTTTAATGACTGCTTATTTATTTCTAGACATGATAGAGGTGTTAAGTAAGTTGGATGAATTGGACACAACATGAGACACGACCTGATTTAGTCATGCCTAGTTCGACACAGAACGGTCCTATCTCATGCTTGGATCATGGTCGTGTCGTCTCATGGCAAGATACTTGCAATGCTTGGACCGAGTCTAACAGTGCTTTTGTCATGTAAGGCATGGCATGCATGGATGGCACATTGGCATGATCCAAGCAAACATGAGGCATAGTTTTTTTTAAAAAAACTTTTATCCTTGTTACTCTAAATATCATGGGATATTTCCCTGTCCCAACAAGACAGTGACAAGCATTGTCTAGTCATTATCAATGTAAGTAAAATAATAAAAAAAAATATTTTTAATCATTGAATTTCTTCCAACACCTAATAAGCAGAAATCTTACTACTATTAAAAATTTTCCCAAAAAATTTAAAAAATTTAAAAAATATAAAAATATAAAAATATATTTTTTTAATAAAAAAATTCTATAAATATGGTATTAAAATATTTTATTGTTTTGCTCATTTATATTTTCTCTCATTTCCTTTTTCTCTCCTTTTCTGCTCTGACTAACTAGCTCTACTTACTGATTAGTGATTATTCTTAAGTCCTAATTTCAAGTCCTAAACATAACTATAAGTTTGTACAACAAGATACTAATTAAGTAAAAATGATGAACTGATGTTGCACCCATAAAATTAAAGTACATGTTATAATTTTATTTATAATTTATAAAAATATAAACTTATAAACTATTTTTAAAAAACTAAAATAATAAATAAAATAAAAAATTGATAAATATTAATTTTAAAAATAATGAATTTGACCTAGATATCAATAATAATAAAAATAATCTGATCAAAATGTTTGAAACCAAAAATAAGTATCTTTCATGATTTTAACTCATTTGCTTTAAAAATCTAAAAAAGGACAAACTTAAGTAATTTAAACACACTTTAACATAATTAAAAATAAAAACATATCCGACATAGTATATATATTATATACATATATATAGGAGTATTGGTGTCACTGATCACCTTAAGATACACGTCAATCAATACACCAAACATATTTTGCATTAGATTTTAAGAAAACTCAACTGAGCATTTGAGCCTTTAAGGTTGAATCAACTTTAACCTTATTAATTCTTTTCATTGACTACAATGACTTTGAGAATAAATACATAACTAAATTGTTATTATGATGAATCTTTCAACTAGATTTTTAAAGGATCTTAGAATTTTATAGACTTACTTTCAACTTATTTATCATAAAATTTTTAAATCTAATAGTAAGAAAGATATAATAAAATATTATTATTTTATTATGACTAGTCATGATGATACATCATTCATATGCATAATATTCTTGTCATATATGTTGAATTTATACAAAAACTTAATAAAAAAATTTTAGAATTTCTTGAAAGTTTTCATCATAATAATCTTGTCATATGTAAGTGTACGCAAAATATCCTTATGAAATATAATATTCAGAATAAAATTTTTAATATCATATTCAATTTTCTTTGAATAATAATTTTGTCATTGAAATATTTGTTAAAATTATTAAAGACATATCATTAGATAAAATTATTCACATTAAATATTTTTGTCACATAATTAATTTAATAGTACATATAAGTAAGAATTAAAATTATTCACAAATTAAAAAACATAAGAAATTCAAAAAAATACTTTAAAATATCTGACAAACAAAGAAAAATTACTGTCAGTGAACTTAAAAAAAATTTAAATAAATGTAAAAGATCATTAAAATTATACATATCTGATATTAGAGTCATATATTATTTATATTGTCTATCAACATGCACCTCAGGATGAGACATGAAAAAAACACCTTGAGACAAAAAAAAATAAACACGCTTGGGCAAGCTTGAAAATATATAATTAATTAAAATATTAAAAAATTATATATTATTATGTTTTTATATTTGATACTTAAATTTTATATATTTTAAAATATTAATTTATTATATAATATGAGGCTCAAAAAACTTATGTCTCGAGACTTATGCATTACCTATAGTTGTCAAACGAGCCAGACAATTTGACAATACAAACAATATATAATTTTATAAATATAAAGTAAATATTTTAAAATATATACTTAAGTCCTGCCTATTTTTGGCGTGCCTGGCCCAGCACAACATGCTACTATAGCTGCCCCGGGCTCATACCAAGTGCACCCTCAACACGAGACGAATTTTTGGCCCCCATACCGTGCCGAGGGTGCCTGGCACATGGACACGACATGCGTGACCACGTACCCAATGATGCCAGACAGGGGGACAACGTGGCTACGCCCGATGGACGTCAGCTTGGCATACTCGATGGGTGACAACGACGTGGTGGTGCAGTGCCAAAACCCTAAAATGAGTTGGACCGGCCTGACCCATTTGACACATCTAGTCTCACCTCATGAACAAAAAAAATCTCACCTAATACTTTTGTAAAAATATTAGGTGTTTCATATTATAATATATAAATTTTTTATTATAAATAAAAAATCTCACCTAATGTCAATAATAAGCATAGAAAAATTATTATTGAAAGTTCAGATTATAATATATAAATATTTTATTTATTTCTAAAAATATTTTATGATACATTAAACATATATTCAACTATGTATTCTCTCATTACTTATATTGTGTTTGGATACATGTATGATATTAATAATATATTTAACAAATAAATAGGACCAAATGTATTTTGTATTATAGTTATTAAGATGAAAATCAAGTATGCTAATTATATATTCTAACTCGTTATAGCTTAGCTGGATGTATGGATTATATAATTAAGGTAAAAAAAATAGAAAATATCCTAAGATACATATTTATATGTATGAACTAAAAAAATTTACTGGTTAAATTCACGAAAGACTAGATAATATATTTACATATTATGATACTAAATTTGATAATTATATAGAAATTTCAAATATGTACATAAATATTATATTCAGATATGATGAATTTTTCTTTCAGATAACTAGAAACAAATGATTATGTAATTCATCTAATAGGAGAGAGATATCTCAATATTTAGATACTAATTACTATTTTATATTATCAAAAAATAATAATAATTTTAAATATTTTGAATTAGTAAAATTATATGAATTCACATTTTTCATGCTATCTAAGATAATACGTAATATATTGATTCTTTTGATATCTAGCATAGTATTGAAATCTACTTTTTTTGTAGTAGTGAATATTATTTCAGATAAAAAATTTAAACTAGAACCAGATATAATAATATTTTCTTTCTTAAATGACTGAAAAAAATTAATATTGAACATTCATGTTAAATCAAAAAAATTATTGATAAATAGTGCTCATTGGGTAACAAGGAAATTAAGACTACAACTAATATCAACTTCAAAATTTTACATGAGTGTGATAATCGTGATCTGATCTACACCATACTAGAACTAGAGACAGATTGATTGAGATTATTAGAATACTTAAGTGTAAAAAATGATGCATAATTAGGTAATTCTATTTTTACTTATGTACTATATTTATGTTCATAAGTCATGATTTTTTTATTTATGCTTTTGAGTTTTCTTTAAAGTTTATTATTCTGATTCTATTATAATTTTTCACATGATATCATAAGTTGAATGTAAAATATTTTTTTTTATTATTGATTTCATATATTTAAATTAACAGTAAATTCTGTCCTACAGATTTTTTTATTTTGATATTTAATTTTTATATTAAATAAAAATTAAATATTTTATTATTTTGTATTGGTCCAATCGAATGTCGAGAACTAGCATAACTCTACATGGAAGTGACAGACAGTAACCAATCAAGCCATGTTGAGATGGCATGACATGAGAACGCAACTCATGTAGAGGTGTCAAATGAGTCGGGCACGGGCTGCCCAACGAGACTCAAATGTGCCTAGCCTGTCATGGTACAAACTCGTGCCTGACCCAAACCAGGCTGGCTCTCAACATGGCTCATGCCGTGTTGAGGTAACTCGGGCCTCATGTCGAGCCAGGCACGACCTGGTACTAGTATTTTTTAAAAATTACGAGTATTTTTTACCTCAAAAGAAAAACATGATTTTACACATTACGAGTATTTTTTAAAAGTTTTATTTAGTTAAGTTTTATTTTTAAATTTTATTAACTTCGAACTTTGAGAGTTTAGTTTTAGTTTAAGTAATACTAATTAATATATAATTTTAAAAATATTAATTATATTATAATTAAAAAAATAAAAAAAAATGATAAATAATAATTTTAATTATGATAACGAAATTAATTTAAATGTAAACATAAAAAATTATAATATAGATAACAAAACTACTATGTAAAAATCTGAGGCTGCCAAAACTTTAATTTCTCTGGTTGACTTGACCTAAACATCTAAAAAATAAAAAACTAGAACATTAATAATTTGAACTCACGTTAATATAATACATAATAAAAATGTTAGGGATACCGAATAAGAATTGGCACAATAAAAATATTATAAAAAAATTTTAACATGTAAAAATTCATGTGAGACTAAACATCATAAAAGGTATGCCGTACAATGCACCAAAAAATATGATATATTAGATTCTATGCAAACTCAACTCAACAGTAGAATTTTTTAGATTAGATCTAATTCAGCCTCTATGTTGACCTTTTTTATATACCACAATGAGTTAAGAATAAAAAATATTATCAAACTGATCACCATGATGATTCTTTTAATTAAATTTTCGAATATTCTAAGAGTAGGTAGCCAGTATCATGCATACTTATTTTTAGACTACATATCATATGATTTCTATGTTCACATCTAAGAATGACATACTAAAATATTATAACTTAAGAAAGAAATAATAATTAATGAATTTAAATATTATTGGGAAGTAGTGTCTATGACATCCGATATTTGAACTAGTCATAATGATATAACTTATGCATACCTCACTGTCCACTATGTAGATTCTAAATAGACACTAAATAAAAAAAATATTAGAATTCACAAAGATTATCAATCTTCATGATGGCCCAGCCATTTATGAGTATATAATAAGAATCTTTAGAAAATATAATATTCAAAATAAAATATATAGTATTACATTATTGATGCAACTAACAATGAAATAACCATTAATATATTTATTAGGACTATTTGAGATTGACTATTAGAAAAAAAAATTTATATTAGATGCATGTGTCACGTCATCAACCTCATAGTACAAGCATGGATAAAAGTTATTTCCCTTGTTTTAGAAAATATATATAACTCACTAAAATTTCTTCGTACGTCTTATAGACAACAGGAGGTTGGTATTCTCTATTTGTCTGCGGGTCTAAATTAGAAGAAATTCCAATCAAATGTGAAACACCGTTAAAATTACACATACCCGATATTAAAATTATATGTTAGATATGAACAAGTAATATCTGACCATATCAATAATATGAGTGATAAACTTATTATTAATGATACATATTAAACTATAAGAATTTCATTCATGAAATTCTTAAAAAATTTTTATGACACAACAAACATGTATTCATTAATTTATACTCTCACGACTTGTATTACACTTAGGTGCATATACAATATTAGTAGCGTATTTAGAAAGTTTAGAGATGATCCAACACTTAGTAATATGGTTGTAGAGATAGAAACTAAGTATTTAAAGTACTAGTCTACCATTTCATCTCTTAATTGTCTAGCTGTCTGCATAGACAATAGGATTAAGGTGAAATGAGTAAAGAACGTTTGACATACATATCTTCATGCATGAATTAGGAAGACCAACCTGAAGGATTCATTCACGAGAAATTGACTGAGCTCTTTACATACTATGATACTAGATATATTGGTGATTGTAGTTAGGCTCCGATTGCAGACATAAATACCATATTCGAAGATAATAACTTTTTTATTCAGTTAATGAGGTGAAAATGACGAAATAGATCGTCGAATAGGAACGAGTTGTATCATTGCTTAGATATCAATTATTACTCAATCATATCACATACCGATAATAAAAATTTTGATATTTTACAGTAATAAAAATTATATGAGTCTACTTATCTCATGCTATCTAAGATGACATGGGATCTACTGACTTCTTTGGTGTTGAACATAATATCTGAGTATACTTTTTTAGTTACAATGAATATAATTTCAGATTGGAGATTAGGATTACGACTAGATATTATTGAGACATTAGCATTCATAAAAGATTAGGAAGATTCGAGTTTGGTATTCAGGATCGTGCTAGAACTACAACAAAAATAGTAAAGTTAATTGTTGATAATGATTCGTAAGATATTAATGATGATTGATGATGGATCTGAGATTGGACCATTAATGATTGAACTAAGTGTCCGAGCCTACTTTACAATCTACGGCCTAATTCTATTGATACAATAATACTGATATCTTTATTGATCATACGCTAATGATATTTATCATTTTCATTTATTATTTTTGGATTGTCTTTGTTTAATTTTTTTTTGTCATTTTATTTTAAGGCTTGATTCAAATACTTATATTATTGTGATTGACATTAGATTGGATTCATATTTTATTACTTCAGTCATTGATACTACTATTGATTTAGATACTTATTAGTTTTTAAATTTTAGTTGTTTATGTTTTATTAATTTAATTAATTAAAAATTATTTAATTATTTATTTATTTAAATTAAAGTATTAAAATTTAAATTTTTTAATAATTTTAAATTTAAGATTAACATTTTTCCAAACGGCTCAAACTCGGCCCAAACGAGGCAAATCCAGCAACTTCAGGTATGACTCAGCCTAAAAAAGTTAAAAGTCAGGCTGACATGCCTTGTCGGGCCGGCTCTGCTGAAGCCATGTCGTGCTAGGCACGACATGGTGGCCCAATTGAGGCACCTAAAAATGGGTCGAGCTGACAAGGCTTGTTTGACACCCATAATCTCATGAATGTCAAACATGGCATATTGACCTAATTGGGCATGAAAAATTGGGTCGTGTCAGCACGACATAGCCCATTTGACACTTCTACGGCATGATGCAAACAAAGTTCAGATATGGCATCTCACCTTGACTGGGGCAAAGCTCATTCACGTAGGCACACGAATAGCAGAAAATGCATGTCTTTCCTAAGGCACGAAACTCTCCACGGGCGTGCCACCATGCAGACTTCCATCCATCGAGCTCCAGAAGCTCGACAAATTCCATGAAGCTCGACCAGGAGCCCCATGGAGTTTGACGAGCTCCCATCGACCTCTACAAGTAACAGCATGGAGCTCGTGGTCGAACTCCATGGAGCTCCTGTTCGAGCTCTTGTTCGTGCTACATCGAGCTCCATGGAGCTTGACGAGGAGCTGCATGAAACTCGTGGTCGAGCTCCATGGAGCACCAAGAGATTGACCAGAAACTCTTGGAGCTTGAGCAAGATCTCCATGCAGCTCCTCGACGAGCTAGTGGAGCTCGATGAGAGCTCCATGGAGCTCTAGGTAAAGCTCCAAGAGCTTCTCGTCAAACTCCTCAATGAGCGACAGATAAAAGGGCAAGGTACAATAGGCTAGTAGAAAGGTGTAAAGGTATTTTTGGATTAGTATATTTGAATGTACCAAGAATCAATTAGTTAAGAGTTTGATGCACTTTTTTTAATATTAAAAATGTAATTCTTTTTTTTTTCAATTATTTTATAATGAGTATATTGAAACATAATTCTCTCAAATGTGTGTGTGTGTGTGTGTGTGTTATAATGTTTGGGTCAGCTTACTTACCGAGTACTCACAATGTAAATATAAAATAAAACAAAATAAACAAACAAATTATACTAATCCTTACCACTCTTTCAAGCTAGTACATATTATATATTTATACAAACACACACACACAATGTTGAAGAGAGTGAAGGCATATGTGATCCTCTAAGCATCTATATGAATATGTTTGTAATCTAATTATTGGTAGACATGTCAGCAATGACTATCAATTCATCTTAGAGTTGTATTCATATAAAATTATATTTAATCTTAATTTTGAGAGGTGCTCTACACTTAGAAGCATAGTGACTAAACTTTTCATAATTATGACATTTAATGCTTGACTTGCCATATTTCAATCTGAGTTTCCTCTCCCATAGTTCTTGTCGAACTTTCTCTTCTTTGAAAGTTGTAGTTGTTATCATCATTTGGGACTCCAACCTCATCCATGTCCATATCCGCAACCTCCTTGTTCTAGACCACAACCTCCTTGTTCTAGACCACAACCCCGTACTTGTTGGCTTCTATTATTTTGAATGTTAGCTTCTTGAGTTGAATCAATTCAAGTCTTGAGTAATTATTCTACTATTTATTCTTTCTTTTTCTTCGTAGACTTGTAAGGAACTCAATAACCAATCCATTATAATGACTTTTATGTTTTTAGTTTTTTTTTTTATGATAACAAGAATATGATCAAATTTTGAATTTATTGATTGAAGAATTTTCTCCATAATTTTTACATCATCTAATTTCTCACCATTTTTCTTTAGTGACAATCAAAACTCTAAAGAAATAGTCAAGGATGACTTCACTTTTTTCATATGCAAAGCTTCAAATTTGGTTTTTAAAGTTTGAAGGTGTACCTCCTTGACTGGATCTGCTCCCTTATAAGAGGTTTGAAACTTCTCTCATGTTTCTTTAGTTGACTTTGCTTTTGAGATCTTCTCAAATATAACTTCATCTAATCCTTAATAAATAAGATAAAGAGCCTTCTCGTCTCTCTTTTTTTAAAATTTCTATCTTTTTAAGCTTGAGATATAATACTTTTATTCTTTGATTCTATGTAATATTTTTTTATTATCTCCCACACATATTGTGATCCATAGAGGATCTTCATATTAAATGCTCCAATTGTCATAGTTATTTGTGTTGAGAAATGAGACTTGGAATAAATCCATATCATTACTTGTTATCTTTGTAGAAAGGATCTTCAAGTTGGAATTTCAAAACTATGAATGGATAAACAAAATCTATGACACTTAAAAAAAAAAAAAACTCAATACTTCAACTTTATAAGTTAATAAGATCTCAATAATATTTCTTTGATGTGCAAGATCAATTAATACTGTAACTATAAAGCATATTCAAATTTCTAGAGATCCAATAACCTTCTTCTGATATCACTTTGTTAAAAATAAAAAATAAAACACTCAAGCAAAAGAAAAAAAAAAGTTAAAAGATAAAGATAATAATATCACTCACTTAGAAGTTGTTATTCTTCCTTTTGTTTTGATACTAAAACATACAAGAGGGAAAAAAGTATTTATATTAATATTAGACAAATCTCAACAAACAAAAATTATAATCATACATTTAATATTTATATTTGACTTAATATGATAATTAATGATATTAAAAAATATATAGAATATTCTAGAGATGAACTTAAATTTTATCTAGGCTTCCCATCAACTTTATGATCAAACATACATGACCCACAGATAGGCATGTCTCATTTAGATCAACATTCTCACGGGCTCTCCATCTTCATGATAAGATAAATTGATATCTTGGATATTGACATATATCTTTTTTGCATACTCAAGTATTTTAAAAAAGTACAAATATTTTTCATTAGAGAATAATGAGATTTTAGTGAATATAAATATTATCTTTTTTAATTAGGATGTATTTTTCAATGAACTTAAGAACAGTGAAAGTCCAAAAGTTGTAATTGGATTTATTACTCTTATTCTTTTACTGTAATCTAGCTTAGACCACCAGTTAGTTTAATGTGTCACTCATCAGCTTTATCTGAGAATACTGACACTCAATATGGTGTTATTCCAATATAATCATATATTTTAATAAATTTAGATCATATTGATTATAGTGAAAGTAAAGTTTCTTAAGAAAGTATATCTCATTCTATCCTAGATGATACAATAGTCAATGAGTATTTTCCAACACATGTTTCATATGGAATAGTAACTATGAGACTTGATTGCTCAAAAACTTATAGTCTATTTTATACTATAAGAGAGAGATGTATCCACTCTACTCAGATAAGAATTGAGCTCCATGAGCTTGATCTAAATGAGCTCATTGAGCTAACCATTGCTAGTACAAAGCTTCCAAGAGCTAATGAAGTTCTCAACGAGGTCATGGGAGCTAATGACAAGGTCCTGGAAGCTCTTAACAAGTGCCACAAACACCTGGAAGCTCTGCATGAGCTCTAACAAGCTCGTGATGAACTTGTGGAGCTCATTTAGCTCAAACTTGTAGAACTCATTCAGCTCTTAACGAGCTTCAGAAAACTCATTGAGGGCTCTAGGAGCTCGTTACAAGCTGAAGGAGTTGCATGAGCTCTGCACGAGCTCTAGCAAGAAGCTCGTTCTGCTCGTGACAAGCTCCTAACAGCTCTTAACAAACTATGGGAGCTCACTAAGCTAATTATGAGCTCCGACAAGCTCGTGGTTACATGGAATTCCAGAAAGCTCGATGAGCTTCAGGAGCATGTGGTCACGTGGAGCTCCAGCAAGCTTCAGAAGTTCATGGTTATGTGGAGCCATTCCTAACATATCGTTATTTTTTTGGGTAAATGGTTTTTTTGTAATTTCCAAAATAACGAGTAGCTTGAGAGAATTATTTTTAAAACACTTCTCCCAAGTTTTTTTTAACGCTCACCCACCCTTTTCGAGAGTTTTCCCTAAAAAAATAACCATATATCAATCTCTCTTAAATCACATCTCTACTAAGTCGTCATATATTTGAATGTATCAGATTGAATGATTCCCCATTAACTTTTTTAACTGACATATCTCATTATATGATCAATATAATATTAAGACTAGTGTAAAATATTCTCAACTTTACAAATGATGAGTGTCAAGCTGAGAATGCAAAAATAAATAGTTAAAACTACTCAAACATTTAGAAAGAATTATTATCATTGAAGAAAGAAGATACAATCTATTTTGATCAATTCTAAATTGAGTTTTTCTTAGAATATTTTAATTTGATAAACATTGAATAAAATCAAATAACCGACAATAAATATAATATGAGGGTTTAAGAAATACTCAAACTAAAAAATATCATATCTAATAACTTTCAAATATTTATTATTAGCAAAAACAATATTTTCATAATAATAAAATAATATAATAGATAAGATATAATTATCAGTAATATAAATATTCACTCATATGTTAATAATATGAGTTTGAAATAAAAATACGAATAAAATAATCAGTGATACTTGAAAAAATAAAAGAGACTTCTATTCTCTTAGAGAGAACTTTTATATACTTTTATCTAGTACATGTAAATATGATTATAGATAAATTATGTAAAAATCATTAATAATTATAGTAGTTAGTTTGTATCTCTCAATACTATGTAAATCTCTTGGACTCCTCTCTAAAAATAATATCTAATAATTATCTATGTTGTAGTTTATCCTCTTATAATATGTACACTAAACTGAGATTATCCTCATTTAACTCTTACGAAAATCTTTTTAATATTAATTCCCCCAAAAACTAAATTTACACCAAATTCTAATTTTTGCTAAATCAAACAATGATTTTATTTGTTTTTTAATAAATAATGTCAAAACCCTAATTAGGGATTCTGCCTAGAAAAAGAAAAAATCACTACCACTATCATCTAACCATCACTTGATTATCACCTACCATTGCGCATTTAATGTACCTAACATCATGCGTCAGACATGCTTATATAGTTATACTTTTATACCATCACCAAAGTTCTAGCAATGGAATTCCTCCATCATCTACTTAATGGATGCAACAACCACTTTTGCTACCATGCATTCTATCAAACATAGTCAATGTACGACTACAAGGGATGTCAAACAAGTATGTCTTCCCTTTAGAGGTTTCTAGCCCTTAGTCACACACACCCTAGGGTATTATCCCCTTGATACCATGTTACAACTATAGAAAAAATAAATAATAATAAAGCCATAAAACTCAATAATAAAAATCATATATCAAATATTCTTACATAATAAGTAAAAGTAATTGAGACAATGCACAAATTACGTACTCTTATCAATAGCATAAAATAAAAATAAGCAATAAAAATTATAACATGTCATAGTTCTTTACTCAACTTTGTAATGGATTTGAAAATAATAATTTACCTTTTTACTTTTCTAGGAGACAAAATTACCTAAAAAAAATATGAAACCATGTAACAAATCTTCTCTCTGTACTCATTAGAGAACAACTAGAATATAAATATGCCTCTCTTCAACTATGTCTCCAATCTTTTAACATTTTATTTCCTAAAATACTCTTCACAAACCCAAGAATCTTGGAACCAAATATGCATAAGTTTATCTATGAGAATCTTGAGAATCAAATTTGCATAAGTTTATCTATGAGAATCTATGAATTAATTAACTATACTAACAACATAAATAATATATAATTTGAAAACGATGAAATTAGACTCATATAGACTTGGTATAACTTTTAAGTTGGAAGACTAGACTTATGTGACAAGACTATGTATTAAATATGATCAAATAATGGGTTAATAAATTAGCTGACATTGTAGGAAAGTCATAAAGGGAACACTGTGGACGTAATTGACTAGTATAACCATTAGGTTGGGATCACGTCATCCAATCTACATCTCTTTTCATGAAAAAATTTATATCTCATATCTAGTGACACTCATATTAGGCAACTTTTTCTGTCATAAAACTCCAAGAGAAATCTCATTGGTATCTAGAAAAATAGTATTACTAATCTCCTCAAAATTAATTATGTTAATAGTATCAAGAGCATAGACAAAGGCATGAGCATGTTTAGCTGTTCCCCTGCTAGGAGTAACATCTAGACATGTGTATAGTGACATCATAATGGTGTTTGACTGTGCATACTCTTGGATCAAGTACTTCAAGTCTTCAAAGAAGTTACATGCATACTAGTAATAATCCTCCTGATCTTTGCTAAACTCTTTCAAAGTACCAAAATACTCAATGAATATGTATTTGATAACACAAATAATCATTTTCTCTATATCTAAATAATACAAGTACACTCAAAAATATTAGATAAAAGAAAAAATTTCTCATAAATATAAAAATAATATGTGATCGTCAAAGAGAATAATAAATAATATTCAATCGATTATAAAGTTAATATTTAATATCATTTCTTCCCAATGATATTTAGGAATACTCCTTTATAATAAAAATATCTTAGTTATTTCAATCAATCATTAGTTCTCACACCTATCTCATTATATGAATGAGAATCAACATATGATGTTTTACAAATCATCTTAAGCTTCAAAAATATAATAAAATTGATAAGAAATACATAGCAAAACATTACCACTTCTTAATATTTTAATATTTTTAATTAATTTAATTTTTATTCTTTTCATATAATTTGATAAAAATTAATAAAATTTGACATTTTTCTTTTAAAATTAATAATCATATATATCAAATATAATAATCAATACAAATAACAAAATATATCATATCAGCATGCATAATCATCCTATAAGATTCTCAAATATCTATAATGAATCAAAATAAATAAATCTCTCCTATATCTTACCAATATGCTAGATAGAAAACTATAATATATTTTTCTAATTAACATGTCTTACAGTTAATAGATATCATTCACTTGATATTTGGATCTAGAATCTTTAATTTATCTAATAATAAATATCTAAGTCAAGAATAAGTAACAAATAGATCAATAATAACCAAACACATAGAGGAGATCCTATGGGTACAAAAAATTAAGTATAATTCATCTCATTTGATTCTCATGAGAGTCATTTGCTTGGTCTGTCAATCTCATATAAAAATGTCATAAAGTGAAAAAATAATACAATACATAACTAAATTACTTATTAAAGTAACTAACTGAAAAAAAACTATTAAAAATCAAACAAAAAAACTTGTGTCAAAAGAAAAAACTTAACATTAATATTGACGTGTCATTTGACTTGCATAACGATATCATTAGTCATGATTATATTAAAAACTTTAAATTCTACTAGAAAAATAAAGAGTATGATCATTATAACATAAATATTAGCTCATGAATCTACGATGACCTAGAAAGTCAAAATAAAATTATGAGAAAAAAAAATCATAGACATAATAGTATCTCAATTAAAACTAACATCTCCAAAAAAAACATAAAATATTTATCTAAGAGTAAGCATGACAAAATTAATAGGTATACATGTGGAGGATCCAACGATCTATTATACATCTAAATCTCAAATATTCTCGACGAGCATAGTTGTGGTAAACATGCCGCAAGACTAGAGCCCGGCTCATGGCATAGCCCACATAATGTAGCCCAGATACCACCCAACACGAAATGAGCCATGCCTGGAATAGCCAAGTGTCTGCATGAGTATGGCTCGCATCGTGCGGGGTCAAGCATTTCAGCCCACGTGCCCAATTTTATTTAGCATAACATGGTCTATGTGAGCCAAAACCAGCCATATGACAAAATAACTCGGGTCATGCTCAAGTCAACCCCCAAGTCAAACAGATATTCTGACCCAATTCGAGGTTAATATTTCTAACTCAAATTTTAGATTGAGTTTAGGCCTAAATATTTGGCAAACCAATTTTAATCCGAACTCAATAAAAAAAATAACTCAAATTCTTGTTTTTAAAGACATAACAAGACATGCTTATTTTCCTTGAGCACTGTAGGCAATCATACCCCCAACTTGTGTATGGTGGGATCACATTGAAAAAGAAAAGTGCTACCATCAAAGATTAAATGCATGCTTTTTTCTTGTTCACGCCATTCAAGCAAAGCTAAGATGTCTTGTTATGGTTATAAAAAAATTAGGGTCTGCCAAAGAGGATAAAACCAGAACAAGGCTAGCTTGGACTGAACTAGAGCTAGTCATGCCCGACTTTTGACTTGTCTATAATGAACCCAAGCTAGCCTGAGTACAAACTATGTTGGGTCAAGTAGGGTGCAGTCCTAGTTCCTGAGTCATGTTGATTTTTCACCTTCCTGACCCAGTCAAGCATGACCTGGGCAACATGAGGGCCAATGGGCCATGTCAGGCTGCCCTTTTTAAAGGCGTGCTAGGTTGTGCCGGCCCGACACTACCCATTTATTACATCTAAATAAATATATCAATATAGTTATGTCTCAAACCTTCTTGTATGTATTACAAGAATCAAATACATTGAATACACTTAAGTATATCATATATATACTAGTAATTTATTTCTGGGTTATAAATCAAATCTTTACTAACATAGATCACAAAGAATATGATATTAATTTCTGCTAGAATATTTTTAATAGTTTCGAACTAATTCTACTTGTCTTTTCTCTTTGTATAAGTGGCACAGAAAAAAATTTCTTGAGTACAACATATACAACAATACCATAAATCACATGTCATCATGCCAAAGTTCAAAAACATGAATTGAACACCAATCTAAGAACCATGACTTTTTACCGATTCTTTACCAATTTCATGTTGGAGTTGTCATACGAACTATGTTGATTATTAGCATAAAGACAACCAGACGACTACAATTACTCAAGCATGTACATCAAAACCCGAAAAACTGGTATTATCAAAAGTATTCAGAAATCAGCATTGTCATTCCCAATGCCAACTGCCAACAAAGCTCCTTGTCAGCACTTACAAAAGATGCACTACCACCCAAAACACCGCGTCTCATTTACTTTGCCTTTGAGTGACTTTGGTACCATATTATGACCGAATCCATATTTGAGTTCTAAATAAGTCAATAGGATAGAGAGAGAGAGAGAAGAACAAAGGAAAAAGAAAATAAAATAAATAAAATAGTTTTATTAAATTTCAAAAAATGAATATTACAATTTTTTATATATTTAATTTGGATCTGCATGTATGTCGGATACTCTCAAATAATATAAAAACATAAATAAACAATAATAAATAAACCTACACACTAAAAATAATTCAAAAGTTAAAAAAATATTTAAAATAAATAAATATTACAATATCAAAAAAAAGTGTATGTATAAATTTCTAAATTTTTACAAAAAAAAAAAAAGATAAATGTATTAACATATCAACAACAAAAAACTATTATTTATTCCTTGATAGACATAGTTGATGTGAGAGAATTTATAACAAACATAACCATTAAATTTATTCCCTAATAAATATTGTTGATGAGAATGAATGACAATTATAAAAATTAGAAAATAATAATGCAAACTTCACATGGAAGTGTTGAAGATAATTAAGTCCTTAATGATGATATATTGACATGTATCATATTATCAAAGATGCCTAAGCAAATGAAATTAGGTTTCACTAGCAGAAGATAGAGTATCATGTCTATACCCAAGAGGATGAGGAAAAAGTTTCGATGTTATGTTAATGTCTTCTTATTCACTAATAAATAAATACATATAACTTATTAGAAGAAATAATCATGGCCCATGGGAGAGAAACTACAAATAAATGAATATCACAAAGATTTTGACAATCTAAAAAATAAATGATATATTTTATTCATTATTTTTATTCAAATATGTTATTTATAATTTATTTTTTTATATATTTTAATGTTATCATAAATTATTTTATGTATAATTTTTTAGATATCATTATTATTCGATAAAACAGGCAACCTCAAATATTAAAATAATGCTTAGTTGATATGATTATTATTATTATTCCATAAAAATATATTGATATATTTGAAATCATTATATATAATATTCATTTTAATAAATTTTCAAATAATATATGTTTTAGAATTTAAATTGCATAATGAAGCACACTAAAAAAACAAAAAAAATAAATAAAAAACAAAAGAAATCTTACTCATAATATGACAGGTGACTTCTCTATGAATTAGAAGTGTCAAACGAGACGTGTCTGACCGGGCCAGCCCATTTTTAGCCGGCCCGACCATACTTTCATGTCAGGCCAGGCACGGCATTGTTATTATACTGTGTCGTGCTTAGCCCGGCACGATTCTGTGGAGGTCAACATGGCACGGGCCCGCGGCACGAATCCACCGAGTTTAACACGGTCAGGCTGAACCCCTAATATAAAAAAAAATTAGGGGTTCGACTACGCGCCGTGGCGCCGCCGCGTGCCGAACCCCTAATTTTTAAAAAAAATTAGGGTTTCGGCGAGCACTGCCACCCCACCCGAAACCCTAATTTAAAAAAAATATAATTTCTAGGCTTGTGCCGAGGTGCCGTATTGATGGGCCACGATACTGTGCCGGGCCAGGCACGGTAGGAGGCCCGGTTGGCCTCGGCACGGCATGGCACGATTGATGCCATGGTCGGGCACGGGAAATTCCCGTGCTGGGCAGGCCCAGGCACGGCCGAATCATGCCGTGCCTCGTGCCGACCCGGCCCGATTAACACCTCTACTATGAATAAGTAGCAATATGATTTAGGATGCTCATAAATTAAAAGTTTATATCATAAACAAACAAAAAAATACAAATACACCAAAATAAAATACTGCAACATCCTACATAAAGCAATTACATAAATATCCAAAACAGCATACTTAGAAAAAAAATAAGTTGTAATTATCTCTATACATTCATAAATATGTTAACAAGTTCTCTCAAAATCTTTGGAAAAAAAAAATTCATAAATATTTAGGATGCTCATAAATTGATCTATTATAATAATATAAAATATAACTATGATTACATCTTAAATATTCTCTATGAAAAAAAAAGAATTTAACATACATGTGTTCCATTGGCTTGTGGAATATTAAATTGAAAGATTATTTATCTTGTTACCTAAGTATCACAATAATTATAATAATATTAAGAGAGCTAATAATAAATAATAAATAATTAATCATGATCTAATTGTTTCATTCTAAATTAATTACTCATGAGCCAGAAGTAAAAATAAATAATGATAATTATGATACCTAAATAGTGAAAAACATCTATGATATCTTATTAGCAAGGAACTACATATTTTACTCTGATAATTATCATTGTGGTAACTATGTGAAGACCTCTGGATAGATCCAATAATCAATATATCTCTTAGTAGTTCTCTCAATCTTTGCTCTGAAAATAACTCTCAACTCTCTCTATTATAATCTCTCTTACTATAGTGTGTATACTATATGAAATATCTCATACCTCTTCCTCTACCTCGAGTAATATTCCTCATGCCTCTTACGTAGATAGTATGAGATATCTCTTCACTTGACCTAAGCTCGCACTATGAAGATAAGTACTGAACTATTCAATGATAATAGTAGCACACCAAAATTAACTGCCAGGAGCAGTGAAAACACATGACAGGAATGCGGAAAAAATAGACTGCATTGTAGTCAAAGATTAAAATATCGATTTTTACAAATATATCGGTACTTAGATTTTATGGATATATCGGATATATCGAAGATATATCGGTGTGTATTTGTATATGAGTACCAATCAATGATAGATATCGGTCTTAATGGATATATCAAGACTTAGAATTAATAAATATATTAGAAATATATCGGTGGATATATCAAAAATTTTTATCATTGATTATAGCAAGACAATAAATGTACGACAGAGACAACAGCACCCCAATAAATTAAAAAAAAGGCAAAACACATTGCACCCCACACATCACAGTACATCACACAAATAAGCACCTTACCTTCACTTATCAGACAGCTACAAATGCAGGGAAAAAGCATTAGCACATAGACTTCACAACACATAAACAAAGTGCAACCTAATAAGCCTTTATTACTTCATCTCCCAACCCAAATGTGCAGTGCTCATTGGCAACGGGGTGATAAAGCCATCAATATTGAATTGTATGTTCAAAACTCTGATGGAGCAATAGTGAAAAACATCTTGAATGAGTTCTTTCTAGCCTAAATTCTACTCGTGGCATAGCAATGGTAGTGGCTAGCACCTGCATCCAGTGGCATGGCAGTGGTTGTGGTTGTGGATGGCATCTATGAAATGGTGCACAAGCAGGAAACATGACAACGGCTGGTATCAGCATGAGCACTCTGAGGGATCCAGTGCGGATGCCAAGAAACCCTAATTTAGCTGGGAAACCCTAACCCTATAAAATTCTTGCTTTGGTATCAGAGAATGAAACACACTACGAAAAAAAATGAAAAATTAAAATACAAAATAAATTTTACTCATAATATGACAAGCCACATAATTCATAAATAGGTAAAATAAGGATTGAGGAAGGTTACCAATTGGTGATCCCATTCATAAACAAATAATAAATAAAGATACAAAATAAGATAAAATATATGACTTATATAAAAAGGCATGGGCATGCATCTCACAAGCTAGCAAAGGTTGGAACCTAGATTCACTTTTTATCTTTTAAAGCTATGTTTTAGACATAACTATGTATAATTTGACAATTATAACCCAACAAATATATGTGATTGAAATTTTCTATAATATAAATACTTAAATATCCAATAATTATCAAATTAGATATATTATATGTTATTAGTAAAGTGAATCTTTTCTTATATCCTTTGATATATATAGACATTTTTATTGCTCATTATTTTTTTCATAGGTATCGATCAAAATTGAAACATGACTAACAAATTATTCATGTTTTAGCTAAACATTAATTTGTGCAAAAAAAAAATTCCTACAAATTATTATATTTTTCCAGCATACAATCTTATCTTCTAAAAAAAAATTTAAATGATTTTTTTTAATTCTATATATAAAAAACAATAATTCTAATTATAGAATAAATATAATGAAAAAAATTAAATAACATCTTTCTTTCTTACAACTTAAATACTAAATTCATGGCACGACACATCTTTATAAAGAGAGCAAAATGATTGAGTCATCTCACAAGTTGGGTGCTCACATCAAAGTAAGAATAAAAATAAAAAATAATTAATAAAAAAACTTTTCCAATATAAACTTCAACGAAAATAAAATATGAGATTCTTTAGATTAAACATTTATTTGAGTATTATAATTTTTTTATTTCCAATCCCAACATACTTTATTACGACAATCAAATAACCGGATACATAATTTATAATTTATTTTTTCATGAGAAAATAAAATATATAGTTGTTAACTACCACTTCTTCAAGAAGAATATACCAAATAAGGTATCGCTATTATTATAGTTCTACAACAAATCAATTTATAAATATTTTTTACAAAAAATCCTAGGAAAATCATTATATTTTTTCTTTTTTACAAGTTTGGTGCATGTGATATATATACACCATCTTCAGAGAGACTCTTGAGATTATACCATGTATTTGTCTTCTAAACTTGGATTATATTTTAGCATGGATAAATAACTACTCTATGCAAAATATCTCATATTAATTTTATGTACCCATGTTTTATCATAGTCTATTGCATTGTTGAATTCTCTCTCTCTCTCTCTCTCTCTCTCTATATATATATATATATATATATATATATATATATATTCATATATATAAAATGTCGTGTTACAATGAAAATGGCAAATATCCTAGTTCTTTAAGTAATTAACGCATCATTAAATCTTATTCTAAAATAATAAACAAGCTCACAATGGTATTCACCAAATAGTGGTTAGTGGCACTCTTACAATTAATTAAACATAATTAGTGGTCGCATGTAATGGTGATTATAAAGAAAAACCATCAAGGGGTGCCCAGTGAAAATAAATACCAACCTCCATCTTATGCTTTCCATTGATTGCCTCCAAAGCAGCACGGGCTTCTTCTTTCCTTTCAAATTTCAAAAAAGCACAACCTGCCAATTTAAGAGTCGAGTTAAGCTCAAGTAGGAAAATTACAGTTCTTGGCATATGATAACCAAGAGACCTACGATGACAAGAATACCTCTGCTTGTGAGCTGAGAGCCCCTGAGAATATGTAAGTCTGATATGGTCCCAAACATAGAGAATAAGTCAGACATCTCAGCCTCGGAAACATTTTTAGGAAGCATGCCAACAAACAGCTTATGATCTGGAGTGCATATTTCCAACAAAAAAAAGTAACTCAGATAAGCACTTTTTGGCACGTTGGAAATGTGTTCTTCAAGTAAAGAAATGAAATGCCAATGAAATCATATTGCACCTAGCCTATCCAGTTCGCCATCTGCATATTTCACTTGCAAAGGATTGGATGCCTGAATTAAATAGTAAATAGTAGAAAGGCTTCTAGGCTTGAGATAAAATGACATGAATATGAATGCATAACAATGAAACGAAATCAACGACAAAACATTAGCAAGTTACTAACAAAGACAGAAAAGAAATGAGATGAGTGCCATCAAAAATATTGTAAACTGCTCTGCAGGACTAAATCATCAATAATAAATTATGCAATTATTGAGCGAAAGTCAAGGGTCTAAACAAACTATCCAACGTAAAGGGAACAAATCATAGAAATACCACTAAAAATACAAGGTAAAAAAATCTCAACAATTTGTCACAGCTCCCCGGAAACTAAATAATTGAAGAAAAACCAAAAATTCAAAAATATATTCAAGTCGACCCAACCAGACTAATAAATATTTTTGGATGAAAACCCAAAAAAAAAAACATATGGTTAACCAAAGAATTAAAAAATGAATTCTCGATAATACTTTGAAATGAATTTAAACATCCGAACTTTTTTCAAGAAAAAATTCAATAAAGGATTGTTGTGGTTTTACTATTGTGTTTTTACAGCTTTGTTATATTTTTCTTTTTTTGTTGCTTAGACACTTAATTTATGATTTTGATAAGAGCACATAACCTTGAGATTATCCCAATCATTTTGGTTCGTCATGTAAGAGCCGCGGATACAATATTTTAGATATTGAGTGTGACTGATTTGCTTAGTTTATTCAAAATGCTATCAGAGTCAATCTCCATTTTTAAAAAAATATGTGATTGATACTTTTGTAAAGATTGACCTTTTGAATTATACTCCAACAGATATTCTTATTGGTCTAGATATTAATTTTATATCTGATACAATTTCTCTAGTAGACTCTACTACGTATAAAAAATTAATAAATAATGTTAATTATCTGACTATGATCAAACCAAATACAGCATACATAATCAGTATAATTAGTCATTTTCTAATTCTCTTTACATGTTAAGGTATGTATAAAAGTCTTTAGGATAATAGAGTTATTATAATGAAATCATTATTACAATATATATTTAGATAATAGAACTTTCAGCAAATATTTTCACGAATATCTTGAAAATATCTAGACTTATCCTTTTTTCTTTTAAACATGATGTTGTAGACTTATATACACCAACATGATGAGAATAGTTATAATTTTTATTATTTATTGTATTTTTAATGGAACCAACTTACATGTGGGTTATCCTAATTATTTTGTTCATTATATAAAATTACCTAATATATGAAATTCTTATAGTGTTATTGCATTTATGTTGCTATTATTATATTTTTTTCATCATCACATATTGAATTATTTTAATCTACTCTAGATTCTATACATTGGACATTAATTTAACTTACTGTTATAAGATTTTGAAAATATTGCAAACATCAAGAATATGCTAAAAAGAATCATTTAACTTAATGGTTGCACATACAACTAGCGTTCATTACTCAACATGAATGTAGAAACTAAAAATACTATAAAAATTATATATTACATATAATAAAACTCACAAAAAGAAAGCAAATTATTATCTTATATATAGAAAAAAAAAATTAGCACAACTCATAGGTTAAGTATTTCAATCATAAAAACATAAAAACAAAAGTAAAATATAATGCCTTCTACCCTCAAGCTGAAACATAAATATCCAAAATATCAAACTTAGAGAAAAAAAAATACATATCTTCTCAAGATGTACATAAATATGTTGACTAACAAATTTTTTGTAAGAATATAAGTTGTGATAAGTCTCACCTTAAATATTCTCCTTAAAAAATAAATAGGAAACATATAGTTTAACTATATAAATAACATAGACTGGTACAAGATAGAGTAGGTGTTGAACTGGCTAACCTAGTCCAAGTTGCCTAGAGTGATCAAACCTCTAAGCTAGCCTAAACCAACCCAAACCTAGAAGTTGTTGGTTGGATATATATATATAATTAATAATATAATATATAATATAAGAAATTAAAAAAAAACTTAAAATAACATTTTAAAAGAGTAAACACTAAATTTAAATTGTCAAAATATTTGAAAATAAAAAAAAAATAAAATAATAGAAATGCGTTTGGTACTGATTGATGAATAATGATCACTGTTTGTAACTCTCTCTGATTTTGATCTTTCCACCTCTAAGCTTCGTTTTCATCATGTAATCCATATATTTTCATTGCTTGAAAATTCTTTCATGTATTTTCTCAATCTTTTAAACATAATAAAATTTCTATAATATCTAATTATAGTTTTATTTTCTTATATAAAATAATATTCCCAATACCAATAAAAAAAACTCCACTATTATACTATATACTAAAAGGATCAGTATATCATACACCTCTAAGATATGTATGTGTATACATATGAATACAAGTTCGACATATCATAAAAATCTTTTATGAATTTTAAAAATAATAATCATATATCCCTATCTAATTTATTATTATTATTTCACTAATTTTACTATTAGCAAAGTCGAATATAATATATTAATAATCAACACATAAATACAATATTATGTATATTAAATTCTAATGATGTTAAATATCTAATAGTACTTTTTTTAGGCCTACTGACTTGCATAGATCATAAAATTTTAGTAAATTACTAGATATTCAAATATAATTTAAAAAATTTTATATTTGATCAAATGAGAGAGAACTAAAAATTTCGTTTAGTTTTAATGGCAAACATCACACATCAAACATCATATGACTCACGGTCGCGTGTCACATCACATCGCAATGATCAATGATTATCTAATCATTGTGACATTAATTTTTTATATTATTGTTTTATTTTAAATAAGGTTGATTCGGTGTCAATCAGATTCAACCCCGTTTAATTTTAAAAAATGAGGTGCATAAACCACATGCACACCCAACCTAGAACTATAAACAATTTTAAACTTGTGTGTTTCAAGTGCCTAGTTGGGTTGAGTTCTGACCCGATCTGAATCCACAACCTAGACAAGACTTGGGTCATTTTGTCACTCAGACCAGTTTTGACTCATGTGGGCCAACCTCTTTGGTCATGCAGTGCCAAAAATAAGTTATCCCAAGAATGCTTTCCATCCCTAGGCCCAGCCACGGCAAGAGCCCCTCACCCATGGCAGCCTGACTTCATCCAAAGCTAGTTTGGGCTTGGATTAACAATTAGCCAGGGCTCAAGCTACTGGCTAGCCTCTACATGAAAAGGTGATCAGGTCAGGCAGCAAGCAAGCATAGCAAACATGCGTGACTGACTTTATTTTTTTTAATCAAGTATGAATAACATACGTTGTACTCAAGTCCGAGTTCACGCATCCCTAAAGCACAATTCAAACACAACCCATATGTTAGGGGGAGACAAGCCAAACTCACCCTTAAGAAGGCCGACATTTCATTTCGTGTTGTGTCATGCTGATGCTCGGGCAAAATGCCCAACAAAGCTCAGTGGCCAGCTAGGCAAAATGAGTTGGGTCAAGTTTGCAATGGACCCGGTATGAGCCACAGGAAGGCATGGTTGTGCCTAATACAAGCCCTTTGCTAGCCCAACATGGGCATGGCACCACCTTGTGCCTAGCCACGGCACGAGCTCATGGCATGCCCATGGCAGCCTAGGTTCGTGCCAAGCTAGTCTGGACTCGAGCAAATAATTAGTTAGGGCTCCAACAATTGGCTAGCCTTTGCATGAAAAGACTGCGATATGGTTGGGTGGTAGATAGGCACTGCTGAGATACTCATCCCACCTACGGTCTTTATTCTTAAAAAATAAACATGTGAAACTCATCCATCATACTAGTATCTAGGTTCACTCATTCTGGAGGTGGCTAGACACGACCCCAACATGACCAATCTGCTAGTGAACCAGAGCAAGTTGACACATCATGTCATGTTGTGTCGTGCCACATGCACTAGCAGGAAGCATGCCGCATGCACAAGCAGCAAGCATGCCACCCCTCTATGCCCAATTTTTTGTGGGTCATGCCGGATATGGGAACAGCACGGCACAATCCAATACCATGCATGGATTATAGTCATACCAAATGTGGCATGGCTCATGCCATGCCGGGTCAAAGTAGCCTCATGTCATGCCAAACATGGACTGTAGTCATGCTGACTTGTAGAATGGCTCATTCCATGCCGGGTCAAGGTCTCATGAGCCTCGTGTCATACCAAGCATTGCCAGCATGGCAAGCACGGACCATGGTGGCACGACAATATGTTTTTAAAAAAATAGCTATTATTTAAATGGTTGTTTTTTTTCTCGCCCATTTAGACACGGACAATACAACAAGATTGTGTATGTTGTTGTCTTATTGGTTATAACAAAATAAATATTTTTTATATTGTTTTTGAGTGTCAAATCACTTCTTATGGTTCATTTGTAAAAAATAATTGACTATTAGATTTTTGTCCTAAAAATTTTAAATATATATTTAAAAAAATATATTTGTACTAAAATTTATAAATAACGTATTGATATATATTTTATCTTTTATAATAAATTTGTAATCTCATATTCACTCCTCTCATCATTCTTATATTGGCATTGTATTCTATTTGTGCATTTTTTTTATAAATTACAATTTTAATTTTATGCAGCATCAATCTTAATTTAATGCCGAGATGCAACTTCTATGCATAAGAATACAAAGTGGAGCATCTAAAGTATCTACTACACACCCAAAATTAAGATACACATTACAATTGTGATAAAATTAATTTATTTAATTTAATAATTTTTAGATTAATAAATAATTAAAAAATATGTAAAAAATTAAAAAATATTTCTCTCATTATCTTACCTTGAGTTCAGCCTCATACATTAATAAAAATGACATAATAAATATAATAAAAATAAATAAGACCTATATATAAATAATAATAATAATAACCTGACCAAAAAATCTGAAACCAAAACTAAATTCTCTCTTGGTCTCCAATTATTTTCCTAAAAAATCTAAAAATAATAAACTTTAGTTGTATGGATATACTTTAATATAATTAAAAATTAAAATAAAAATAATATCAAATACAATTCAACATAATGTAATATATATATATATATATGAGTATTGATAATATTGATCACCTTAAAAGACATGTTAATCAATGCACCAAAAAATATATTACATTAAATCCTAGAAAAAATCCAATTTAGCTGTGTGATCTTTAAAATTGGATCAACTTCAGGTTATGTAACCATTTTCATTTACCATAATAAGTTTGGAAGGAAAGACATAACAAAATTAATTATTAGCAAGAATCTTCCGATTAGATTTTTAAATAATCATAAAATTATTCAAGTTATGTAAATTTATTTTCAGCCTGATTATTATAAAATTCTTTAGTCAACCAATATGAATAACATAACAAAACAATTTAATTTAGAAAAATTATTAGTGATTAATAAATTTAAGAAATACAATAAAGTGATCTCTATAATATTTGATAACTAGACTAGTCGCAATAATATTTCATTTGTATACCTTATCACCTTATTTGTTAATTATAAGTGAAAATTAAAATTAAAAAATTAGAATTTCCTGAGATTATATATCCTCATAATGACTATATCATATATGAGTATTTGAAGAAGATTTTTAAAAAATTTAACATTCAAGATAAAATTTTTAGTAATATATTCGATAATATTTCAAATAAGAATATCACAATTAACATGTTTATCAGAATCATTAGATAAGAATCATTAACTAATATTTTTCATATTATGTATGTGTCACATTTTCTCATATTAGAAAATATAAAAAATTCATTAAAATATATTAATCACCTAGCAGACAACAAAAAATGCATACTTCATGTTTGTCAATGAGCCTAAAAAAAAATTGAAGAAATTATAAACTAATATTAAACATCATTGAAATTATAACTATTTGATGTTAAAGTTATTTTGGCTACCAACACATAATATCTAGCTACATCAATAATAAAAATGATGAATTTATTATTGACGATTCAAATTAAGAGACAAGAATTTTATTTTAAAAATTTCTAAAGATTTTTTATGATATGATGAATATGTATTCGCCTGTGTACACTTCAACCACTTGCATTTCACTTGAGTACACCCATAATATTAATAATATATTTAGTAAGTATAAAAAATACTGTAATTTTAGTATCAAAGCAATTGAGATGAAAATCATGTATTTAAAATATTAGTCTTTCATTCATTTTTATTACTTGGCTATCTATATAAATCCGATGATTAAGTTGAAGGAGATAGAAATTATAATAAAATATATATCTATGTGCATGAACTAAGTAGAAAAATCAAATGATTAGATTCACTAAAAATTAGATAAAATATTTATATATTATAACACTAAGTATGATAGTTATCATTAGGCTCTAAGTATAGACATGAAGATCATATAAAAAGATAATGACTTTTTTATTTAATTAGCTATGAATATATAACAGAGTGATTTATCAAATAGAAATAAGATATCTTAGTACTTAGATATCAATTACTAATCCAACCTATTAAATAATCATAACAAAAATATAGATATTGAGTTAATAAAAATCATATAAATTTATATATCTTGTGTTATCTACTTACCTAGAGGTGCCAAATAGCCTAGGTCTTAGCCCAGTTCAATAGTGTCTGGCCTAGCATGACATAGTCTAAAACCATACTTTGGGTTGGGCTGGCTACCCCTTGGCATGGTTCATGTAGTGCTGGGCCAACATGAACAATGCCTTGTGTTAGGCTAGGCATGACCCGTGTGCCTAGCCCGATGACATGATAAACCAGCATAGGTAATTGCCCGATAGAGATCTTGTCAGACAATCATATTTGGGTCAAGTTAATTTTTTTTAATTCGACAGCGTCACAGAGTGGTCCATTTTAAAAAAAAAATTGCGACATGGCCAATTTTAATTGGTTGGCCACTTAACATTTTTTGTCGGCACGACCATGCCCACCGTATTGTGCTGGGCAGTGGCACATGCACCGTGTCGTGCTAGGTCGGTGAACCACACACCATGCAGTGTAAATTTTAACAGGATTTTTCTTGGCCTGATTGAGCCTAAAAAAATAGGTAATGCCAGCACGAAATAACCCATTTGACCTCTATACTGACTCCTCTAGTGTCTAAGATAGTATCAGAATCAATCTTTTTTAGCTATAAATATTCTTTATGATAAGATATCTAGACTACAATCAGATATTATAAAAACACTTTCAAACGGAAAAAATTTGAAAGATTCGGGAATAAGTATTTAGGAAAAATAAAAGAACTATTAGTAAATAATGACTCATATGATCTTGAAAATATTAAGACTGTTACTAACTTCAAAATTAAACATGATGATCTGAATGATACTAGTCACAAACTGATCATGAATATTAGTCAAAATTAAGACTACTGCTAGCATGCAATGTGTGTTGCTATTCCTAATGTTGTTGACTTTTATATTTTTTAATTTATTGTTATTTGTAATATCACAAAAAGAAAACATATATTTTTTTTGAGTTTTAAATTTTATTCATTTTAATTTATAATGCAGTATACTTTAATTTTTAATATTTTTATTTTTAAAAATTAAAATTTACTTACAAATTTAAACTTTAAAATAAAAGAGTGTCATAGTGACACCAACATCAACACCAAAATGCACACTACACAATGCATGTGCCCACTACACTGCCTAGTGACAATTCATGGCACTGTGATAGTGGCCATGGCCCTACCCTGCCTATTGCCACTAGGGCAATGGCCAACAAGCCGTGGAGTGGATGGTGGCACTGCACTGGCTTGGCCACTGACTTCTCTAGACTTTGGTCACTACCAGCAAGACATGCCTAGTTGAGGAAAGCATGCCATCACGCCGTGCAAGACCAACCTCCAAATTCTTATGTAGACACAGCATGATTCAAGCATTCATTTCGTGTTGTGTCCGTCACAGCATGGTGACTCAACTGGGCCACCAAAATTTGGATCATGTCAGCCCATCATGGCCCATTTGACACCTCTAATTATGCCAAGCCATGTTTTTGCATGTTTTGTTGTGTGCCACTGCCAAGTCAAGACATCAAACCAAAATATCACATCTATCATTCTGTGGCTTAATAAATATATTTATTGGTATACAACTCAAAATATCAACATTGAAGTGTATCCAAAATATCTTTTTTGTGATAACATAATATCACTACTAGCATTAGTCATCTCAATCTCATGAAAATACCTGAGTCTCACATGATCATTCATATATAATTATAATTAAATATATTCCTCGAGTTTGATAATTTTTAACTTATCATCTCACATAATCAGAATATTATCTATAAATATAATCAACAAAATAAATTGATAATCTGAACTCATTTGATAAGATAATAAAAATTTTATAGCATATTTATGTAACCAAATGAGATAATTATATCTGAATATCTTACAAATCACGCTCTTATGAACTATCTTATGTCATATAAATCCTTCCTTAAACTAGAAACTGAATTGAATGCTTTGTCTAGGCACAAAATTTAGTTAGTTATTTTAAATATACCTCATCCTCAACATCAATATAAAAAAATAATTTTCACATCTAATTATTATATCATCACTTATAAGAAATTATGATATTAGTATCCAAGCTAAGACAATATTTGTCATTGGAAAGAGTATTCTTACATCAACTTCAAAAGGCTGGAAAATTTTTCTCACTACAAATCTAGCATTCGGGCAATAAACCTTACCAAAGAAGAATGACAACTAATGGTAAACTTTCCTAAAGGTCGAGATATTAATTCCCAAGGTTCATTAGAATGAAAAGTGTTTATCTGTTCTATTATTATCTAGTGTCATCCTCAATAAAATAATACATCATAAAGAATACTTCTTATTCTAGTATTATCAAAAAAATAATAAAAAAGACAAGAATAAAAATAAAGTGATTCGATAAAATTAATGAAATATGATGTTGAGCAAAAACCTTTTATTACTTTCGAAGAATAATTAAAAGAATAAAATTAGAAGAGTTGGATATAGAATCTTTTGAGTTTGTTCTGAACAAGTTGCATAAGTTCTCTTCACCTAGAATAAACATGAAAACTTGTGTGATCGAGTCTCTCAACTCACAACTCATTTGGAATTAAGATTGAAATAGACTTAATAGCTATTATCTCTCATCTGAACTAGGAGAAAATTTCTTTTTCAAAAAAATATCACTCTTCAAAATCAACATATTATGTACTTATTAGTATATATAATATTTTAAAAGTAAAGTCATCATAATATAATCTAATTAAATTAGAAATTAACAGTTATAATCTCTCCTAATTAGAGACCCAAAAAGAACTCCAAATAAGCAAGTAAAAATAATAGATTCAAATATATCTTTTGAATCCTTGATCTAACTTTTTGAGGAATTGAGTTTTGTTCAAAAAAATTATATTAATATTCAAAATTGATACTCAATAGCCTCAAATTATTAACATATTTATTCTTTTTAAATATTGAGATAATCAGAAAAATTATTTTATTATTATGGATACCATCTTATCTGTTTCTACAAAGAAATCATAAATAAGATATATATTCTCAAAATCTCTAAGAAATAAATTGAATAATTTATCTACATGTCACAAGATCTAAAAAGAACACAATAAAAGAAGACTGAAAAATATACTTGATTAATCTATTAAATGATAGTTAGAATTATATCTTATCAAAAATATCTTTAAAAATTTATATTATAAAAAATTATTCTGATCGTCCCAATCAAATATTTAGTCTTTCTTTCTGTAATCTTATTTTGTAGAAGTGTACTAGCATAGAAAATTTGATGAGTCATCTCATTAACATATATTGAGCACTGAAGCTAATAGATATATAATCTAATAAAAATAACTTAGCAGGCTCGAGTAATTTCATGGGATTAATGTAGCACATGATTAAAAGGGTATTATGCTGTCATCAAGAAAATATACCAAGGATATCATTTCAGAGTTTAATCTCTCAAATTATGCTCAATAGATATACCTATTAAGCTAGGTCATAACCTTTTGTCTGATGATAGGTCTTAGATTTATTCTATATATAGAAGAATTATAAGAAAAATTAATCATATGATTGTTACCAAACCAAATATAACTTATATATTAGCATAATTTATTATTCTTCGATTCTTCATTACAAGTTCACTTTGACATAGTTCTTTGCGTACTACGGAATATGAAAAGATATCTCTAAAATATGGCTTTATGTTTGTTATTCATGATCATCTTCAGTTAACTAAATAATTAGATTTTAGTTGAAGACCAATTTGCATAGAGAAAAGATCTACAACTAGTTATTATATTTTTCTTAAAGATGATCTTGTCTTTTGAAAAAATAAAAGACTGACAATAATTATCAGTACCAGTATAGAGATGGATTACATTGCGATAACTATAGCTACATGTGAAATTCTTTGTATTAGAAACCTATAAGAGGAGATCGAATTTCTAAGCACTTTTACTATCACTCCCTGCAGTGACAATCAGGCAATGAGACATATAAAATTAAATCTAATATTTCAAGAGACAAAAGCATACAAAGCACATAAGATAGATTACTTATTTTTAGAAAAATATACAGAATAAGATCATAACCTATATTTTTACAACAGATTAACTAATAAATATATTTACTAAGGTTTTGAGACCATTTGTTTTTCATTTTTTGAAAGCTTAATGTTCAAGATATTTAGATGTCTATTTGAGATGAGGAATTGAAGCTTCTTAGCTTGTTTTTTTTTTATTTTTTGTTGTTACCATTGAAGCACCTAACATATGTGCTTCCCCAAACATGATTATATCATATTTATTGGTTAGTTTTTCTTAGATTATATATGAGAGTTATTAGCATTTTTTTATTCTCCTGATGAGTTTTATATTATAATGAGTTTATATTAATTTAATTTTATAATATTGATATAATTATTTATTTTTTATATTTTTCAAAAGATATCAATATGCATATTAGGCATTAGTTATTCAGATTTAATATTTCTTTAAGAGAATACGATCATATTCAACTGATAAATTATAAGATTTTGATTAGGTATCAATTTGCATAGATAAAAGATCTATAACATATTATTATATTTTTCTATGAGATAATTAACTCTTTATAATAAAAGATAGAAACAATTCTTTTTTGATCCAGTACAATAAAAATTATCATGTTATAATTACTTTCACTTGCAAACTTCTTTACATAAGATACTTGTTAGAAGAGATTGATATTTAATTTCTAATCTCATAATACTTTATTCTAACAAATATATAGGTTTATCAAAATGAGCATGTCATGTTGGATCAAGCTTATCCCCCGAAAGCTGAATGGAACGGGACTGACCCAACTCACAGAATTAACATGCCAATTTTTTGGTATTTTTTTTTTTAAAATTATCTTTTTATTTGAGTTTTTTATAAACAAGATTAATTTTAATTTGCCAAAAAACTATTTCTTTAACAATTGATAAACTTTAGTTCAAAAATTTTAAACATAAATTATAATTTATAATTAAAAAAATAAAATTATTATATTTTTATTAAAAACAAAAAAACATTAAAATTAAAATTTTATTAATGTGTTTTATTAAAGATATTACAAAAAAAATCAATAGAATAAAATCTAAATAAGGAAAAAAAATTGATTTTTATTTATTTATAAATAACAATTAAAATTCAGAAATAAACTAAATATTCACATATCTGAACACTTGATTGATCATCATCGCCTTTACGTGCTTACCTAACTTTTCATTTTGTATAGTATATTACATTTTTTAGGATGCTTCCAATCTTTTAAATAGATAAATACCTTTAAAATGACCAGTATTAATGAAGCTCTATGATCTTTAATTATTCTTTGAGTTATGCTAAATAATAACTCAAAAGAAATTATAAAAACAAAAACATTTAAGATATACTAAACAAATAAGAACTTAAAAAATTACCAATTATATCATCTATCAATCAATGATTTTAAAATCTTGTGCATTTAAATGAGCCCAATAATAAAAAATTTGACTTTTAAGTATTTTGTCAACTCTAAGTATTGATGAATGCCACTGACACTTATAACTAGATGAAATGAAAGTATTCTTTTGTGTTAAAACAAAGAAATAATCCCGTAATTTTTTTTCTTTTTTTAGTCAATAAATATTAAATGCACAACAAGTTGAGAGTTAGTTACTTGTTACACAAAATTAATCTGATATATATTATACATACAAATTTAAAATGACAGCATTTGATAATTTACACAAACTCAATTAACTTATTTTCAGTATTAGCATAAGTAAGAGAATACGTTGATGAGTAAGATTGTTAAAAATATCATTTATAACTTAAAACATGCAGCTTTAAATTGATGACAAGACAATAACGTAAAGATATTATTGTAATCTTATAATTGTTAAATTTTTATATTTTTTCTATAATTATTGTAGTTTTATAGTTAAATATTTTTTTTTTATATTTTTATGTTTATGTTTTTTATAAGAGCATCTAATATGTGAGTTGCCTCAACCTCCTTTCACTCATTATATAAGAATATTTAATGTAACATATTTGTAGAAAATTATTTGCATTATTTATTTTATATATTAATTTATACATGGTATCAGAACCAAGCCTAAAAAAAATTAAAATTCTAAGTGTGTAATTAGAATAGTAAACCCTAAGATTAGAGGTTATTCACCATGTGTCAACCTCCGCTATCACACACCTATTGTATGGGATAGAATTTTAAATAAAGGTTATGTGGTGGTTGAGCAATGAGGCAAAGGTAGTAGCGCAAAATTGCGAAGTGATCATACGACATATGGTGGTGCATGGTGGTAACTATTGGGAGCTACTAATTTTACCAAATTATCATTTTATAGTTGATTCTATCTTTTGTGTCCTGAAATTAAGGTTTTGAGGAGTTGTAAATTTTTGGTGCAATAGAGATAAATAAGATTTCCAAAAATCCTAACTTTAATTTAAGAGTAAATTTGTATTTTTAGGGTTTCAGACCTATGAATTCTAACTTCATTTGGTAGTAAGATTTTTTGAATTATGATATTACACCGATATAAATACCATAAAAATTTCATTTACAATATATATATTATTAGAAAAAAGAATGTTATTGAGTATTATTTCTAGAGATGTCAAAATCTTTATGCATTACTAAGTAAAATAAGTTAACTATCAAAATCATACAGGGATCCTCCGAAATTTTACCCATAATGACACTTACACTTAATAAAGATAAGCATATAAAATATTTCTTTATTATAAAAATATATCTTTCTTTTCCTTCAGATATTACTAGTTATTTTACTAAAATTATCTGCTCATACTCCTAAATTAAAAATACAAAAGGAAGTGAAAATAATATCACAACTTTATTTCTTCACAAAATAACTGACAAAAAATAAATTATAATAAAATTCAATACATATAAAACATATGTCAAAAGACAACAATGAAATTATCATGTTCTCCAACTCATACAACAATGTCATTGGTCACAATAATATCGAAGAGTCTAGACTAAAAAAAGATAAAAAATATATAGTTACTTATAACATAAATATTAATTTATGAATCCACAATTCAACAGTATGAAGTTAGATTGTGAGTAGAAAATATAATGAATATATATATACCTAATCCAATGACACCCAGAGAATAAAGTCTAAAATACTATTTTTGAGAAAACATCAATATAACATTTTCAATAGACACAGCCATAGACAAACTAACCTGAGTAAGTCTAGCATATGTTGTATAGTTTTTAAACTTTGAAAAGTCTATAATAACTCATGAAGCAATAACCAACAGCTTTCCCAAGTATGTCATAACCAACCAGAGAAATAACATGTCACTATTACATTCTTGCCTCTTAGTGTACATATATTAGGTTGGATCTCCTAATTCTCACATCACTAATATGTGATGAAGATGATGCGGTGTTGTGCCTAATCATACTAATTCTACTTGATATAGGTATAATTATAATCATTTGAGTCACTCTCTGATAAACTTCAAAGAGAAATAAAAGTGTTTTCTTCTAAAAAATTTGTATCCACAAACTTGTATACCACTAATCTAATAAATGCATGTAATGAATTCTAAAAACATGTTTGATATGTCTCCTCAATACTATATGATATATCAATATTTATAATATACTATAATCTTCTCTTATAGTTGTGTCCGAGTAACAAATTGAATCTTCCCATCTTAATCAGTCAATCTGTACATCTAAAACTAAGTAATATCATATAAGTGGAATATTCCTAAAGAATATATCAAAATGATCATATTTAATACCTTTTTGAAAGTGTCTCAAGAATTAAACACACTCGATACACTATAATCAATTGATTATCACTCTACACTAATAATTATGTATCAATTTACATTCACTTATCAATCTCAGTTCGAGGTAAATTTTCTAATAAGTGACTAACATATCCTTAAGCCACAAATTAGATCTTCGCCAATATAGCCCAAAGAAAAAACATGGCAATTTACAATTTCTATTGAGTTATCCCCAATAATCACACATTAATTCTAGTCATTTTTTATCTCAGAACAATACACTCTTCTACACAAAACAAAAACAATTGAATTACACAAAAAACTAAAATAATTTTCTTTTACACTATGAAATGTGAGCAACCTACAAAAACAATTGTAGGTTGCTCATTTTTTTTACAAAAAAAACTTCAAAACAAATTGCACTATTTTAACACCCACAAATTGTTATATGACCAAGAATAACGTCGATAAAGATGTACTATCATCGTCGCATCAATCACTATATCAATAGTCATGGTTTCCTTTGCCATTGCTGAAAAAAAATTCTTTTCACTCAAAGCACATTGTTGAATGTCAGACAACCTTGAAATATCAAAATCAACTCATTGTATGTAGGCATTTTATCATTATAATATGATGACACTACAATATCATGGAAATCTACTAACGATTACTATCATAGAACATCCTCCAATACCATGTTGTAACTTATCAAACATATGTTATAGTTTTGAGTAATAAAAAAGAGAGACAATAAAGAGGAGAGAGTGAAAAAATAAAAAATATACTAAAATAAAAGTTAAAATTAGAATATAATATAAACTATATATATATATATATATATATATACATACACATGATTTGGGGTAGCACAAGTCGGATGCTCCCAAATAATGAAAAAATAATTAAAATAACAGAAAATAAACTACAACTCAATAGATATAAATTCTAATAGTATTGAATGAGTCATTTCCTCCATTGTGGTTATTTGTATGGACTACTAATCACACAACTATTTTCAGGTTGCTTAACTGCTACAACATGCATTTTTGTTTGTTTTGTTCTTCTCATGGGTGAGAAGTATCCTCGAGCATGGAGATTGCATCCAACAAGATAGCTTGGCATATTCCTTCAACCATAACATAGGATTTCCTCTAATACCACTATTATGGATAATGGAATCTCTAATAAGAGAAAATGACGAGGCACTTCAGAAGGCCTAATCCTCATTTATAACTATTTTTTGTTGATATCATGAAAGTCCCTTTTCATTGAGGTGAACAATGAAATAATAAAGGGACAATTGGCTTGAGTCACATGATCCTTAACTACCTGAACCAACTCATCAATTAAAGTCCCCTTTCATTTATAACTATTATGGATAATTGGCTTGAGGCACTTCAGAAGTACATTACATGGACTCAACTGCTCACTATCCATTAACGCCCCTAGATACATGACCACTACTTCGATAATAATGTGACAGTTTAAATTAAAGTAACTTTATTACCACTCATCAATTGCAAGCTTGCTCCCATATAATAAAAAATCAAAACAGTTCATCCCCTATAATAGATAGAATTCGTTCATTTTTTTTTCTTTTCATTTTATTGATGACTAGCATTGTTAACTATTATTTTTGTTCGTATTGATAGTTAGTTTTATCATCAAATTGATTTTATTCATATTGATAGTTGGTTCTATCGCCTAATTGATTTTATTGATAACTAGCACAATCATCTATGGTTTTTACTCTTATATATTACTTGTAATATTGCTGAAACAAATTGAAACGCAACCTCATTCCATTAACCAGTTGGTTTCCCAGCGTGATAACTAAAACAAATATAGCTATTACCAAGTAGTTGAGGAACAATAAATCATACACATTTAAACAAGTTAACAAATCATGCAAAGAATCAAACTAACCCCAGGAAGAGTAATTTTATCATGACATGCATCGACTGCTTTGTCCGCTTCACACTTCGATGGGCAAGTTATAAAACAGCAGCCTTTAACAAAAACATCATGAAGAAGAAAAATCAACACAGTAAAGAAGTACGCTGATAAATTACTCTTACCTTTTGCGGCTTGGGTGGTCTTATCCTTGATGATATTAACCCGATCGACTGAAGCGAACTCCGAGAACAATTCGAGAAGCTCAGCTTCTGACATGCTCTTTGGCACCTGACCCACGAATAGCTTCACATTTTCCTCAATGGAAGAGTTCTGCTGTTTCCGGTCTTCCGCCATTACCAATACTGAACGCCTATGTGATCGATCATAAAACAGGGTAAAAAGAGTCTAACAGAGAAATGAAAACTCGAGGAAAAACATGTTTTTTATTATTAATATTTTGGGTCGGCGCGATCGAGTGACTGGATTTCCCTTTTAAGATGCAGATGCTCGTTAAGGGAGTCTATTCCAAGGGAGTGGACTTTATGGTCTGACTAGAGCATTCACGGGACAAAAGAACCAGATCAAGATACTTTCCGCTTAACCGTTTTGGCCATCCATGACCATCATCACGTACAATAAATGAGGTGCTCATCAACAGGAAGTAGTGGCCTGGCCGTCTTTTGACTGGTTAACAGAATCCGTGACAACGACCAACCGGCGTTACATAAACACGCAAAATATGAGGTCGTTCGGCCCAGCCAGAGCTAGCGGCCAGGCCATGTATTACTGCCGGGTTGAGAAACGCGGCAAACCCACTCCCGTCCCGAACAAACTGCTAATTTGATGAAGGTGTACAGGTGGGCTGGGCAACCTGAGCCAAGCATGTGAGGGTCGTGTCGGGGGCTCGGGGCCACACGAGCCTCAGCCCTCATACCATGACACCATGTCTTGCACAGCCCACTTCCGGGCACGTGAAGCATGACATTACAACGGCTTGTCGCTATCATGTTGGGAGAGACAAAAATAAAAAATGTATATATATATAATAATTTGAGTTGTCCAACAAAACCCAAATTTATTGGTAAAAATTAAATAAATATCAAATTCCAACCTAAAAAATAACAAAATAAATAAATTTTTTAATGAAAAAAAAATCTATAAATAATTTATAAATATATTTTATTTTCACAATTTAAAAATGGGCTGCTCGGCATGGCCCCCTATTGACATGCCTTTTTTTAGGTCAAATCAAGTTTATTTCGGGTTAACATTAATCTAGGTTTAGTTTAGGCTAGCTTAGTTCATTCCATGCTAGCTTGAGCTAAGTTCAAGTAAATCTATTTGGCCAGTCGGCTGAAATTGACCCACGCGAGCTATCATATCGAGTCATATTGTGTATCAACTCAAGTGCCAAAAACGTTTACATGGCACGACACAAGCTAGGTCAAAGAGTCTAGGCATTACTATGAACCAGTCAATGTCATCTCAGACATGGCTCGATCATACCGTGCATCGTGTCATGTCCGGGTTGCTCAACCTAGTTAACACCTTTAACAACCATTCATTACCCAAATTTTTAAATAAATTGTTTTTTTTTAATATATATTATTATATTTTTGATTTTGCAGATTAATTTTGGTTAGCAAGTTAACAAAATAATTATGTTTATGAAATTATTCCTTGTTACGCTACACACATAGAATAAAAATACACATTGCGTATAGTATTTGCACATTTATTTTTTTTTTGAAATAATTTTAAAGTTAATTTACTATAAAATTTAATTAAATTAATATTATTAAAAAAAAATTTCAACAATCTCTAAAGACCAGAACTACATAAAAAATAAAAAATAATAAATTTCATAAAAAAAAAGTAGCCTTAATACATATAACAATAACCCAACCAAAAGGTAATAGCTTGGGTTATCTTTAAGGGTCACAGCCCTTATTAAACACCTTATATTGATGCCAGAGAAGATTCGACTCAATATATAAATATATATATATATATATTAATATGTGTGTGTGTGTGTGTGTGTGTG
This sequence comes from Sapria himalayana, assembly GCA_029783825.1. Classification (NCBI taxonomy): domain Eukaryota; kingdom Viridiplantae; phylum Streptophyta; class Magnoliopsida; order Malpighiales; family Rafflesiaceae; genus Sapria; species Sapria himalayana. The sequence goes on from JAREIK010002147.1 coordinate 3,836,606, forward strand.
TAGGAATATTAGTGGTATTAAACACTTTATATGGCATGTCAAACAATACACTCAAACACTTGGTACATTGGATCACTTGCAAACTTAACTTAGCAATAAGGTCTTTAAAGTTAGATCAATTATAACTTCAATGACCCCTTCATTTATTATTATGAGTATGCAAGGGAAGACATAATAAATTAGTAATATGAATCTTCCAATTAGATTTTTAGAGAATCATTGACTACTTTATCTTATGAATAAGTCCATTTGGCCTACCTATCATTAGATCACTAAGTTGACTAGTAAGAATAACATAATAAAAAATTACAAAATGAAAATTAATTTATAATTAATCAACTTATAATATAATGAAATATTTCAATGATATCCAATATTTGAACTAGTCATTATACTAATGCATTAAAAATGAGCACTCTAAAATTTTTTAGGTTTCATAAATTCCTTCATTCTCATGATATCTGATATTATCTCTCATATTTCATATATTGAAGATATATAGGGAATATGAAATTTAAAATAAAATTATTAGTATAACATGTAATACCTCTTCAAAAATGATGTAGCAATTAATATGTCCATATGAACATTAAAAATATTTTTTCTCCACATTAGACCATATAAGAAACACAATAACATTTCTTAAAATATCTTACAGGCTATAAAAGTTTAATACTCTATATAATTTAGTAGCCTAAAAAATTATCAAATGGATTGCATACACCATTAGAATTATAAGTATCCGATCTGAGATTCATACATTGGCTACCAATAGGTGATATCTAACTATGTTAATAATAAAAGTAAAGAAATAATAATTGACTAATCAAATTGAGAGAAACAAATTTTACTTAAGAAATTCTGTAACATCTTTTATAATTCGATGAACATGTGTTTGTCTATATATTCTCACTATATGTATTATACCTATGTGTATATGTAATATTAATAATATATTTATCAAATATAAAGAATACATATGTTTTAGTGTCATGGCCTTTGAAATTGAAATGAAGTATTTAAAATATTGCTCCTTCATTTCATCTTTATATTATTTAGTCACCTGTATGGATCATCTGGTCAAGGTATAATGATTGAAAAATACTATAAATTATATATATCTATATGCATGAACCAACCATGATGATCAAATAATAAGATTTACGTATAATTAGATAATATATTTAAATATTATAATAATAAGTATGGTAGTTTTAGCGAGCATTCGAGTATGGACATCGACACCATATTTAGAGATGTTAATTTTACAATTTAGTTAGCCATGGGCAAATAATAGTGAGGTTGCTCAAATTAAAGTAAGTTATCTAGATGCTTAGTTATTGATTGCTACTATATATTATCTCATAATGAGATTAAAAATCTAGACATATTAAGTTGGTATAAAATATTAAAATTCATATTTCACATGTTTTCTAAAATTGGATTGATTTACAAAACTTTATGATGTCTAATGTAGCATCAAGTTTAATTTTTATGTGGTTATAAAATATAAATGTGATTTTAGAAAGGAGTATATTATGACCATATACTATTGAAATAATTGTCTACTTAGAAGATTTATGAGAATTCAATTATGGGTTTTCAAGATAAAATAATAAAGTTGAATTTGGAAGATAATTCATACACATCTGAAAATGATGATATTATTGCCAATACTATGCCCTAGCTATGAGCTAGTGGAAATAGACATTTTGCTATGGGCTAGTGGAAACAGACCTACTACTATGGGCATGGCCCATGTTGGCATGCCTGGGCCCATCAACCTGGGGCATGCCCATTACTCCTAACACAAGAGTCACGAAGAGTGGACGATGAGGAGAAGTTGAGTGCTGGACCACTAAACTAGGCCAGGAGCAACCAGCAGGGTAGGGGCCTGATCATGCTAATTATAGCTAGCAATAGCCCCATTTTGCATGGCCCAACATGCCAGACTACCCTAGTAGGGCCATCAAGCCGGACCTACCTCATTCTATCTCATGCCAATACAACATGACCTTGTTTGATAAACTATTACATGTCTAGCACAACATAGTGGCACAACCAAGCCATCATACTAGCCTAGCACCTCACAAACACCACACATCCTACACATGGACACCTCACGAACTTCATATATATTCTGCATGTACACTACATGAACACAAAATCATTCTAAAAACACTCTCATATAAAGAAAATATTAGGAGAAAGAGGAAATGTATCACATATATGGACAACTCAATCACAAATCTTGACTGCTACCCCTATTCCAAACCTTGCATAGTAAAATGGGGACTATCCAATCCAAAAAATGGCTACCCCTAAAAACAATTTTCTTTTATTATTATTTTTAAAACATATAGATAATATATTTTAAAAATATGATTACTTTGTGCTAATTACAAAGACACCTTAATGAGAACACCCCATGGTTCTCATTAAATTAATTAACAATAAAAACAAATTAAATTAAAAAAAAAATCAAAGCCATTCTAAACTTCTATCCAAACTTAGGCATACCCAACACATTATTATGTAGAATAATATAAAAAAAAATAATTAAAAAAAAATAATTTGTTGTAATATATACTTGTGTGAAAAATAAATTATTTTCAAAAATAGTTTATCTATGATGTTTTTATAATACACACACATAAGCATGTATATATTTGTTTAAAATTGTGTTATGTAACATAGTTATATAAAAATATGTATCACGTTTATAAATACATTATATAAACATGTGTGTGTGTGTGTGTGTGTGTGATGTATAATACATGACATGATATTTTCAAAATTTTGTAAATGTCATGAAAACATATAAATGTATATACTTATATAACATATATATCATCATTTGTAATACACACACACACACACATTTATATCAATTTTTTTATAGAATCTATATAACATATATATGCTCATATCAACATTGTATATATAAAAAAAAATAAATAAATAAATAATATATATATATATATATAAAGTGCAAAAATCATATTAAGTGCAACTACTCTTTTATATACTTATAAGTTGAAACCCCCATGCATATAACATATATAAAAAAATGAAGTAAATACAACAAGAATTTAATATTCTTTCTCATTGCATGTTAGTCTTGGTTTGTGTGTGTGTGTGTGTGTGTGCACGCGTGCATGCGCGTCCATGTGTATGCATGTGTGTGCCTTGCAGAAAACTAGAACTCTAATACCAAAACTTTAATATTGAAATTTATTTGAGGCAAAATCAGTTAATTAAATATCATGATCCCGAATAAAATCATAAAATAATTTTATGTTTACCTCAACTTTACCAAATGTATGAATGTCATAATCATAAAAACAAGTGATCACTTTTTGATTGCTTCGTTTTTCATTGTTCATAACATACCTTCTTTTTTGTTTAATGTGTGCATCAATGATGAATAGGGGGGGTGGACTTTTTTATTAAATTCTATTTGTTTTTTTGTTGTATTCTTAGTATCATGTGTTTTTCATAAAACGCATTCCCTTGTTTTTATTTCTTTTTCATTTTATTTACTTTGCTTCAAGTGGCACTTTTTTCTCACAATCATCCTTATATTTATTATTATTTTTCTTATTTTAGTGGTCGTGCCCCTATCGAAAAAGAAAAAAAAAGTGATAAACTTAGTTTTTCTTTCATAGTTTCTCTTGCACATCAAATAAAAATAATATTTAAATTAACACATTTACAAAATAAAATCAAATTAAAATTAAAGACAATTTAATTTTATATCAAACCAAATTTAAACTTAATATTATCAGTTGACTAAACTAGTTTGGCTAAACAAATTTTTGATTCAACTAGTCAACTTAACTATGACAAACCAAACAATCTCCCCCGATGCCATGGATGTGTAGATTAAAATTGTCACATATTTAAAATTTGATATATGCCAAGCATAGTAATTTCTTTCCTCCTAAGAAACCAAAAACAAATTCTCATTGTTTACCCAAGAATATATTTCTAGGAAATTAGACTTTCTTGTAGAATCACTCGAGAATATTATCATTTCCAACGAAACTTCACCTCCCATCTGGTCTCATTAATCCCAAGAGTAGTTGAAGTAAAAGTAGATATCAAACATAGGAACCTCTAGAATCTTTACTTGTCTCAAAGCATCTGAAGAAATTTGATTGAACAACATTGATCTTTTTGAAGGAGAAGGTGAAAGTGACATGGTTGTGTATATTTTTTTAATCGTACAAGTTATTAACTTTTTGCTAGATGATAATATGATTGTATGTAAGGATTATTTTCTTATGGAAAGTAAATTACCAACATACACTTTTTCACATATATGTTGCATGGAATTAATTATTACTTTTCACACAAAGCACTAACTAGATCCAGACAAACTCTAGTTTGGATAATATAAATACAATGTACCTTTTGTTCCATATTATCACTAGTGACTCTTTGACCAATTTCAACTGATCTTCACAAAATCTAGCTATATAACCAACACTATCCAATATTCTGATGGCTAACATTTTTATTGTTGTGAATTTGCAAGGATGTCAAAACTCATATTTATTTGTGGGTCATATAAGTAATAAAATGGACGTAAGTCTAGTTATGGATCTCATAAAGGCTATTTGATAGTTTAGTCAATCAACAATAAATTAATGATTGTATACGTTGAATAGATATATTTAGTATTAGGAAGTATACTTAGAATCTAGTATTGGAACATATACTTGTGCGTGATATTTTTTCTTAGTATTTGGTTCATATTATATTTGGTTATTAGATGAAAGGTAGATTAACATGAAAATATGTATTATTCCCTCTTAGTATTTAAGGTGGTTGTCCTCTATTAGAATGTCTCAACCATAAACAATCCCCTCGTGATTATCCATTTAGTATTTCAGCATCAAAGTAATATGTCGATCAATGCAAGAATCATTATCACATCTATTCCTTTTAGGCAACATGTCAATAGCCCTTGATGATTAATTTGAATATGTACTACTATTCTATAACCTCTAATTAGCTCAATGACCTAAGATAATATGGTACTAATTTTTTTTGTTCTTTCAGCTTTGTGAATATCACACTCATTATAATTAAACATATATATTTTCAAGAATTTTACTAATAGATATCATGTAGGCAGGAATGATTCATAAAATTATCACAACCATATGAGTCTCACCCATTTGCTTGTGCCATGTAACATACTTATCATTGTCTATAATGGCCAATACGTAACTCATACAAAAAGATAAAACTATTAGGTAAGACATTCTATTTAACCCTCAAATAATTCAAGGTTAGTTCACCTATATAGTACATAATGAATTATTTTTTAATATGTTCATGTTTTTGGCTTCATAAACATCATACTCATAGTGATAAATATTTTTAACATAGGATTTTCACATATTAGTTTATCTCATGTATTAAGATTAGAAGGGTTGTCTCTTCTATATATTCAAACTATACGAGTGTATTTTATGATATACTTATCACCATCCACCATGACCGACATGCATAAACTAATATATCTATAAAAAACCCAATTTTTGGTTATCAAGTATGTTCACATCTATAAAGATCCAAACACTTTATAAACCAAATACAAATTTATTAATTCAACTATCCATCACGACATAAATTATATAACCAAGTCTAGAATTCAATTTAGCTGAAAATTGGGGTTAAAATAATGTGAGATGTGTGAAAAATCATCTCATAGATTCTAAGATTTTCAATAAATGCCCAAACTAATTTTTAAAAAGAAAACCCAAATTCCAATCTATTTTGCATGTTGTTTGCCATGGATTTATCTCTAATTGAGGTTAAGGTCACAATGTTTAGGCTTGGAATGCATCATGATCTTCATTTACACTTCTCCTTGCTCTCGCTCCCTATCAATTTTCTCTCTTGAAGTGTAGTTTTCATACTTTGGGAATCCATGTGATTTTTTAAGTTGGATGTCATGGCATAAAGTTGAGGTTATGACTCTATCACCTCTTTAGATTATTTTTGGAGCACAATTGTCACAACATTATGAATGGTCATGACTAATGCTAAACTCTCTATAACACAAAGTTGCATTTCTGATAATTAGTTATAACTTTGGTCTTGTATTTGTGAGTAAAATAGCACACTGATGGGATTACCATGACTAAGTCAATTCCTTATGTAACACAAATTTGAGACACTATGAATTTGACTATGCCCCTGGTGTTCACTTTATGAGCAAGTGTTATGACATTGTGAATGCCATGATTGAGTCTTTACTCTTAGGAACAAAAAGTCATGGTAGGAAATGTTTTCATGACCAACATCTATTGATATTTTGGTTTTGTTTGAATAATTAGTGACTTTGGAATTTGTTGTGTTTGCTTGTATCAATGGGATACTTGATTGTCATAACATAAAAATAATGTCATAGTCATTAACTACCTTAAAGATAGTGTGACTCCAATAAATTATCACAACTATAATAATTTTGTTAAAGAGTGAAATGATTGTGTCAACTCGGTGGTGGAGTCATAACAAGGCCATGACTATTTTGGAAGATTTACATCCAAGAAAAAATTTTGTAACTTCTTTAGGTTAATACAGAGAGCATATATAAGTTGTGACAAAATAATTTTTATGACTCCATTATTTTTCTCTTCCAAGTATTTCTCTACCGAGTCCATTCAATTTTACCTAGATTCTCTCTGATTTTACTAACATTCATCACTTCTTCTTCAAAAGAAGATTTTTGTAAAATCTCTTTGATAATCACTAGTATTTATGCAAACACTATATTTTGCTCTACAAATCATATCATTTATTTGGTATTTTAAGTATCAAATAAACTCACACACTAAAAGTATTTATCATCCTTCAACCCCAAGTAATGAAACTCTTTCTTAACAAAAAAACTAGTTATTTATAACATCAATATAACAAGAAAAGCATCTCATAACATCATCATCAAAATAAATGTATACATCTTAATGTGGTGAGTGATGAGGGCAAAATGAGTGACTGATAGAAAAAAAATTCTGAAACGGGAACTTTACTTTAGAGGGTTCAAATTAAAAGAAAATATATATATGAAAGGTTTATCCGACTCTTCATTTTTTTCTATTTTTTTCATAATATGAACAGTCATATTACATAGTACATCCTATCTTTGTTCAATAGAGTTCATACTTTCTTCAAACAAACTAAGAGCAATGTACATTTGTGTTTGATTCTACTATCCCCACATGTGCAATCCATTGCTTTTTCCTATAATGAACATTTTCATCAATTTTTATATCTCATTCAGTAATTATTTTCTACCACTTATCTGCAACGTAGTCATAAAATCAAAGAATTGAATTGGTACTTCTCATTACTCATTTTTTTCATTCCTTTCATTCCCTCCTCCAAGATTTTGAGAATAAGTTCTTCAAATTTCTTTTGTATGGACAAAAATAAAAACTTCTTCTTTTGGAGATATATCTCTCATAATGTATCTTTTCTTTCCACATTTACTTGATCTTCCTCTTATGTTATTTTGATGTATTATTTCTATTTGCTATCTTTTTCTCTAATTCTTTTATCAAGGAGGTATGTACATGCTTTATCTCTATCTTCAAACACTCACTTTTAATATCAACTTTGCATATTATCATGCTCAACATATGCATGAGCCCTTTAAATTCTTTTTTTTTCTTCGAGAAGTAATATGCGATTGGCACTAGCCATGCTTCCTCAAGTTGTTCTCCACTTATTTTATTTTCTTCTATGTTAGTGTAGCCTCTAAAAAGGGTGGCACATCTTGCCCATCCTTAATAGACTCTTTCCTTCCAAGAGTCTTCTTTTCCAACTTGATTCCTTTAATCCTCCTTTTAACATTTATTAATGTTAGTGGGGACATCTATGAGTATATTTTATCTCGATCTTTATAAACTAAGACATCATTGACTTGACAAAATGGCATTATCAATGAAGGCTGAATTAGTTTCCCAAAAAATTTTCCATCCAAAAATTTAAGTATAATTTCTTCAAAATATCTTTTATGCCACCTTTAAACCCTTTAATTAGGGTGAAAAATAATATTGCCATGTCTTGAGTAATCGTAGAAACATGAAGGGGCAGCTATATAATAGAGCATATAAATTTTAACCAAACCTTGATCTTTTTCATAACACTCTTCTTACACATGATCGAAGTTATCAATTTCTATCTAGTTTCGGTAAGGAAAGTTGGCTCCAACACCATGACTTTGGTTGAAGTCTCAGAGGTAGATTATCTATGTCACTTACCCTTTAGCTTTTTTGCTCAATTTAGACTCATATCTTCTCACTCTTAGCTTTGAAATCAAGGTTTCATTCTTCATGGTATATTTAATCTACAAACAAATGCTTTCCAGAGGTTTTTGTTGGAGTGGGGGAGATAGAAAAATTGTAACACTAGAAAATTTTCAGGATTAAGATTTTTAACAAGGGGTTGTGCTTTAGTCACATCCCTAACAAAATTATCATTAATTTTCGCATGGCCATGACTTCTAATTAAAAAGAAAGTTGTGGTTGGGTTAGATTTCCATGACTCCATTCTACTTACAAAAAATTCATGACTAGGTTTGAGTGTCATGACTTCACTCTAATATATATTGTGTACAAGTATTGATTATATTTATGAGTTCAAAAAATATTTTATAAGTGTTTATTATATCATTGAAACAAAAAGTAAATCTTTGATTGTCTCCCAAGTAGCATTATGTTTAATATCCTAAACTAGACTTATTTTTTGGATATAGATTCTTCAATGTCGATCTCAAAAGTCGATTTATTTGTATATATTTTTTTCATGTACTTTCTGTGTTGATCAATAGTACTAATTAAAAAATCTTCCAACTTTCTTCCTTTTCATAGGTAGTAATTTAGATTTTTTTTGTGGATTCAATCTTTGCTACAATTTCAATCTTTAGAGATTTAGTGATTATAATCGTAACTTTTTTGTGTCAACAATATTCTTCACAAATTTAGTGATTATAGTTGTGACTTTTTCAAGTATCATACCCTTTTGTTGCACTTTAGCTTCAACATTGTCATCACGTTGTTCCTTTTCCTTTTTTTCTTCTCATTCTCCAAATATTTCTCATAATAAATTAAAACTTTGGGTGGAATCACTTCTATAATTATTTATGTTTCTTCAAATTTCTCTTCCATACATCTAGAGGTGTCAAACGGAACATGTTGGGTCAGGCCGACCTATTTTTAGCCAGCCCGACCGTGCTTTCGTGCCAGGCCAGGCACGACACGGCTACTGTACCGTGCTGTGCCTGGCCTGGCACAATTCTGTGGAGGTCAGCCCGACATGGGCCCGCGACATGGATTAGCCGAGTTCGGCCCGGTTAGGTTGAACCCCTAATTAAAAAAAATTAGGGTTTTAGCACGTGCCATCACGCTGACGCAATGCCAAAATCCTAATTTTTTAAAAAATTGTGGTAACTCTGCTCGTGCCGAGGTACCGTGCCAACAAATCGTGGTACCATGCTGGGCCAGGCACGGCACGAGGCCTGGTTGGCCTCGGCACGACACGACACGATTGGCCTCGGCACGACACGGCACGGTTGGTGCTGTGGACCGGCACGACATGAGCACGGGCACGAGAAATTCCCATGCCGTGATGGCCCAGGCATGGCCGAATCATGTCGTGCCTCGTGCCAGACCGGGCCGACCTGGCCCGGTTGGCACCTCTACATCCATCTCATTCATTTTTTTTTTCACATCATTACTTTTCTTTGTCTCTATCAGTAGTTTCAATATATGGTCTTCAATTGATAGGGTGTCTCCTAGTATGAATAAAAATGTTATTCCTTTAACATCATTACTCATTTTGTCTACATCAATAACTTGAAAATGTAATTTTCACCTGATAATTATTCTATCCAATACAAACATTTGTATTTTGGTGCTTGTTCTTGATTCCAATAAAATAATTGTTTTTAATTTTGAAAGTAAGATGGATAGTACCAATCAAATTCATTGTATGCTAATTTAATTTTTTTGATAGCTATAAAACAAAAAAAAATAAAGAGTATACACTCACAATATAAATGTAATATAAATAATAAACAAAATCATATTCACATAACTTACAATAGAACTATTATTTCATAAGGATAGTTATGTCAATTAAAGTTAATAAATCAAACTATTATAAGATAGTTTTCCGTAGTGCTAACATCTTAGTGTGATTTTGTGAGAGTGCCAAAACTTATAGTTATTTAGTCCAATTAGTGCTGATGACTATATAAATTAAATAGATTTACTTGGTCTTATAGAATATATTTAGATTTTAGGGTTGACACATGTACTTGTGTATGATGTTGTTTCTTATTCTTATAAAATATACCTAAGGATAGATTCATATGAAAATGCACATTTCCCCTCTTAGCATATATGGTGGCCATTGTTCGTTAGACTATTACTACCAAGGATATTCATTTCCATAAGTATATGAGTCATACAAGTAAAAGTAATAAAATAGTCATAAGTCTAGATATTGATATCACATGAATTGTTTGATAGTTTGATCATTTAATAATGAACTCATACTATATGATTTGAATAGATGTACTTGGTCTTAGAGAATATACTCAAACTCTATGGTTCGCACAAGTACTTGTGCATTATGGTGTTTCTTGGTGTTTGGTTTATTTTATATTTAGTTATTGGACAAATATAAATTAATATAAAAATGCCTATTTGACCTCTTGGCATATAAGGTGGATGTCATCCATTAGACCAACATTACCAAGGATGATCCCCTCATAGTCGTCTCATTGGTATTTCAATATCAAAGCAACATATTGATTCATGCAAGGGTCATTATAATGTCTGCTACTTTTAGCTAATTTATTAATTACCATTGATGATTGTTTTGAGTATGTACTTTTATTTTCCAACATCTAATTATCTCAATGACCTGACATAATGTGGTACTACATTCATTTGTTTTTTTGACTTCATGAGTATCATACTCATGATAATTAAACATATATTTTTTTAAGAATTTAACTCATAAATTATACAAGTGAAAATGATTCAGTGTTTTCACCATCATACAAGTTTCCCCTACTTATGTGTACCCCATGACATATATGTTATTATCATCCATGACCGACACATGACTTCCATACTAAAATGATTCTACTAAACCACTACCTTACTCCGAGATTAATTCATCTAAATAGTACATAATAGATTGACATTTAATATATTCGTGCTTTTGGTTTCATGAATGTCATACTCATAATGATTAATATACCTTAAATTAAAATTTTTACATATTGGTTTATCTCATTCTTTAAGATTAGAAGAGTAGTCACTTCTTTCTATTTGAACCATGTGTGTCCCATAATATACGTGTTAACACTCACTATGGCTGACACTCATATACTAATGTATTCATGAAAACCCTAATTTTTAGTTCTTAATTACATCCGCATCCATCAAAATCCAAGTACATTATAAACAAAACAAAAAAAAAACTCATAAACTCAATTATCCATCATAATAAAAATTAAATAATTAATCTTAAAATTCAATTTAGCTGGACATTAGAAAAAAATCACACAAGAATTGTGAAAAACCATCACGTGCACTTTAGGATTCATAATGAATGTCCAAACACATTTCCAAGAAGAAGACCCTAATTCCAATTGATTTTGTTTGTTGTTCACTTTAGATTTGTCTCTAATTGAAGTTGAGGTTACAACACTTAAGGTTTGAAATATGTCACGATCTTCTTTTGTTCCTCACCTCACTCACTCTCACTCTCACTCACTTCTCACTCACTCACTCTCTCTCTCTCTCGCTGCTCTCTCTAAGCATAGCTTTATACTTTGGAAATTTGTATGATATTTTAAGTTGGATATTATGACACAAAGTTGAGGTCATGACTTTATAATCTTTTTGGATCCTCTTTGGAACACAAATTTTTTGGTACTATGAATGGTGATAATTGATGCTTAACTCTCACTATAACTTAAAGCCATGTCTCTAATTGTTGGCCATGACTTTAGCCTTGGTTTTATGTGCAAAATGTCATGGCACTAGAATTTTTGTGACTAAGTCAATTGTCTTTATTACACAAAAACACAATACTGGGAATTCTGCTATAGATTTGATGTTGACTTTAAGGTCAAAGTATTGCAACAGTATGAATGCCATGACTAAGTCGTTGCTCCTTGAAATTAAAAGTCATGGTAAATTTTGATTCCATGACCTGCAATTTATGATGTTTTAGTTCTATTTGAATAAGGTATGACTTTGAAATGTGCTGCAACTACTTGTATTAATGGGTACTCTACTACTATGACATGAAAATAATGTCACACACATTAAATGGTTTAGAGATAAAGTGATTATGACTCCAAGAAATTATCACACCTATGATGATTGTGTTGCAAGTAAAATGATTTCGTTAACTAAGTGGTAGAATCAATATATACAAAGAAAGCCAAGATTATTTTGGTAGATTTATGGTCAAGAAAATATAATATAATAACTTAAGACTAATATGATAGGTGTATATATAAGTCATGACAAAAATATTATCATGACTCTCCATTATTTCTCTCTTCTATAAATCTCTCTCTATCGAGTTCAATAATTTCATCCAAATTCTCTATAATTTTTCCAACATTAATTATTTCCTATTTAAAACAAGATTTTAGTGAATCTCTTTGATAACCATTAATATTCATGTAAACACTTCATATTTTACTCTCCAAATAATACCAATTAGTTGGTATTTTAGTACCAAACATTCATTTGAATATATGAGATATCTCAGACATCTTTTAGAATTAATTAGCATATGATGTTAGTACCCATGCATACATCACCAATGCCTACCACTCTTGATGTCCCTTCAATGCACATCTTGAGTATTTATAGTTACTAGGCATATTGTTCAATATACAAACTACCAAATATTCTTATATATTTTTGTAATTTGTAATGACGTGTAAACATAAGAATGAAATAATTATAGATTGATTTTATGACTTCATAGTTTTGGTGGGTTTTGATGAATTTTCATAAATTTGATATGTTTTTAGAGATATTTAGATGAGAAGGTAGAATATGGAGTATTATATAGTTTCAATATTAATTCTTGGCTAAAACTCTACATAATTATTCTTGATAATATGCATGTCATCACCATATTAATTTGTTAGCATAATCAATCTATTGTATGACACATTCTTTATGACTGCAATATTATCATGAAGTCATTATCATACTTATTTTGTAAAATTTAAATTGTTGCGACATTAATTCTATATTGCAGTAACTGAGTACCCTACTAGTACTTAAGGTTGTGACTTTGACCAATTGCCATAACTCTATCATTGATATGACTCAATAGTCTCAAGTCAGAGTTATACTAGTTTTACAAAGTTGTAACTTTTGAGCTATAAAAAATTATAGTCACAATAATTATTCAGTGCCACACCTTTTGGGATATTAAATGTTATAGAGGATTTTACTCAAGTACGATAATTCCTCAATATCACAACTTTCTTCCTCAAAGAAAAGTAAAATTATGACTTTTATGTATGTGCTAATTATTAGTTAGCGGCATACTTGCCACATTGGCAACATGATATATGATAGAAGTGAAAACTAGTATCATGACCATTTATATTGTCATGACTCTTGAGATATGAAAAGAAAATTTTGTGTTGTGACCATTTTCTATTACCACAGTCATTTCCTACTGACATGGCCATATGATACATATGAGAGACTTTCATAGTTCTCTGGCTATTTTTTCGCATCATGGTCATATAATGATCAATAAAAACCAATACCTACACCACAACTATTCATAGTTTTATGGCTAGTTAATAATAGGAGAAACCCTTCATCACACATTGAGCATTCTCGATACTATAGGCCTTTATGAAGAATAAGAAGACATATAGACGAAGCTATGATCACTTCACACTGTCAAGTCTATGTCACATATATATTAGGCCGAAGTCATGGTCATTACTCAATGTCATGAATTTTTGTGACAAAAAAATTAGAATGCATTTCAATGTGACAACCATTTTCTAGAGTCATAATTTGAAGCTTAAGAGATGAATGTCAAAGTTATGACTTTCTTTAGAAAGTTAACTTCCAACTTAGAACAATGCAGAATTTCCCAAGTATGGAAGTTAAAAAAAGAAAAATTTTCAAATGGCTATGATTCATTTTTCTATCTCTCCACACAAAAAGAAAAGCCACGGTGTAGAATATAAACCTTAGGTGTTAATTTCATACTTTCTAGGAGTTCCACAAGTAAGCAAGAGACACAATACTTAATACTAAGTCCTAGAGTTAGAGAGAAAGGTTCTTAAAATCCCTCTCTTTTGGATAGATTTCAGAATTTTTATCAAAATAATGTATAATCAAGGATTTGTGTAATTTAATATATGTGATGTGATAATTGTTTTTTAATTAATAAATCCATTTCATTTATATTATGTTATGAGTATTGATGAGTGGGTGTTTAATAAACTAAAACAAAGGTTTTGACTATTGGTAATTTTCTGTATGGTGGATGGTGACATGTAAACCACATGACTCACTCACACATATGGTAGGAAGGAAGTGACAGCCTTTTCATTATACATGTTTGAAGGATTTTACTTTTAGTGTATGAGTCATATCATCACTAAGGAGGAGCATGACATATAAACCTTAGGAAATGCATGAGTATATTGTTACTCACTTCATGGTGACAATCCTTGTGAATTACTTTACTCATATGGTTCTCACTGATGAAATTTGAGGGAAATATATATTAATTATATGAGTATAATACTTATGAGCTAAAAGTATAAATACTAACAAACCATACTAATTTTTGGTTTTTATGACACATGAGACATGAGAATAAGAGTTTGCATACAAGATAACTATCCATGGTAATTGATAAAGTTGCCTAAAAGATATGAGAATGCTAATAACTTTTAATTAGGAATGATTTATTATCTTGGTGGTGACATACTGAGGGGATAACTATGATGAGACCTTTATTGGGACATACGATGGTAACAATCACCTTGTATACCTTTACAGTAAATAGTTATTGTACAACAAATCAACTTTCATTTTGTGTCCAAATAGAAAATAATTCAAGCAAATTTAAACACACATCACATGTATTAAATGAATAAACCATGGATCTAAGATAATCCTACAATCCAAATATCTATTTTACTAGAAATGAGTTATATTACTATTGAATAACCAAACTACTAATATAATTAATATGAGATTAATAGCTAGACAAAAATCCTCTTTATTTCTTATATGACTTAGGCACTTGTAGATCTATGTTGATAAGATTCTCCAAGTAATAAGTTTTGGGACATCATATAACCAACAAAATTAAGTGGCATAACAAAGTTATAACAAATATTTGGGACCTTGTCAGAGATTATTTAGATGTGAGTTGATATAATTTTCATTATAAAAATATAATTTTTTTATTAGTTTAAATATCATTGAGCTTGATTAATCTTCGTGAATCTAAATGGTAAGTCTTGTTAACTTGTTTGGAAAGTGGATAGTTGTATTTTGGATTTTATCGTATTTTTTTCTCTTTTAGCCACCAATCTACAAATCAAAATGTTATATTAATATTTTCATGCATACATAAATAATTATCTTAAGGAGCTATGGGAGTAGAATGAAGTTAACCTTTTTTTTGGGAAATATGAGATAAAAGTGAGCGAGAACATCTCAAACTAATAATAAAATGAGACTTATTATTCTCATGGTAGTGACTTTCATTATGAGCATTCTAGGAACCTATATCAACCCTATTATAAGCTGGAAAGGAGTTATGGAGACTTGGGATATAAAAGCCATGAAAAGAAGATATTTTATGAATCTCACACATCTTCAGAACTTTATCTCACAACGAGCATGAAAAAATATTGAAAGATTTGAGAAGATCCAATGTTTTTGCTGAAGATAAGTTGAGATAACTAAAGAAGAAATATAAAGGTATGGATTTGTTTAAGTCCAAACAAAGTACTACATCATAAATCTTTGTAGGTAAGACAAAGATTGTAATTGTTGAGAATTTAGATTTTAGAGGTGGAAATTGAGGATACAACCTTAATTATTCAAGAATAAAAAAATAAAAAAGAGTGATGAAATATTCGTGTTTAATATAGAGACATTTGAGGTAGAAAATCAAAAAGAGAAAATTAAAAATATGGCCTCAATTATTTAAGATGAAGGTGAAGACTCGAGTAATAAAATCTCTATGCTTAATTTGGAGATATTTGTGATATAAAATCTAGAAGAAGAAATGGAAGATATTGCCTAAATTATTTAAGAAGAAGATGATAAAGAGAGTGAAAAAATCTTGGTGGCTAATATGAAGATATTTGTGGTAAAAAATCTTGAAGTGGAAATTAAAAATTTGGATTCACTTACTCGAGATGAAGAAGACAAAGTGAATCATGAGGCTTTGGTGGCTGAAATAGAGATATTTGTGGAGGATAAGTGTTAACAAAAAGATGAAAAAGTCAAGACAATTTGAAATGTCAAGGCTTGGGAGAAAACAAAGAAAAAGAGCTCCACCTCAAGCTATTTCATGGATAAGCATATCAAGATGATCATTCATTTAGCATACACTACTAATATTGAAAGTACAAGAATAAAGAGATAAATAGTATAATGAGAAGCTAGCATAAATATCAAAGATATTCGATAGAGAAAAAGAAGTTATGATAATCTAACTATGGATGTTATTAAACATAGTATTGTTTGGGAGGAAACTCAATAATTTTTTTTTGTTTCTCGATTGATGAAGTATGTTTGTTGTGAGAATAAATATTACATGTGCATATATACACTTAAACCCCCCACATAAATGTTTCACTTATTCAAACCATCTATGATTCTGAATTTTTTGAATGAAAGTGACATTAGTTTTTTAGAGCTACAACTTTGGTGTGATGGAAAAAAAAGTGCACTAGAAGTTTTATGACAAAGCTATAGTAGTTTTTCAAAAATATGACTTTGGTGTTATAAAAGGAAAAATATCATAGAAATTACATGGTAAAGCCATGAAAGTTTTTCGAAGCCATGACTTTGGTGTTATAAAAGAAAAAGTATTATATAAGCTATATGTAAAAGCCATACCATTGATCTAGTCCTAGAACTTAAAAGGAAATGCAAGTCCAAATGCTATGACTTTTCATTTATATATAGAAGAAAAACAAACCCATAAAATAAGGTTGTCTCATTAGTTGATATCTACAAGTGCATGAGTCATACAAGTAATAAAATAGACTTAAGTCTAGATATTAATCTCAAAAAAATTGTATCAATAGTTTGGCTATTCAACTAGAGGCAACTCATTTTCAATAGAAGAGATACTAATATTTTAATTAATCACAGGTCTTGGGTCTAATTACCTAATTTATTTAATGCCATTAGTTTGTTCGATATATTTTATGTTGGACATTGAATGAATGTTGGGGTGTTGTGTAAATGACTCTTTTCCCTATCGGCATATAATATGGTTGTCATTATTGAGTCATTTTCAATGATGATCTCCTCATAGTTATCCCCTTGATATACCACATTTGAGACAATACTTCATCCCTTCATGAGGGTCATTCTCAGTCACAATCTTAAACATTTTAGACAACTTCATAAACTACCCTCGATGGTTACTTTGTATATAGACCCCCATTCACCAGCCTCCATTATCTTAAGACCAATGATTAGCATGGTTTGTAAGAATTTGCACTTTCGGCTTTAAAAGTTACATACTCATACAATTAACATATAATCTTTTTAAGTTTCACTAGTAGGAATCATACAAGAGAAATGAACTAGAAAGGGTTTTTACTACCTTGTGAGTTACACACTCATGCATTTCCTGATAATTTCCTATCACCATCCTTTTCAGTGAATATGCAAATTCCATACTAAAGGTTTACTCCTAAATAAAATATTCTATATAATGTAAATCATCATCCCATATAAAGAACTAGTCCCTTTAAGAAGTGTACAATGGATTGACATGTAAAGGTATTATCATTTTCAGATTTGAAAGTATCATAATGGTGAAGATTAATATACCCAAACTTCAAGTTTCAATGTATAGTTTTATATTGTGTAATATAATTGGAAGGTCTATCACCATCTTCATATCATTTGCATGAGTGCATCTCATAGCTTACATATCACCATTCATAATGATAACCTCATGCAAACACACCATTAGTCAAAACCCTAATTCAAGTTTTATTTAATTACGATCCATCAATATTCATAAATATAAAATATAAGTAAACCAATATTGTATCAATCATTCCAAACCATTACATCACATAATCCAAATGACACTAACCATAAACCATGCAAATTCAAAATAAATTTATATATTTATCTATAGAAAAAGAGGGATTAATAAAAGCCATGCCCCCTGACTATAGAAATTGACATTGGTCGCGTGACTATAGAACTTGGCTACAACTCAGTTTGACATCTTGATCTTTCTATAAAAAAATATCATGACACTGACAATGATCACAAATTGGGCCTAATCTCTTTATGATATGAAATCATAGTATAAGAAATGGCCACAACTCTGTAAATTAATCATTTCTAGTATATAGATAGCCATGGTGCTGTGAAGTGAAAAATAAAGGGTGCGATGACTTCCAACATTATTTTATGGGTGTGGTGTTGTGTGGAGGCCATGACATTATCTTTTCATCCTTATTGATAAGTATATGGCTACAATCTTGTGAAGTGGTTGTGGTGCTTGTACTTGGCTAGTACATACAAGTCATGGTTATGCCTTCCTTTCATGACAAGAGTTGCGGCCTTAGAAATGGTCATACTCAAGTAATATCCTCTGTGACATTTAGTGTCCTAAAAGTTGTAGCTTTGAATAATTATCATGATTTTGGATAGAGTACTTGAGACTCTTTATATTTGTGTAACTCAAAAGTCATGGATTTATAATAAATTTGTTGTTCTATCTTGAGACTACTGAGCTATATAGAGATAAAGTGATGACCTTATAAAATTAGCTATGACCTAAAATACTAGTGGGATACTTTGTTGCCATGATGGAGAATAAATATTATAGCCAATAAAAATTTACAAGCTAGGCATGGACATAACTCCATGGTAATATGATAGCCACTAAGATTTTTTCATGACCATTTAGATAGGGGTTTTGTCAAGAATGGATGAAAAAACTACAATGAACTTATAGACTCACTTCCTCTACTAAATATCTCTAAAAACTTATTTGTTTCATAACTATTCATCAAAGTTCTCCAAAATACCAAAAATTATAAAATCAACACAAATTAGCACCATTTCCACCCATAAATACCATTCTTAACTACTAAAATATGCCAAAATATTTGGTAAATAAAATATCAAACAAATTCCTACACTAAAATGATTGCTCATCCCTAAGAAATAATTTGTCTCACCAAAAAATAAATAAATAGAATCACAATGAATTTTTATGATTAGGTTTGAGTGTCATAGAGTCTAGTATTAGTGGAGCAACTTTGAGTAGACTTATCTACATTTGTGGTTGAGTTTGAGTTCCATGACTATACATGTAGGTTATTGGGCATGTGTATTTATTTATGTGATAGATATGAGTATTTATTATATCACACATGTAGAAAAAGATTTCTTCGGTTTTCTCCTAAGAAGTGATATTTTTAATATCCATAGCTAGATATTCAAAACTTTTTCTTATCCATTAGAAATCTTTGTAGTCCAAGTGATCTTTTTAGTATATTGCTTTACTTCCTTTTTTCGTCTCTTAATTCAAACTTAATTTCACCTCACTCATTTTCAATGGTGCTTCCTTAGTTGATACTATAGCTTTAATAAATTTTGTGAATTTTAATTCTTCATTCCATTCTCCATTTTCCTTCTAAATACGCTAAGTCATGGCACTAAAAATAATAATATGGCTTTGCCTTTAAGCTTACTGCTTATGATTTTTTTTCTTTTGTAGTTCCAAAGTCATTATGTTGTGAATAGGTGCAACCTTGTCTTGTACATTTTTCTTGTCCTTATCTTTTTTTAATTCCAAAGTCATGTCAGGGTGCACAATCATGGTTTTGTCTTTGATTTTTTCTTTCATAAAATATATCTTATCCTTATCTTTTCTTCTTTAGAGCTATTATCATAAGACTCCTCAGATGTTGTAAGTTTGAATATTGTCATGACAATATAGCAGTTATCTTCATCTATTTCCTCATTTCTACAACTCGAATAAATTTCTTCATCTTCTTCATTTTTATTACTATCACAAATCCAAATTTGTTCTTCTATCTCATACATTACATCACACTCGTAATTACATAGTTCTTCCACTATTTCATAGATTTTGTTGCTTGCACAACTCCAAGGTTTTTCTTTCGGTCCATAAATTTCACTTTCATCTGGCCAATAGCCTTCTACACATTCTTTCCATCAAAAATTTACTTTTTGTTGCATGGTAGTATGAAGTAGATTATCAATCCTCCAACACCCCATTTCATAGTAATCTAGACTCCGTAAGACATTATAAAGATCAAATTTTCTTATTTCTCACTTACACTGAGTGAACTCCTCTTTTTGACATCGAAGAGTGCTTTTCTTATGGCCAAAAATAGACATCCCAACATTAACTGTGCATATTGATCTTCTTCCATATCCAAAATTATAAAATCCACTAGTAAAATATAAATATCAACTTTGACCAATACATCTTCAATTATTCCATCTAGCTACTTGATTGTATGATCTTTCATTTATAGTTAGAGAGAGTTTAGAGTAATTTTACTAGGATTTAATTTTTGTGCAATGCAAAGAGGTATTAAGTTGACAATTGATCCCAAATTACACAATGTCTTCCACAATATTTACTCTTTTATAGTGTAAGGTATAGTGAAACTCATAGAATCTTTCAATTTTCTTAGTAGTTTTCATTGAATAATAGTATTATACTATTTATTCATATTCTATATTTTGTTTGAGTAACTTCTTATTACTATGCATTTTATATTTTATAAATTTAACATAATTTAGTGTTTGGGCTAGAGCTTTGGTAAATAGTATATTTACTTCTAATTTCCAAAATATATTCAAAAAATTTTCAAAGTGTTAATCCAATTTCTCTTTCCTAAATCATTGTGAAATTAAAATATATATAAGAAACTTAACATTGGTTTCATTTTGATTCATTTTCTCTTTTCATTGCTTGGAGCAAGCCTCATTCAATCATCAAATTATTCATTTTCCTTTTTCTCTTCGTTATATGAAATTTGATTTTGTCCTTTTCGAGGTGTGGCTTTGGTATGTGCGGAAACATCATTATTAACATTTCTCCTTTCTTCTATAATTAGTGCCATAACTTCTTATATATTTTTAGGTTGAGCCATAGATTTTGAGAAAATTGCAGCCTTTTTACCCCCAAAAATTCTATAATTCTCTTATTCAAAATCATCATGTACCTCTAGAGTCATGACTCTCGGAAGAGTCGCAACATTTTCACCCCAAAATTATCTAGAATTTTTCTATCCTAATTGCCTTTTTAGCTCCTTGACTAAGCAATAATGAGGAATAATTTCTTGGATTTACCTATGTATCACTCAGTAATTCATTCGTAACTCTTTCCTATATTGATAATGCCAACTATCTAACATGATGCTCAATGTTATTCATTGTCGAATTTATTTCGTTCATCTTAGCTTCAATTGCTCCCATTCATTTTTCTTGGACATTATTTTTTTTCTAAAATTTTACTATAATTATTTTTATACCATCATAAATAATCAATTTTTCTTCCCTTTGTGTTGGTTGGCTATTAAAATTGGAGCTCTTTTAATTTATATAGTTCATTATATTGTTCCTCATATTTTTGGGAATTTCCAAATATACTAAAGCCCACTTCTATAGTTTCCATATAAAATATTTTCATGATTCCTCATATTTGGATGATTAATATCTTAGGACAATGTTATTGGGCCAAAATACATACATACCCTTACTCTAAATTTGATTTGTCTTTTCTATTTGATAAATGGATTCTAATTCCATCAATTCATATAGATGTAATGTGGTGGTCTCCCTTGATATTTTTTTCTTTTTTTCTTGGGCATCTTACTTTCTTAATAGGGCTTCCATCTTTTCTCTCATAGGAATGAACCTATCTAACCCCAATACCTCTACTTGTCTTATCCCTAATGAGTAATTCATTGGAGTTTAGTACTTATTTTTCACTAGCTCATCAAATAAGTAATACATCTCTTTCAACAATTTATTCATAATAGATCCTCCGATGGCGACATCAATCATAACCTCATCATGTAGTTCATTCCTTTGTAGAATGTTTGGGCTTGAAACCACAATTCAAATCCATCTTGAGGAAATCTCCTCAATAACTTCTTAAAATGATCCCAAGCATCATACAACTTCTAATACTTTTCATACTTGAATTGACTTATCTCACTCTGAAGTTGATAGATAATTTGTGGTGAGAAGAATTAATAAGAAAAGTCCTCACCAATTCATTGCAACTCTTAATGAAATTCCTTGGTAGATTTTGTAACAAACTTCATACTTTACCACCTAGTAAAAATAGAAATAATCTTAATTGTATTGCATTCAAGCCAACTCTATTCATCTTCACAATATTGCATAGTTCCAAAAATAGTCCAACATATCCATTAGGGTCTTTTGATACCTTTCTACTATAATTGAACCATAAAAATTTTACTCAGCTTTAACTCAAAATAATTAGCTTTAATAGGTTGTAATCAAATTCTAGAATAATTTCTCATTACTATAATCCTCCAATAATCACCCAAAGTATTGTAATGAATGAGTTATCAAATAGCTTACCCTCACTTCGTTGGGTCTCTCTATTACTTTTGGTGCCCTCCATATTATCCTTGTCAGAATTTTGTTGGAAAAGGATTCATCCAGCTCTTTTGATTTCTAAGTCTAGAAAATTTGACTCTGTCATAGAGCTTCAACTCATCAAAGGTAACTAACAACAAAAAAGAAACAAAAGTACACAATACAAACAAATCCAAGTATAACAATCAATATCCAAATAAGTTAACATGACTTAGCCATTTAATCCAAGTATATTTATTAAATATAATTATATCTAATTTATTAAAAATATTATTTTTTTGCAAGAAAAATTATGTTAACTAATGTTGGCCTACATGTCTCAAATGGGTCGGGTCAGCCCGGTATGGCCCAGGCCCGACACGGTTCAACCATGCCCATGCTTGGCACGGCACACTACAGTGCCGTGCCCCAGCTCGACACGACATGCTACAGAAAAGTGCCCGCCCGTCGTGCTGTGCCAGGCAAGTGGGCACAGTAAGCTTGATCACGCACCGAACATGGTCAATACGAATTGACGCCCGATAGGCGAGACTCATCGAGCCCCGTAAGGGCGAAGATGCACGACGGCGTGGCGGTGCACCACCAAAACCCTAATTTTCTAAAAAAAGTATGGGTTTGTCTGAACCGACCCAGGCTGAGCTTGGCTATTTTCGGGCCGCGTGCCCATGCCAGACTAGACATCCATAGTAATCGTGCTAGGCTAGGAACGACATGAATATTGTTCCGTGGTGGGATAGGCACGACATGGTTATTGTACCGTGTAGTGCCTGGCCCAGCACGGTAGCCAGCTTGGGCGGCCTAAAACTGGGTCGAGCCGGGTAGGCCCGACCTGTTTGACACCTTTATGTTGACCATCCAAACTAAACAATCCCTAGTGGTGTCACCAAAAACTTGTTACAAATTTTTTATTCCACCTAATTTAATCATTTAGACGACATCATAAAAGAATAATTAACAAGATTGTCCCATCAACTAAGATCGATAAGTATATGAGTCTTATAAGTAATATAACAGACTTAAGTATAGATATCAATCTCAGAAGAATTCTATTAATTAATAATTTAGTTGTCCAACATGAAATAACTCATTTTTAGTAGAAAAGATACTAAGATTTTAATCAATATTAGGTCTAAGATCTAATTACCTAATTTATGTGATACTATTAATTTGATTGATATATTATATGTTGCGCACATAATGAATATTGAGAATTTTGCAAATGACTTCTTGCCTTATCAACATACAAGGTAGATGTCACCATTGAGTCCTACCCATTGATAGTCCCCTCATAGCTCTTTTATGGTACAACATTAGTGAGACAACACTTTATCCCTATATGAGGGTCATTCATAAATTTCATACTTTTTAGGTAACTTCATCGACTACCTTTGATGAATACTTCATATGTACACTATTATTCACTGGTCTTAGTTGTCTTAAGACTAATGATTATTATGGTTTGCAAGTATTTGTAATTTTAGATTTGTAAGTATCATACTCTATAATTAACCAATGTTTTTTTTTTCAAGTTTCACTAGTGGGAACCTTACTAGTAATATGAACTCACAAGGGTTGTCACCACCTTGAAAGTTACACAAGTATGTTCCAAGGATTGCCTATCATTATCCTCCTTGGTGACGATAGGAATCTCACACAAAAGGTGAACTTCTAGAAAGAATTTTCTATATGCCACCCATCCAAATTGAGAACTAGTCCCTCTAAGATACATACATTAATTGGCATGTAAAAGTATTTACACTTTTAGCTTAAGCATCATTCTCATAATGATTAACATTTCTAAACTTTGAGTTTCAATGTATATGTTCATCTCGTGTATCATAATTGGAAGGGTTGTCATCACCTTCCTATCATATATGCATGAATGAGTCTTATGGCTTACCTATCACTTTCCGTTATGATAACCTTGTACAACCCAACCATTGGTCAAAATCCTTATTTGACTTATATTTAATTACCAACCATTATTATTCATAAATATAATATATAATTAAACCAATATTGTATCAATCATTCCAATCCATTATATCACATTATCCAAATAATACTAACCTTAAATCATGCAAATTTAATACAAATTCATTGATTTATCACTGGAGGAGAAGGGTTTGAAAGTAGTGCCCCCAAATATAGGGATTATCATTTTTTATACATCCCTTGTTTATTTTTAGAACCCCTAAAGAGTGTATAATTTTTTCTTAAGGTTTGTAATTACCATGAATTTTTCTTATTTTGTTATGTGGAAGAGAAGAAACGAAAGATTTTTCAAATTTTCTTTAATTTTCTCTTTTATACTCAAACAACTTTGCATTTCTCTAAGTATGAAGTAATGCCATTTCAATAGAAGACATGACTTTGGCATTCATCTATTTAACTTAAGATCATGACTCTAGAATATGTCCATGACTCTATTTGACATCTTGATCTTTCTCTAATACACTTTTATGGTGCTAACAATAAGTAATAACAATGACTTAGGCCTAATCTCTCTTTGTAATACACAATTATGATATTATGAAATGGTCATTACTTTGCACCTTCGTTATTTGTAGTCCATAGGTGGCCATGATGCTGTGAAGTGGAAATGGAAGATGCGATAGCTTCTAACATTATTTTATGGTCATGGTGCTATGTGGAGGTCGTGGAATCAACCATTCATCATTCTTGATAAGTATATGGCTGTGGCATTGTGAAGTGGTTGCAATTCTTGCACTTAACTTACACATATAATTCATGGTTATATCTTTCTTTCAGGACAAGAGTCATCGTCTTATTAATTGGTCATACTCAAGTTATGTCCTCTATAACATGTGACTCAAAAGTTATAGCTTTGAATAATCATCGATACTTTGGCCCGAGCACTTGTGACTCTTTAGTTTTTGTAGCTCAAAAGTTATAACTTTATAATAAAATCATGATTCTGACTTGAGATTACTAAACCATATATAGATAAAGGCATGGCCTTATAAAATTAGTCATAACATTGAGCACCAATGAGATACTTAGTTATTATGATAGAAGATTAATGTCACAGCCATTAAAATTTTATAAGGCATGGCCTTATAAAATTAGTCATAACCATTGAGAATGTGTTATACAGTAAAAAAGATTATGCTAATGAGATGGAAGGGTAGTAACATACAATATTTTGCCACTACCATTTAGATAGAGTTTTGGCCAAGAATGGACATCAAAACTACAATGAACTTACAGACTCACATCCTCTGCAAAACACCTCCAAAAATCAATCAATTTCACAATTATTTACCAAAGTTCTTCAAAACATATGAAATTATGAAATCAATACAAATCAACCTCATTTCCATACATACACACTATTCTCAATCACCAAAATATGCTAGAAAATGTAGTAAATAAAATACTAAATCCTAGCACCATAGAAATGTCACTCAAAGTCATGATGTCCATGATGACTTTTATTATAGAAATCAAGAAGAGATGGATGAATTATGCGCTATCCAATAAGGTATTTATTGGAGAGAGTGGATCACACAAGCTCATTCATCTTTTTAGGAATATTATTAGAAGGACAACTTGAATATTGTTTTGTACTCATAGAGAATATGAAAATGCTCTGATTGTGAATAAATTCTATGCAAATTTTGAGGATAAGTGAGGGAAGACATGATATGCAAGAGGCATTTGGGCTTATTTTGATAGGGAAATCATTAATAAGCTACTTGTATTTATTGATGCTAAAGATTGCATGGATCTTAAATCACTCTATAGGCAACTCAATTTTCTATCTATTACTAAATTATTTATGGATGGAAAGGACACATGAAGAATAATATTGAAGAGTACATATGAATATATTTGACATTGGGAGAACTCAATAAAGTGAATAAAATTTGGTTATATTTCATTAGCTCATTTATATTACTGATACTCCATATTTTTTTGATCACTCTGGAAAGAGTGGTTTTATTATATGTTATCCTCATCATGTACCATTTTGATATGAGGAAGATTCTAGAGAAATCAATTCATAGGTTCCTTGAAAGTTGAATTTTCTAGCCAACTATTTCACCATTCCCTTATTACTTTGCTATGTCTAGTAGAGAAAATCCTTAATAGATGAATCGGTTGATGCAATGTGTCTAATGGTATCCCACATGATGTTGTCAGCATAAAAACAGAAATTGAAGGAGATAAAAAAAAGGAAGAAGATGATGCTTCAAGGAGAAGGACCAGCAAAAATTGGAGAAGAATATCCATCCTTCACCACAGTTGACATACAAGAGATGGAAAGAATGGGACGAAGGCAAGGAGATGAGTTAGCATGCTTTAAACATTTCTCAGCTACACATGGTGGTATGTTTGTAAATATTTTGTGTATTTTTGAAAATATGTAGTGGACTACCAAAAGAAACAATGAAGATATGAAACAAAAGATTTATTCCCTATGCACAATAATAGTGAAAGAAATTGAAAAATATGATGCGATATGGAAAAAGCTTCTCCATTTAAAAGAGATGTCTTTTATTGTAATGCCTGAAAAGTCTGAAGGTAGAATTTATAAACTCTTGGATAAAGGAATGAGATGCATGAATATTAGATTGAAGGAGAGTGTTGAATCATTTTGAATGTTATATGAGGCTATCATGGTAGATTGGTAAAGAGTAATGGAGAAAAGAAAGATTATGAATTAGGAAGAAACAAAATATCATGAGTGCCCAAAGATAGAAAAAGTAGTAACATGCAGTGCAAAGCAAAAGGAATTGTATTTTCTGGTAGGATCCTTTTAATGTGCACTAAATTTGATTGGGCGAAGATATGAGATACTTTGTGATATTTTGGCAAAATTTATTAGATTAATTAGTTGCACAAAAGAAAAATTCAAAAAGGCTATCTACTTCTCTGCCAATATTCGAACACTCGATGTCATATTCACCTTTAATGAGTATGATCCTAAAGAAAAATTATACCAGCCGTATCCATCATTGTCTTGATTTATATTTTTGTTGTTTATTTTTATATTATGATGATGTAACCATTATGTGAAATTGATTTAAAATTTTACGATGCCATTTCTTTTCTTTTGTTATAGAGGGGGAAGTTATTGTTCATGGATAAATAATTTTTTTAGTGTGTGAATTTGTTCAATCAAACATTCTTATGTATTTTAATAATTTTAAATGATGTGTAGGCATTATAATGTAGTAGTTATAGATTGATTTTATGACTTTAGAGTTTGATAAGTTTTAATAAATAATTATGAAATCGATAGGGTTTTCGAGGTATTTAGATGAGTTGATAAAATATAGTCATATGTACTTTCGACATTTATTCTTAGCTGAAATTCTACCTAATTGGTCATGATAACCATTTTATATCATGACCCTACCAACTTGTTAGCACAATATTTTTCACTATGTGACATAGTCTTTATGATTGTGATATTATCATGGAGTCGCAATCATACTTACCTCATAAAATTTAAATGACTTCTATATTAATTTTTATGTCACACAAACCAAATACCCCACAATACTAAAGATCAAAATCAAGTCCAAGTATGATGACTTTGATTCAATAATTTCAAGTTAGAGACATGACCTTTTTTATAAAGGTATGACTTTTGATCTATTTTTAATTATAGAGCCAAAACTGCTTAGACCAAAACCATAACAATTATTCAGCACCATACCTTTTGAGATACTAAATATTATAGAAAATATTACTCAAGTATGACCATTCCTTTATGGCATGATTCATATCCTCAAAGGAAGACAAAAACTTGACTTTTACATATGGGCTAATTGTCAGTGCCACATCATCTTTATAGTGCTACAATGACAATATATGAGAGAAGTGAAGGCTAGTATCATGACCAATTATAGTATTGTAGACATCTAGGCATATGAAAGTAGAGTGTCAACTGGGCAGGGCTGGCCCGGTAAGAAAATTTATTATGCCCGGGCCTGTGTCGTGCCCGACCACGGCACCAACCGTGTCGTGCCGTGCCTAGGCCAACCAGGCCTCGTGCCGTGCCTAGGCCAACCAGGCCTCGTGCCGTGCCTAGGCCAACCAGGCCTCGTGCTGTGCTTGGCCAGGTTGGTACGGTACCGTGGCCTGTTGGCACGGTACCTTGTCACGAGCCGAGAAACCCCAATTTTTTTAAAATTAGGGTTTCGGCATTATGGTGGTGCGACTGTGATGCCGTAACCCTAATTTTTTAAAAATTAGGGGTCGGGGGTGTGACGGCGCATGCCGAAACCCTATTTTTTTTAATTTAGGGGTTTGGCTGCATGAGGTGCGACGACGCACGCCGAAACCCTACTTTTTTTTAATTAGGGGTCAGGTTGTGCAACAGCATGACGACGTACACCGAAACCCTATTTTTTTAATTTAGGGGCTGAACCCGGCGGATTGTGCCACGGGCCTGTGCCGGGCTGAACTTCACAAAACCATGCCTGGCCAGGCACGAAAGCACGGTTGGCCTAAAAAAAATGGGTCGGGCCGGCATGGCACTTCCCGTTTGACACATCTATATGAAAGGCAATTTTTGTACAATAGTCTTTTCTTAGTGCCTTCCCACATGATACACAGATGAAATACTTTTAGTGTTAAGGCTATTTTCTAGTGCCATGTCCATATACTGATCAATGCTAATGTCATGACTATATCATAACATTGTAGATAATTAACAATATGAGAGGCCCATCACCATGCCATGATCATTCCTAATGTTGTGTCACTTTATGAGGAACAAAAAGACAAATACATCAAGTCATGGCCACTTCATATTTTCATGGGTTTGTGTTACATAGATATTTACCCCAAGTTGTGGTCATTACTCAATATCATGATTTAATGTTATACAAAGATTGGAATGAAATCTAGAGTCATGGTCATTTTTTAGAGTCATAACCTCAAGTTTAAAAGATAAAAGCCAAATTTTCAACTTTCTTCTGAGATCCATGACTTCTTACTTAGAGTAATACAGAATTACTCTAGTATAAAATATAAAAAAGTGAAATTTTGAAAGGCTTCCATTGTTCTTTGTTTCTCTCCAATCATCAAGCAAAGTCATAGTACAATTACGAATTCATATGGATGAATTTTGAACTCCTAAACAACTCCACAAGCAATCAAAGTTTGCAAGACTTAATGTTTATCCCTAGAGTTGGATGATATGACTCTCAAATCACACCCTCTATAGGGTAGATTCATAAAATTTTATCAATATTACATGTGGTCTAGGATTTGTATGATTCAATATATGTGATATGAAAATATAATTTTAATTAATAAATATATTTAATTTATATTGTGTTATGGGTATTGATGGATGAGTCGTTAAATATAACTTGAACTAATGTTTCAATTATTAGTTGGTTTATTCAAGATTCTTGTGATGGATAGTGATAGGTAAATCATGAGGTTCACTTATAAATATAATAGGAAGGAAGTGATGTTCCTTTCTACTATATTGTGTGAGATAAACTTATACATTAAAACCCAAAATTTGAGTATGGTGCTTGTGAAACCAAAAGTGTGGATAATTATGTATATCAATTCTTTGTACACATCTTAAAAGAATTTGTTCTCAATTGAGATAGATATTATATAAAATATTATTTTATGTGTTTCACCTTTAGTGTGAGAATCACATCATCATTGAAAGGAAGGGATATGTAATATTTGGGATATTCACGAGTATATTGTGGCTCATAAGGTGGTGTCAACCCTTATGAGTTGCTTTCATTCATAAGATTCTTACTAATGAAACTTGAGGGAAGTATAGGTTAATTGGGTGAGTATGGTGCTTACGAAGCTCAAAGTACAAATACTTATAAACCATACTAATCCTTGGTTTTAATGATACCTGAGACCAGGGAATAAAAATATACATACAAAGTAGCCATCTAGGATAGTTGTGAAGTTACCTAAAAGGTATGATATTATGAATGACCATTAATTAGGGATGATTTACTATCTCAATGATGATGTATAAAGAGATACAACAATGAGGTGATCATCATTATGATGAGCTTAATAGTGATAATCACCTTGTATGATGTTAGGGAAAGAAATCATTGCACAATACCCCAACTCTCAATCTATGTCTATATATAATCTAATTCAAGCAAATTTAAGTACACATCATATATATTAAATAAATAAACTATTGATCTAAGATTGTCCCACAATCCAAATATCTATTTTGCATGAAATTAGTTATCTCAATATTGAATAACCAAACTACTAATACAATCTATGTGAGATTGATACATGGATGAAAATCTTATTTACTACTTGTATGACTAGTACACTTATAGATCTTTATTGATGAGATACTCCTATTAATTAGTTTTTTGTAGATTGGCTAACCATCAAAATTAAGCTGCATAAAATTAACAAGTCACAAAACATATGATATAAACCAATTAGGATTCAAAATAATATGAGAAGAGACTATGGAATTAGTAACTCAATCACTCTCATGACTCACTTTGTTGTTTAAGTAAATCACTAACTAGGATTACATCGCCTTTCATGAAAAATAAGACATGGTGGAGTTTCTTCCCCTCTTGATCATCTCTTTTTAAGTGTTATTCTTGATTATTTTAGAATAGTTCAACATAGATTTACTCTTGGATTTTCTCTCATAATGATACTTCATTCCCTCTGCTAAAAAATGTTTGACATTGTTTTTGCTACTCTAGTTTTTTTTTGAAATGAGAAAACCTAGTGAAGTATATTTTTTTAATCTCATTATTTCATTTACATTACTATTAGAACTGATAATCATTGTCAAGATACTATTCAACATCATGGTACTCAAAAATACTATCTATATTTGAAAACTATCATGAAGTAACCCGAGGAGTAAAAATGTTTCAAGCTCATATTTATAGATCTTCATCTTCATCAACCAAGTTAAAAATATTCATAACTATTAAAACATCTAATTTTTTTATCTTGCAGATCAAATAATTGGATGATTAATTCCACCTTAATAATCATGATTGAGTTGTATTCTTTCATACAAAAAATCAAAACAACTTGTGTCTAGCTTGATGAAAATTCTTTTCACCATGATTAATCAATAGTTTTCAATATCACATATAGGTATCAGAATACTTTATTAATAATTATAAAAAAATTAAAGCTTGAATACTAATAACTTGGTACCAAAACTTTACTCATTCTCAAAATTACCTAATTAATTATAGTGATTCTAAATTAAATATTCAAATAATTTTTTTTATTTTCTCCAAACACTACCAAATATATAAAAATTAATAATAGTATGCAAATGAATATGGATACATAAAACTATGTATATAAGCTATATAAATTATAACAAAATTAATCAACACATTTACTATGATATTTTATAGTTAAAATGTTAAATGCACGCCACACATAATAAATTGAATTTTAGAAAAAAATTAAACACCCTCACACATTGTCATAATATGCACAAACATGATGGAGAATTACAATGACAATAGTTTCTCTTAAAAAAAATGCTAATTATCATAATCCACAAATAGTAATCAAATACACATTGAAGTTTTATCATTCATAAAATAGAAAAAATATAAAATAAAACACCTAGATTCTAGATAAGTTTTCTAGAATAATTCTTTTTTTGTGCTTCATACATGATTGAACTCCTCAAGTAAAGTAAGCAATCAAAAAAATAGCAAGATAAAAAAATACTCATGATCTTCACTTAAGCACCCATAGAAATAGAAAATACAAACTAAACCATAACTATGATGAAAAAACAACATTATATAATAAGTAATCTAGAAAAAATAACGAATCCATTGTTGCACACCAAACCAAATACAATAATCATTCTGCACATCTATCATAATTGATATGTGTATGCTATAAATTAAAAATAAAATATCTTTTTTTGATTGCTTTGTTTTTCTTTGTCCACATGTTTTTCATAAAAAGCATGCCCTTGTTTTCTTTATTTAGGTGCTTGCACATTTGTTGAGAAAAAAAAAGGAAAGTGATTTATATTCTTCTTGAATTTCTCTTGCACATCACCCAAAAAAAAAATCATAAGAGTAATATTTAAATTGACATGTTTATTAAATTATATCAAAGTTAACCAAATTTAATTTTAAAATAAATTGAATTTAATTTTAACAAAACTACCTTACCACTAATAGTATGGTAGTCCGATTGGTAAAGAGGAAAGAACTCTCAATCATAGATGACATGAGTTGATCCCCAGGAATGTTAGATATGTGCACTAATATAAATTTTACCAAACACCCAATTCCTATTGCTAGGATGGAGTCTTTACCTACTTTGATCCCGCTGCTCAAAGGCCCATAAATGATGGCCAATGGATTAGGGGATGAGTTGGGAAAGAAAGGAGATAAAAAAAACCAATCAAATTTACCAAATTAGTTTGACTAGATTAATCTACTCAACATGACCGTACTAAATAGTATTTGTAAGTGACATCAAACATTGTGAAAAAGTTAGTTATTTAGAATTCATTCGGTCTCTGCAAAGATATTTGTAAGTCATTATGATACAAGTTTCTTAAAATTTCTTTTTCATTTAATAATAATTTATCTAAATATACTTAACTCCCCATAAAAGACTCGATTAGAAGTAATGTAATGTCAATCTATCAAAAAATAAAAAAAAAATTAGAAATTGAAATTAGAAAAATAAAATCTCCAAGCAAGATTCATAAAAACTCACATAATGTTGATACCATGATCTTGTACTTTATCTTAATGCTTGATCTAAAAATAACTATTTGAAACTTATTTTTTCATGAACCAAAATTACTTTCCAAAATAGTGAAGTACCCTATTATAGATAAGTATATAAAACTATTTGATCCCAATTGACATGAGTAACCAATCAAATACAAGTGTCCCATACTCTAAAAGGAATCATGAGCCATGTCCTTTCTTCTTATATCTAAGTACACAAAGAACACAACAAAATGTAAATGAGTTACAAAAAAGTTAGATAATAACTAACTTCTTTATTTTGATAAATATGGGTGTCCAAGCCAACTTGCATCCACCTTGATATGTAGACAAGCATTCTTCCCTAGTTTTGCCCCCTATTATATTTGTCAAGTGAAATATCATTACTTTAGGGGTAGGAGTCAAGCTCATGTTATTTCAGAATCATATTATTCTAAGATATGGTCCTTCCTAAAGAATTGCTTATGGGGGTAAATATTTGATTATATTGAAAGTATAAGTAATATCTAATTTTATGACTACTACACACTGAAGGCTTCATATGAATTTTGCTATATTTCCAAGACACTTCTAATGTCTCTAAAATGAAGATAAATTTTTATCATCAATATGTAGTTCATAATTCTTTTGTGATGAACAACGCATTGCATAGTACTCATAGTACGAAGTTTATATGATTATTATTGGGATCTATCATGATGTGTTCGTACTAGAAAAAATTCTTAAATGAAAAGTATTTCATTAAATTATGATTTTTTTGAGTTTTAATGAATAGTAGTAAAATCATTTAAAAATTAGATACAAATGATAGACTTGATGGAAAGTGTAAATGAAGTGCATAAGAGCAAGATGAAGACATGATATTTTTAATATCATGATATATTATATACTAGCACATACTTATGAAGTAGTTATGAAAGCCTTTCTTGGTCATGACTCTAAAATTAAGTTATGGCTTTCATGGTACATAGCGATTATACCACCATGTTGCAATATATTTTCACTAAGCAACACATTTCTCATGGCCAAGTCATTATTTTGGAGTCATGGTTATATTTTCTCTAAATACATTTTCAGCCATGATATCATTTTCATATCATGCCAGCCAATTTTTCTCAAAATGTGACATGACATATTTTCTATGCAACGACATAATCATTATAAAATCAAAATCACATTTTGCAAAGCTATTTTATGTCATGATATTTTTTAATTTCGCAACTTTATGATTTCATAGAGTAATTTTTTGAGTCACAACATCTTTTCAATACCATGATTTTATCCTCACACTTTCATGCCAAAGTCATAACATTTTTTACAATATTTTAATGATATGATGATCCATAAGAAATTTGAAGACATTCCTTTGTCATGACTTTGACTCAATGTCGTGACATTGAATTCAGTAAATGCTATAGTAAATGACCTAAAGATATAAAAGCTAGACTTAAACAAAATAAAAAAAAAAGACAATCAAGGGGTGGAAAAGGAGGAGACTAAGCTCACCAAGGTGCAACCTTGCTCATAAATAGAAGGACACTCTCAAGTCAAATGCAAAACAAAGTTGATTGGGAACCAGATCTAAAACTTATTTCCTAATGCTAGCTATCCTTGAAGATACCTAATTCTGTGTATTGATTCTCCAATCTCCTCACCCAAATTTCTCCCCATTGTCAAGCTAATTAGGAACCTAGTTTTCATTTATGTAATTGTGTATGAAATATATACTTTTATAATGAATACTCAAGGTTTGTTATGTATTGAATGTCGATAAATATGTATGTTAATAAGAATGTTAGTTTAGTGTTTCACTTTCTAATGAATACATGCATGTTGATTGTGGTGTATGGTGACAAGAAAACCATGAGACACATGAATGAGGTGGACATTGATAGTAAGTGACAACCCTCAAATTCTTTTCCTCTTGCAATGATTCAATGTGTGAAATCACAAGTCGATGTAAGTTTAATTGATGTGAGTATTGTACTTAGAAAGCTAAAAGTAATAATGCAATTATGCTATACTATTATGTATCTTCTAGAAGGATTAGCACTAAAATGATTTAAGAGTTATTTAGAGTGTCTAGCCCAGGGTTTCATTTATTCTTGAGAGTCATGTTTTAGTTATAGTAGATTGTGATAGGTAAACTATGAAACACACACAAAATGATATGAATCACTAGGAAGTGATAATCATGTAATCATTTTTTAGTATGCTGAAAATAAAATAATACTAATTATTTTAGTGACTATGCATGATGCGTTTTTTTAGAAAATAGCTTTTAAAAGAACTATTTCACTAAATTATATTTTTGATAGATTATGACAAATAGTTATAAAATTAGAAAGTTTTTGGGTGAAATGTGAGACATGGTGGAGTAGTTGAGTAGGAGGAGATGAAAAAGTCATGTAAAACCATAGTATTCCTTGTGTTATGACTTTTTTATATCTCATTAATCTTATAGGGTAATTTTGACATCCACTCATTGCCAAAGCTCTATATAAATAATCATGACAATCTTTATACGCCATAACTCTACTACCTCATTAACACAATCATTTCACTATACAACATATTATTTTTGGATGTGAACCTTTCCTAGATTTCCAATTGCACTAGTTCATAACATTTTTATG
The DNA here is from genome assembly GCA_029783825.1 of Sapria himalayana. Classification (NCBI taxonomy): domain Eukaryota; kingdom Viridiplantae; phylum Streptophyta; class Magnoliopsida; order Malpighiales; family Rafflesiaceae; genus Sapria; species Sapria himalayana. Next base: position 3,872,927 of record JAREIK010002147.1, read on the forward strand.
ACTAAGATGATAATTCTTTGTCATGGCAACTAAATACCCAACCAGTAACAAAAGTCATGATTTTCTACATTTAAATGACTTTCTCATGACATAGCTACCAAGACTAAAGAAGAAGCCATGGTGCTCCTTTACAACTATGCCTTTTAGCTATAGAAAGTTCTAAAGAATATTTACTCAAACCATAGCTATTTATAAGGTTGCAACTTTTTCCTCTTGAGAAATAATTAAAGTCACGACTAATTTATAATGTCATGATTTTGGGTAGATGAAATACACATGTCATGGACATTCCTTGCTACAAGACTTCATATTACAAAGATGAAATGCATAGCTATGGCCATTCCCAATACCATGACAATTTGATGCAAGAGAGAGACCAAAGCTATGACTCATTCTTTGTAATGTGAGTTTGTATTATAGAGATGAAATACATAGACGTGGTCATTCCTAGTGTGGTGGAAATCTAAAGTAAAAAAAAGATGTTGCAACTTTATTATGACTCCTAATATTTAAAATTAGGCAAAGTTACAAAATCTCATTGAGTGAGAGTTTCTTCTCTAACTAGTCCCACGAGTATATGAGTTATACAAGTAATAAGTAAACTTTTCATCTATATATTAATCACATAGGTATAATGTCGATAGTTTCCAAAGAAATCCCTAAAGAGTATCTAGAAACAAATCCTAAATACATAATACTTAATCAAATGCCTGAGATTTGCCTTTAGGGTAAGTTAAAATTCATGTCCCCTCTTATAAGGTTTATGCTTATGCCTTGTATTTTCCTTTTGCTTGTAGATCTACGATAGGGTTGAGTAAATTTTGGCTCCCAAAATTCTAGTTTTTGTGCTTTTCTCTCTGGCCATCAAATCTCCATTTTTCAAAATTTATATTTTTCTATTTTATACTTGAATGACTAGGGTGCAATATCTAGAATGTGCATTGAAAATAGCCAAAAGTACATATTTTCTCTCCAGAACACAAATTTGTGGTGTTGGAAATAGGATGTGGCTTTGGTCTTTCAATTGTATCATATGGACATGGCACTGGGAATGGATGTAGATGCATATTTTATTTTTGGAACACAAAGTCATGGCTTTGAGAATGAGTTATAGCTTTGATCTCTTTCTTGTATCAAATTGCCACAACACTAGGAGTAACTATGACTAGACATTTCATTCATGGAACATAGAGTCATGGCTCTATAAAGTAATCACAACTTTGATTGCTCTCTTGTATCTTTAATTTCCAGAAAAAGAGCTGATCAAGAGCCTATGGAAGGAACTGACAGTAACAAAGAGCCCCAAAATAGTAGTGGACAAGTTGTCCAATAGCCCATCTACCATCATACTTTGGGAGACTATTGGAGGAGTGTGATGATGAACAATTATTTGGGGATTTGATTGTAATTACTTTGAGTTAAGTCAAGTATTATAACTATGGTTCAACAAAACTAGTACATTAGAAGGTCATTAGAGGATTTAATGGAAATGTCATGATATTTTTAATTTATATGACATGATAATAATGAATGGAGTTAGTATTAATGCGATAAGGTTATATCTAATTTTTTTTTTCATTAAGGGATAAGGAATGGAGTTAGGTTTAATATTTACCTCATGACTCCATTGAGAGTTGGGAAGAACTAATGAGGACTTTTCTCACTAGTTTTTCTCACCTCAAATTAATTTTCAATTATGGAGTAAGATAAGCTTGTTTTAGCAAATGAACATGAGACACTAAATGATACTTGGGACCATTTTAAGGAGGTGTTGAGAAGATATCATCAACATAGATTCAAATGGTTCCAAGCTCAATTTTTTTAAAATGGGCTGAACTATATGATGAGTTGCATGATTGATGTTTCATTATAGGGTTTATTATGAATAAATCATTAGAGGAGGCATATTATTTATTTGAGAAGCTAATAAAAAATAAATATCAAACTCTAATTAACCATTCATTTGAGATAATACAAGCTAGAGTATTTGAGTTGGATTAGTTTATTACAAATGAATCGAAGATGAAAGATCTCTTAATGAAGCTTGATACCCAAGAGAAAAAAGAGAAGAGTATCGAGTAAAATCCTCATTTTAACATCCATATGAAATGATAGACTTGGATCCTATTTATCAAATAGAAGAAGCAAACCAAATGTAAAGAAAAGGGTAGATGTTTTAGCCAAACTGTAATGTCTCAATGTATTAACATCCAAATATGACAATTCATGAGAATTTTTTTTATGTATGTTATAGGAGTGAGTTATAGAATATTGGGTAATTTTTAAGAAATGTTTGGAACAATGTAGTGAGCGATAATAAAAAGAAAGTTCAGGTTTGAATTGTCAACCATCACAAATAGAAAAGAGGACAACCTTGGAAGAAGGTATGCCTGTAATTTTAGCAGAATTGAAACAGAGAAAAGATATCAAAGATAATCGATGGGGTTACTTGAAGTGAGAATGGATTAAAGAAGTTTGGGATGAGAAATATAGAAAGTTAAATTGGACAATTGGCATTATCAATAAAAGGAAAATGAAAAAATAAATTTCCAAGTGTGACTAAGGCAATTCCAAAAAATTATTTTTCTATATTGCTTAGTAGAAGTAAAGTGGAAGATCTACAAATGTGCTATATTAAACAAAAGGATTTTGAAACTTTAGGAGTTAATAGTGCTGCAACCTTCCGAAAAATTGAAGCTTGGGCTAAAATTTTCTAAGAAGTTGTGGCCCTTACTGATGAGAGCTCCAAAGATGAGATGTGATGTTGCAGCATCTAACAACACCACAATTCTAGAGAAAGTATAAGCCCAAATCTCACCCAAAGATGCAACAGAGAGAGATAAAAAAATAGAGGAGTGAATAAAGGTTACACAAAGCTATATAAATAAAGAAATGAATCAAAATAAAGATGAATATAAGTTTCTAATAAATCTTCCAATTTCACAATGATTTTGAAAATAAAAATTGGATGAATAATTTAACATTTTTTTTAATATATTTTGATAATTTGAAGTGAATATACCATTTGTTGAAATGGTAGCCCTAAATGTTAAACTAAGTGAAGTTTATAAAAGATATAATGATTAGTAAGATAAAGTTGGAGACATGTGAAATAATAAATATAACCAAGGCATGCAATGTAATTACTTAAATAAAACTTTCAAAGAAATTGAAATACCACGGAAGTTTTATTGTACTCTGCACTAATGAAGACTACATATTTTAAAAGTATTGTGTTGCTTGGAATCAATTATCAATTTGATGTAATTGCCAATTGTGCAAAGATTGAATCTTGGAAAAATAACTCTAATATCATTTTCACTCTAAATGGTTGATAGAACTATCAAATGTCCAGATGAGATTATCAAAGATATATTGGTTATCTTTTTTTAAAGTTAATTTTATTGTATTGGATATGGAAGAAAATAATTATGTATCATTAATATAGGGACTATCATTTTAGCCACAAGACATGACTTTATCAATATCAAGAAAGTGGAGTTAACTCTCTATGTCAGTAGGGAGCAAGTAAAGTTTAATCTTACAATAGTTTGTGGGGTATATATCATGATAAAATGGGGCATGAGTAAATGTAAAATCTCTTCCATATCATGATGCAATAAAAAGTAGATTTTTGATGGAAGAATTTTTTAAAAGATAGTTGGCTAGATGAAGACAAGGGATATGAAGTGGAAGAACAACTTTGGAACTGTGAAAGTATTAGGCTATTTTGGAGTTGTAAAAATTAGGAAAACAAGAAACATAACTACTATGAGGTCATTACATTCTTTGAAGTCACGACCTTGAAAAAATATCATGCTAACAACTTCAACAAAACTAAAGGAATAATAGGGAAAAACAAGGTTGAGAAATAATCCATGGAGAATCTAATCAAAGACAAGATCATAGATATAAACTTGAAAGCAAAGCTATGGTTATGCACAATTCCACAAATATTGGTATTATAAAATGAAAATGACCAACAAAAAATGGACAAGCTATTAGACAAGCTAATAGAGACAACCAACAAAAAGAAAATGGACAAGTGTAACAGAAAGTTGTGAAGAAGAAGAAGAAGTTCAGTTCCACAACTTTGGAGACCTGAAAAGAAATTAAATAAGCTAGTAGAGAAGAAGAAGCAATGTCGTTAACTAAAGTTGTGACATCCAACAAAAAAAAATCCAAGAAACAAATATAACTGAAGTATTGCCTAAGGAAGAAACAGATAAGAATATGATACAATAATATACCCAAGAAGCTTGCATTAACAACATATAGATCTCAAATCGTATAAAAGATATTTTGATAGTATTGCTATTGATGTTAATGTAGCTCTACTTGGGAGATAACCTAATGATTTTTTTTTATGTTTGATATAATAAATACTTATATCCACCACATAAATGACTATACACATCTAATGGTCCATGAGTATAGTCATGGAGCTCAAACCCCATCATGACTATCAACATGTCCACTTAAAGTTGCTCCACTATTTTTATACCTTACAAATAGTGAATAATTATTTTAGTGTAGAAGTTTGTTCAATATTCAAATTATCCAACATTCATATATATTTTGTGATTTAGGATGATATGTAGGGATGGAAAAAAATAATTATTGATCAATTTCATTAGTTTGGAGTTTTGATGGATTTTGATAAATAGTCATGAAATCGATAGGTTTTTGAAGGTATTTGACTGAGTGAAAGAGTATGGAGTCTCATGTAGTTTTGATATATATTCTTAGCCAAACAAATACCTAATTGATCGTGATAATCTTTATATTTAATGATGTTATCAACTCATTAATATAATCATTCTATTGTACAACATATTTGTTGTGGCTTTCACATTATTATGGAGTCATACCACAAATGTCTTGTATAATTTAAATGACTATGATATTAATTTTACATTGCAGCAACCAAGTACCCCACTTATGCTAAAATTCATGGTAATGCCCTTGCACTATGATTTTATCTTAAATATGGCTTAGTATTCTCAAGTCCAAGCTATAATCATTTTAGAGAGCCACAAATTTTGAGCTATAAAAAAGTGCATATCCAAAAATACGCATGCCAAAGCCATAAAAATTATAGAGGCATTACTCGATCACAGCCATTCCCCATGGTCATGAATCTTGTTCTCAAATAAAGGAAATGTCATAAGTTTTATATTCGGGTTAATTTCCACTACTATGACATCTTTGTAGTGCTATAACAATATCTTAAAAGAGAAAAGTGAATGTCTGTGTCATGGCCACTCATAGTATCGAGGATACTTGAGACACATGAAAGGCTAATTTTTGTGTCATGGCTTTTTCCAAGTGTTGTGGCTATAGGAAACACATGAGAGGCCTTATCATTGACACGACCATTTTCTAGCACCATAGGAATATGATGATCAAAAAAGACCAATATCAATGCAGCAGCCATTACCTAGCACCATGAATACCATGGCCATTCTAGCATCACGACCCTATATGAAGAACAAATAAGACAAATGGACAAATTCATGGTGACTTCATAGAACTATGAGTTTGTTTTACAAAGATATTAGGCCCAAGTCATGGTCATTACCCAGCATCTTGACTTTATGTTATAAAAATATCAGGATACATTCTAGAGTCATGGTCATTACCCAGCATCTTGACTTTATGTTATAAAAATATTAAAATAAATTCTAGAGTCATGGTCATTTTTTAGAATCAAGACCTCAAGCTTAAAAGATGAAAGCTAAATTAGTGGGGGTTTCTTGTGAAAACCATGACTTCCTATATAAAATAATACAAAATCACATAGGTATAAAAGAGGAAAAAAAAATTTCAAGGAGGTCTCCATCTTTTCTTCTTCCTTCACACAACAAGCAGAGCCACTATGGAGATACCAAACCCAATGAAAAATTTCAAACTTTTTAGAAGCTGTGCAACCAAGCAAGAGATATAAGACTGAATGTTAATTCTTATAGTTGGGGGGAATGACTCTCATACCTTTCATCTCTTGGGCAGATTTGGGAATTTCTATTAAAATAACATATGGTATAGAGTTTGTGTAATTTGGTTTATATGATGTGATAATAGTTTTATATTAATGAATATATTTTTATTTTTATTATGCTATAAAAATTGATGGATGAATGATTAAATAAAACTTTAACTATAATTTTGACTATTGGTAGGTTTGTGTGAAATTATCATGGTTGATAGTGATAGATAAACATTGAGGTTCACTTGGGTATATAGTAAGAAGGAAGTGATATTTCTTCTGATTGTGATGTGTGAAATAAACTTGTATATTAAAATCTAAAATTTGGGTATGTTAATTATTACTAAAATGATATTTATAATACTAAAAGTATAAATATTTTTACATGCTAATCCATTATAAACTTTTTTAGAAGAATTGATTCTCAATTAGGATAGATATTATATATGATATTCTCCTAAGAGTATTACCTTTAGTTTGTGAGTTTCATCATCACTATGAAGGATAGTCATAGACAATCCTTTGGACATGCGAGAGTACATTGTGACTCATAAGGTGATGAAAATCCTTTTGAGTTTTTTTCACTCATATAGTTTCCACCAATAAAACTTGAGTGAAGTATACATTAATTATGTAAGTATAACACATACAAAGCTAAAAGTTCAAATACTTACAAGCCATGTCAATTCTTAGTATTTATAATACTTGAGGCCGTAGAATAAAAATATACATATAAAATAACTATCAAGGGTAGTTAATTAATGAGCTGCCTAAAAGATATGAGATTATTAATGAGTCTTAAGTATACAGATTTGTTGTCTCAGTAGTAATGTATTAAGGATATAGCTGTACTACAAGAGGACTACCATTGGGATAGGCTCATTGTTGATAAGCATCTTGTATACTATTAAAGCAATGAGTCATTATACAACAACTCAACCTTTACTCTATGTTCAAATATAATATAATTCAAGCAAATTTGACCATATATAGCATATAAATTAAATAAATAAACTCATGGATCTAAGATTGATTCTATAACCAAAGTGTCAATATATTCCCAATGTGATCGATATCTGAACAAATTTCTTTTTACTACTTATATGACATGTGTACTTTTAGATCTCTTTTAATGAGATACTCCTGCCAATGAATTTTTATGATACTATCTAACTAATAAAATTATATAGCACAACAAAGTTATAACATATGCTCAAATCAACTTTTGGTGTCGTGCTAAGAACTAATTAGCTTTTGGCATCATAGAAAAGTCGCAACTCATTTCCATCATGAATAATCTTCCTTGATCATAACAAAGTGATGAAATTATCTAAGATCTCGCTTCTTAAATTTAATCAAAATATATTGCTTTAGTTGAAAAATATTTAATAATAATATCATCCTCATAAACTAATGAGAAAAATCACTCATTTGAACCACATATATAGAAATTGAAGAAATCAAAAAAGCATTTACTAAATCTTAAGAAAAACCAAAAAGAATTTATTGGACCAAATTTTAAGAGTATTTCATCCTGCGATAAGTCTTCCATAATCTACTATCAAAAATTTTCATCTCTAAAATTATAAAACATGATTATTACTCCATATATATCTCATATAGGTCCTAGTGATGAAATATATATTTTTCATGTCTAACTATATTTTCAACCATATATACCAAGCAGCAAGAAAGAAATAAGTAGTTTATGTGAGACATTTGCAGAACTAAATAATAAATCAATGTCATACATTGAAGTAAAATCTCTCGCATAAACTTAGGCTTTCAATTGGTCTATCTTCTCGTTAATTCCAATCTTCATACTAAACACACAAAAACACACAACTAGTTTGTTAGATGGTCCAAGTACAAGTTCTAAGTTTAGTTAATAGTAATGCTTTAGATTTCATTCAACTTGTCTTCTTACCACCTTGAATGATCAAATGAATCTAAAGTAGAAATAAGAGTCTGAAAAACATAACAACAAGATACAAAAAAATTACATAGTATTTACATGTGAATAAGATAATACCTAAGAAATAGAATATTAAGAAGACTTCCTTAGTTTTTTGTCTAGAACAATTAAAAGAATTAAATCATCTTTACTAATGGAAAATTTGCTTGTTATGAGTCTTCAATTAAAGATTAATATGAATGGATTTTTCATGTATAACTATGTTTTTGATTGTTTACTCCATTACACTTTACATTTATAGGAGTAGTAGTTGATTTATATGATTTTATGTGGATAAATTCATTCATGCAATAATTAATATTTTAGGAACATGAAGTGGTGGAATGTCATGGTGAAGTATCTCACCACTTTTCATAGAAATTTCATCTTTTGAGACTATTAGATTAATCATAAATTCTCATAAAGGTGTCTCCAAAATTAAAATTACAATAATTTTAGAGTTGTTTGTGATTCACTATACAAGAGATTAGGTAGAATCTCATTCTGGTTATATTTTTAAAGATGAATTCATTTTCAAAATAGATAACAACACAAATTATAATTCTCCTTATCTTAGGATGATCCATTATTTAATATGCATTTTATTATTTTATCATTTCTCAAAAAGAGATCTTGAACAAAAATGCACGGCCAAAGTTATGTGCGGTGAATGATACAATTTTACCTTTGTATGAAAGATCTAAAGAGTAATGTAATTCAAAAAGATAGAATAAACATCTAGTTGAACAAATAATTTGTATTCATCAATTATACTACCATAAAGATATCGAAAAGCACTTCGTTGTAAGAGATATATCTTAACTATCTCAAATAAATGTATGCATTTCTTTTCATCCACACTATCATAAAGGATGTTCCAACCTAGGATAAATAATGGATCATCCAATGCTCTTCAAGATATTAGGAAAAATAATTTTGATACACTAGAAAGCATTATTGATTCTTAATATCTAAAAAGTCACATTCTTATGGAGTTTGATTTTTTTTTTGAAAAAGCATAAAAAATATTACATTTATTTTTTTTAGGCAAGAATATATATATATATAAATTAATCATTAATAAATATAAATACAATAAAACTCAACATAAATGGTTTTCCTATAAAGTTTTTATACATCTATATAAATAAGATGATAAGGACCTTCACTTACTTCTTCATGATATATCAAATAAGAAACTCTAGTATATTTTCCTAACAAACATATCTCATAATTAATAGTAGCAACTCCCTTATATATGACTTACACAATTTTTACTCGTCCAACAAAGAAAGATCAAATTCATAATGCAAAAATAATGAGCGAAATCCATTCAAACATACAAAGATTTTTCTAAAAGTGAAAAAGGAAATATATAATTTATCAAGCTCAATCTCTTAGAAAATCATGCTCAAAGTTAGCAAATAGCAATCCTACAAGAATATATTAGAAAGAGTAAAAATTATGCTTTAGTTCAATTAAGTATCAATGCAAATAATTAATGTAATATTATGAAAGAACTATGAAATGTATAGAGTACTAAACAGTGTAATCAAAACTATATTAATATTACTTTAACCTTTGGCATTAACATTGGAACTACTGGCTATTATAATACCAAAAACTCTAAAAAAATAAAGAAAATAAAATAATGAATAATTACATAAGATGCAATTATTAATTTCTGAGTAACTTTTCAAGAGTTAAAGGTGAGAGAAACAAAAAAGAATGATAGTATTTGAACCTCCAGGAAAATGTACAGCTTCTCTAGAAAGTAGTCTAGGATATGTTTTTATAGGGGTCATAATGATACCCATGAGTGATCTTAATGATTGGAGAAAACCATAGAAACTATGATAATCTCTAAATTGCTCATACCTCTCTCTTTCTTCATCAACTAGAACTTAGAAAGAATCTCTTGCTATTATAGTAATATGATAGGTAAATAATATATCATCATGTATATAACTGGTAATCAAACCCTAGATGAGTAGAAATCATGAAACTCTAGCAATCTATTACTATTATTATCATAATGGATCTCTACTCCAATAGGAAAAACTCTATCTTTATAATAAGTATGTCCTTAAAATTGTCTCAAATTTTGAAGAGAAAATGTAAGAACTATTATCAAACTTATACCTCTATCTAAAAAAAATTATAAGATATCTTCATACGATAGAAACTAATGAAAATGAGTACATTGCTAGGGAAACTCAATAGTGTAACCAATTTCATCATGATACACAAACACCACACATCCAAATGTGTGAAAGGTACTCAATGAGTGCAACTCAACTACCAAATTCCAAATTTCTATTTATATTATTGATGAGTGCTTAAAACACTCAGATTATACTCGCGTCAGTCTTGCATTTTCATGTTGATTTGGCATTATTTATATAGTTTTGGTGTTAGATTCCTTATTTAGTTTTTATTTTGGAATACAGGCATGATGAGGCGAAAAGAATAACTTTTGGAAGCCATGTTGGAGAAATGAGGAGCATGCAAGGATGTCACTGCCACGTCGCGACGTCACCACGTCGCGACGTCAGCTCAAAAATCTGCATCTCATCATTAAATGCGAGAGGGCTCGAGAATTCAAGGAGATTTTTGAAGAACGGGCAGCCAGCGATACGGAATTGGAGAACCCGTGTTTTAAGCTTGTCAAGGATCTCCTTGGACTTTTGTATTGGTTTTTTTTTGTTATTGTTTGGATTATTTTTGGATCACAGGAGGATGTTCTTCACATTTCATATTTTGTTTCTTTCTTTCATGATGTTCTAAACTCATTTCTAGGGTTACATCAAACCCTGTCACAGACAATGGATTAGAATTTAACCTTTCATGTTAATCAATTGTTGTTAATTTATCACATCTGCTCTATACCTGCATTTTAATTATATGATAATATCTGGCCAATATTAACATACTTACACGGAAGATCCGAGATTCGAGAGATCAGGGTATTCAGGGATATGGGTAGAGTAGCCTTTAGCTGATTCGGGTAATAGAGATATTCCGAACCTGAAAGTGGTTTTTGGGGTTGAACATTAAGCATTTCTGAATACCGAGTCGAGATAGAGATATACTCGATTCTATTCACGAAATAGGCAAATATACCTCGAGAGAGGATATCTCGTAGGCAAGATCACCTCGCCATTGATATGTTATAAACAATTGGAATAACAACATCTTTAGAAGAATAATCCATCGAATGTGACAGGGGGAGATTTAACCCTAGGCTCCCACATTATCAATTCAGCAAAACCAATAGCTTAGTTACAATTAGTACTTAAATTCTCGCTTAGAATCATTTTTTCAGATATTGTCTAAAAAGCAGAACCTCTGTAGTCAATTCATCTTTCCCTGTGGATCGATACTCGTACACTAGTACACTATATTACTTGAGGCTACGCGTACACTTGCGCACTTAGGCACACAATTTACACACCGCGTTTTCAGCCTGTCAATTATTCAAGAAAAATAATTTTAAAAATGGTACTATTAATCAACTACCACATTAAAACAAAAAATGAGCATCCATAGTATCTTACACTCCCTGCTTGATGTTAGTGGGCAAATTGCTACCAAATCATCTTTCTGACATGAAAAATATTAAAATTGGATTAAGGAATCCCACTAGATATATGCATTTTTAACTTTCATTGAGTGATATGGTATACACTTTGCTAATAATCATACTTTCAATCTTCATAATAAATAAAATCAGCACATGAAAAAGTTTATTATATTAATAAAAAGGTTGGCTTGGCCTATTCAACCCCAAATTTGTTATATCTAACCTAACTCAATCAAAGTCAAAAGTTAAATATACTATAGAGGTGAAAGGTGGGTACCTCTCTACGTCCATGATGGACCAAAGCCAAAAAAAAATTAAGTGAATGACTAATAAATCTCAAATTAGAGTTTTAACGATTAAGTCGACTTGATCTAAACATATCAAAAAAGGACATCTAATCAAACCATTTAAAAATAGAAAATGAAGATAAAATCATTGTACCAAAGTTTGAAGAATTTGTTGTAGGCATTGATGGGGTCGCCAATAGTGGTTTCTAATAATGTTGTTGATGATAGGAGTTGCGATGAACAATAATGGTGGTGTCAATGGTTGTGGTGAATAGCGACTAACATAAATGTTATATTTATTAAATATCAAAATGAAAATTAGTATATATTAATAATGTAAAATAGATAACATAACATGTGTGTATTTATAAAGAGAGAGGTAGGGAGAAAAAAAGAGGGAAGAGAGAGACAACGAAATGTGAGCACTCCTTTATGTGCTAAGGGGTACTTTATTTAATAATATGCTTAAAAAATAAAAGAAAATAAAATAAATATAATGGGAACTCAACATCAGAATAACATGTGAAAATCACTTTACTGAATATTCTAATTCTACATAATGCAAATAATATTATTCATCATGTCACACTTATCAATGATTGTGTTCATTATCTTGGCTTCTCTTTTCTATGGTGCATATCACCTTCCGAGAAATCATAGAGGGGAACAACTAGAATGTCCTGCGAATATTCATCTTCTGTTAGATGAAGTTGAATAATTGTTCATCTAGTGCATCATGTTCTAACAAAACTTTTTGATTTTAAGTACTTTCAAAATTCAACACTAGAATTTTCTAATTGAAAACACAAATTGAGAGTCAAGATGCATAATTGACTATGAGTAATTGACTAATTATTAATAGTAAAATTTTAACTATATGTTTGAATCATCGTCGACCCTTGATTCATTTTTTCTTTAACCAATATTATTTTTAAGTTTGTGGAATAATATTAGAGAATTGAAATTTTAACCATAATCTCTATGATCCTACCAATTAAATATTATTCTAGGAAATATAATCAGTATTTTAGTAACTAGACTAGGTTGGTCAATTGAAATTGTCAAATCATTTATCAGCATCAAAATTAGTTTGGCTTGGTTAAAAAATAACTGCCACATCAAATTGGATTCAAATCAACATAGCTAGCTGTCAGAACAAATGAATTACTAGAATCAACCAATTCTTAATGAACCACATAATTGTTTTAGTAAAAATGTAAAATGACATCATTTTGGTCTTGTACTTCAACAAACCACTCACTAGTCCCTACATTTTCTGTCTTAGATTCAATATTTTGTAAATCATACAAAATTGGCCAATTGAACTGGTTGGACCATTGACCGTTAACACAACCAATCTAATTCGGTGTAAAAATATTTTTTGCATTAAACTAAATGTGAACCGATGGAGTCTACATTCAAACTAGTGAACTACTAGAACTGAATGGTTATTAATTAATTGATTGGCTCTCTCATTTAATTTTTTTATTAAAAAGACAAAATGGTATCATTTTAGTTTAACACCTCTATTCATCATTCAATAGTCATCACTTTTTTTTTCTAGTTGAAGCATAAGTCCATTTAGAGAAACCATAAACAACAACACTCACTCTCTCTTTAACATCCCTCCACTTTGACTCCTATAACACTAGTAGATACATGATTTGGCTTCCAAGATTTTTTTTTATACCTCTTTGATAACTTAGTAAAATATTTTTGATTTATAGCATAACTAAATATGATAGCAAGATAAACATTTCTTATACAAGTGTGCTTTCTTTTAGCTTATGATGCCAAAATTTGGTCACAACACGCCTTGTTTTATATTTTCAATGATTTTAGGTAAAGTAAAAAAATGGAATTTGGTGATTGGATTGTTTCTAATAGTGGATTTAGGTTTCAAGTTGAAGCATTGTAAATTTCATGCCTCTTTTTTGTTAGTTTTGACCCTTAGATTCTTAAATATTTTTTTTTAATTTATGTGTAATGCTTACATTTAAATTTCTGAATTTTGATTTGCATTATTTTATCATTTGGTGCATTAAAATTATTGTTTAATTTTTAAAAATTGATAGAAAAATTAAATCAAAATTGTCTTCAACTTCTATTGAAGACTCAATTTCAAATTGACAATCTATTAGAGGTAAAAGTAACCATGCAAGTGAGCTTCTTTTTTGAAGGATATAGGTAGGAATGTAAATACGTACGATGCTAAATAAATGCAAAATCATAGAATGATAGCAATTAGGGCAAAAAAAATCAATAATTGATAAATATTTTGCATTAAGACCTACTCAAGGGACTCAATCACCCATTAAAAGATCAATAGCTATCAAATATGTTATTTGAAGAGTTAATATGGCTGTTGGAATTATCTTTTATGATATATGCATTTCTTTTATTGTGATAAATACATTTTACTTCAGACTAAACCTGAATGTTATAGTGATGATTGGTCCTAGATATAGTAGTCCAACTTGCAATCAACTACAAGTTAATCATTGAAAGAATATCATGAAGTTTAGTAATGTGGAAATAATTTTTATCAAACTTGGCCTAAATTTTAGTGTAGAATAATGGATGATGATTGGTTAGATAAAAGATAAAATATATATGTAAACTTCCTAGTTTATTGTTCTCATACAATATCATTTGAAAATCTATTAATGTTTCGAATGCTGTGAAACACATTCTAACCTATTTCAGTTATTTCATGAAATGATTGAATAGGTTGGACCAAGGCATATGGTTCAAATAGTCATTGAAAATATATCAAATTATGTGCTATATAGAGATTGATTTAAAAAGGAGTAAAAATATATTAGTTGGTCATCTTGTTTTGCTCATCATCTTAATTTAATCTTTAAGGATATTTTTCAATTAGATTATATTAAATAGTTTACAAGATATTGATCAATGGTGACAAATTTTGTATCTAATTATGTTACTTTATTAAGTTGGTTAATATAAAGAAAATGATTGATAGAGATTCTCTATCGTAGTACAACACAATTTGTTATCACATTAATTGCATTTCATAACCTTAATATTCATAAACATTATTTACAATTTTTAGTAACTAACAAGTTGTTTGTTGACTCTAAATATTTGAAGGATATTGAGAGTAAAGTTATGATTTTTATCACCTTAGATAAAATTTAGAATGAGTTTTTTAGAGTTATAATACTTATGACTTCATGTTGGGATATGACATTTGAACCATTGTTTATTCGAAACCACAAAGTAAAAGGAATTATTGTTGATAAAACAACAGAAGCAAATAATAACAACCCAAATTAAGAAAAACCTCAATATAAAAAGTCCAAAAATACAACAAAATGAAAAATGAAGTTCATGTAGCAATAATATTTTGGACTAAAAATATTAAAGACTTATTCACATGTACTAAAAATCAATGAAGTGCAATACCCAAAAATTATATTTTGGATAAAAAATATTTTCTAGGATATGAAACCATAGAGATCAGTAATCCAATACAAATATGTAAAACTATGATTTTGGGGTGAATGTTCTGGGATACTTTCCATATTATTCTTTAGGTGACTAGATCGGTTCGTCCAATTTAAGGCTCAGAATCAACAATATGAAAATATGACTATTTCTAGACTAAAGAAAAGATTTTGTTTATAGATTTCAATTTTTCAGTTGTATAAGCTCGAATTCCTTACAAGGTATGCTTCTACACACAAAAAAAAAGCACATTAGTATCCACACACACACACACACACACACACTAAAAATATGTTGTGATTATATATAATCTACACACAGTGCATAGAAAATACATCACAATAATATGCACATATTCTAATTTAAATACAAACACATAACTACCTAAATTACAATATAAAATCAATGTGTAGAGGAGATATATATATATACGAAGGAAGGGAGAAAAAAATGAAATAGGGTTAGAAACTATAACTTACAAAATATGCCCAAAAGAGTTTCTGCCCAAATTGTAACTTACAAAACTATAAGTTGTCTTCCCCCCTTAAGCCAACCTATATTTCTAGTCTATGAAGAAGAAATTTGATTCTAATTTTTTTTTCTTTAAATAATAAGGAATCAAATGGGGGCACTCCCCCATCCAAGAGGGCACCACGCGTGCCCTCTTTGTGAAAATGGGAAGAATCCTATTTTTACAATGTTTCTATTTGTTTTTTTAAACAACACATGAGATTAAATCCCATTTGTAAGGTCTACCAAACTCTAACTTTTTAAAAATAAAACAATCAAACCAAAATTAATAAACTAATCGGTCTACTTAACTTGGGTAGATCCAACAAATTTCTTTTTCTATCCTAGGTAGGGAAACACATACTAGCATATAACTTGAATAAATAAAACTTTGCTGATGATAGTGATTTTGTGAACATATCGATGATAATTTTATTTAAGTGTACTTTTTCAAGTACAACTGACATTTCATCTAATACATTTTGTATTTAGTGATACCATATATTAAGTTGCTTTGACCTATTGTGGAAGGTTGAATTTTTAGAAAGATGTATAGCACCATCATTATCATATCATACAATATATGTAACTTGTCGCATATCCAAGTCTGTAAGAAGCATTTTCATCCATAAATTCTATTTACAAGCTTTAGTAGCTATAATGAATATTTCTGAGAATCAATATAAGATAACCTAAGGTGGATCTATGTAAATCTAAATCACTAGCCATATTAGAATCAATATTTCTGAGAAGTGTGGGTTTTAATCCGCCCAAGTACAAAGATAGCTGAGAAGTCCTCTGTAAGTACCTCAGGATAGATTTCACTGTGGTCTTGTGATATCTTCTTATGTTTAATAGAAAATGACTAACAACATCAATAGCATGTACTATATTTGATTTAGTGCATACTTTAGTATACATAAGACTGTCAACTATTGAGGCATAAAAGGCACGACTCATGTTTCTCTTTTCCTCATTAGTTTTGGGACTAAGCTCGGTACTCAGCTTAAAATATTTAGTTAAGAGAGTTGAGACTGGCTTGGTCTCATTCATGAAAAATCTCTCAATAACTTTATATTGTTGTATAACTTTTAAGATAATCAGATATGCCTAGAAGACATTTCCTGGATGATATTCATCCCTAAAATCTATGTCACCAGGCCTAAGTCTTTCATAGAAATGACTTTTCCCAACTTCCTCTTAAGCATATCAATTAGTACTCTATTATGACCAATGATCAAAATATCATCCACATACAATAATAGTATAGTCTATCATCTCTCAATTGATGACTAACAAATACATAGTGATAATAAGATTTGTGCTGAAAGTCACAAGACTCCATGAATAAATAAAATTTTTTGCATCTCTACCCTAGGAGCATGTTTGAGACCGTACAAGCTTTTATTTAATTTGCAAACAAGACCTTACTTCCCTTCTTCAATAAATCCCTCAAGCTGATCCATGTAGAGAGTCGCATGAAGGTCACAATGAAGAAATGCAATCTTTGACTCAAGTTGATCGATTTCTAAGTTCAAGCTGGCAGCTAAACTCAAAACTACTCGAATATAAGATATTTTATTAACGGAAGAAAATATCTGATTAAAATTGATTCTTTTCTTTTGACTAAACTCTTGGACTACTAATAGAGCCTTGTATCTTAGTTGAGAGTCATCACCACCAAGTTTTAGTCTAAAGAGATGTTTGTTTTTTAAAGCTTACTTCCCTTTTGGTAAGGATACTAGATCATGAGTCTAGTTGACGTGAAGAGACTCTATCTCTTCCTACATACACAAAGACATTCCTCTTTATTCTTAGAAAAAATAACCTCTTGAAAGGTCTTGGTTCACTTACATCCTTGAGTAATATGCAATCTTGGAGTCTATAGGATATATGGAAAGACCTAGATGATCTTCTCAGTTCAGATTGAGAAGAATCATGATGATTAACTAGGTCCTACTCAATTTTAGCTAGAATATAGTCTCTCACCTCCTAAATAGGTATATCATGGGGCTCAATGATATCATATATATCACGTGGCTCAAAAGTATCAATAGTATCCTGAGGCTTAGAAATTTCAAATGGTCGCTCAATTCCTCTCCCTTGATTAGACCAATCTCTAGAAGGACCTACATCAAATCTATGCAAATATGAATCTCTATGGTCTCACTCTCATCTCAACTTGGATTATTGTCATTCCATAAATTAGTCCTCTAGAAAAGTCACATCTCTATTTGGATTATTGTCATTCCATTGACTAGTCTTCTAGAAAAGTCACATCTCTACTTTGAATAAGCTTCTTGGCAATTGGGTCCCATAGTTTGTATGCAAACTCATTGTTTCCATAGCAAATGAATATACATGGACATGCAATATCATTGAGTTTAGATCGTTCTTTTTTGGAATATGAATGAAAGCTTTGTAACAAAAAACTCAGAAGTAATCATATGAGATGTCTTTCTCAATCCATATTTTATTAGGAATATCTCTGTCCAAGGCAGTAAAAGAGCATATGTTGATTATATCAACAGGCATATGCATAACTTCTCAAAATTCCTTGGAAAGATGTGCATGAGAAAGCATGCACCAAACTCTCTCTTCAATAGTTTGGTTCATCCTCTCAATAATGTCATTTAATTGTGACAAATTGGCAAGTGTCTTTTCATGTCTTATACTATGGGATACATAATAAATATCAAAATTGACCTCAATATTCTTTCCCATTATTAGAATGCATAGAGATCAATTTCCTATTAGTCACTTTCTCAACTCTAGCATGAAAATCTTGAAAGATAACTAAAACTTGATCTTTCAATTTCAGTGTATATGCCTACACATCAATCTATAAAATGACATAACCATAGATTTTGGTTATGTAATGTATATGTCATAGCATTGAAAAACACAATGACTTCATATACTAAATTGATAGTTAGTTATCATGACATAAAAATAATGTCATGGCTAAAATTGTATTTTAGAACTAATATAGTCATGCAAAGGTTGACAAATAGGTGAAAGAATTATGGCACACAAAGATTGTTATGACTGGTTTCAAGAGTTTTGGTCAAGAAAAGTTACCATGAATTCTCAACATGAAATTATTAGTCATGAAATTAGAAAAATTCTTTCATTTAAATTTTAGATTCAGCACAATCATATTATAAAAATAATACAAAAGAACCTCAAGGGGTTAGTACTTTGAGTGCTAAACAAGTCTACCAAAAAATAGTTGCTCATCCTCAAGCAAAGAGTCTCCATCTCTCTCCCCAAACTTTTCTTGAATAGCAAAAAAGAAGAAGAATATAACATCACAAAAAAAACAATCTCACACTACATCAACATGGAGACGAATGTTGTTGGAGTGATCTTCCCTTGGCATCCAAATAATTTAGTGGGAATTGTGATCAAAAGGGCTAGGCATTGATGTGGAAGGTCCCTCTGTACCCCTCTTATTGCTCTGTGTCCATTCTATCATTATTGAAATCATATTGCATGAAGTATCTTGCATCATCTCAGTTGAGTTAAATGAATCCTCAAAAGAGCCATGTGCAAAGTGCATATTTTTTTGGTTCTCATTGGACTTGACCAAGTCCTCTATCCATTGTTTCTCTATATACCCCATGTTGTCATATTTCTCTTCATTTCTTCCCTTTATCATTCTTTTCCATTCATTTGCAATGGATCCGTAGAGCTTCTCAAAAGCTCAATGCTTCCCATCACTTTTATATCCACTCTTTTCATTATCTTTTCATAGTTCTTTATTACTTGATCCTTGAACTATTCTTGGGAAAATACAAATAAGAACTCCTTGTTGAGATGCATCTCCTACAATGTGTCACATTACTCTACCTTAACTTTGTGTCCATCTTCCTTTCTCTTTACATATTCTTTATACTTGCTATTTCTTTTTTCCAATTTTGCTACTAAGCAACTATGCAACATCATTAGCTCTCCTTCAATTGAATCTCCCATACATCAACCCAGATTTCTTAGTATTAAGTTGAGCGAAGACTTCTTCCAAGTTTTTTTCCCATATATCCATTTGAAAATTGTGTTTGGATTGCTATTTTTCATCAAAGTTTTCTCCAATCTTTGCATTAATTCTATGTCAACTTTGAGGAAGGCTAACACTTCTTTTCCCATATTAGTTGATTTTTTCCCATTAAGAATCAACTTTTTCTCTATCTATCCTTCTAATTTGTTGTGTCCCCATATTAATATATATCCTACAAGTAGTAAAATGAATGTAATTTTAGATAACAATCCCATAGGAATTGAGTTGGTAGTTCGAGTAACTAATAGTAAATCAACTACTACTCGAGTCTAATTGATAAACATGAACTTATGGAAAGAAACTTAGAATCTAGGATTAGCTCACTTTCTTATATGTCTCGATATACTTCTAGTGTTTGGTAAACATTGTGTTTAATTGTTAGACTCTAAGTACAAATTAATATGAAATGCCCAAGTGTCCTCTTCATATACTAGATGGCTATCATCCTTGGACTATCACTACCAAAGATAATCCCTTCATAGTTATTTCCTCAATATTTCACCATCAATGTAATATATCAATGATGATTATATTTAATATGAACTCATATTCTCTGACCTTTAATATTTTAAAGATGCGAGATATTGTAGTGAAAATATATTTATACGTTCAACTTCATAAGCACCATATTCATGATAATTAACAAAATTCTTTTTATGAATCTCACAAATAGAAAATATATAAAAAATATTACTCACAAGGCTATAACCATCATATGGGTTACATCCTTTTGCTTGTCTCATGACCCATCTATCACTATTCATCATGGTCGACTCATGACTCTCACACTTTAGTGAAACTCCTAGGTTAGAGATTTTATTTAATTTTCACATTACTAGAGGTCACTTCTTCTATAATATGAAAAATAGACTGGTCATAATTATATTTATGCTTTTGGCTTCATGAGTATCATACTTATAATGATTAAAATTACTTCAATGTCAAATTTCTACACATACATTTATCTCATATATTAAAGTTAGAAAGTGTGTCACTTTATTCTCACCATATCACTTGAGTATATTTCATGGCATACAAGTTAGCATCTATCAGAGACAATTTTCTTTCTAGAACATAATACTATTCATTTCCATAAAACAATGATATAGTGAAAACCCAAAATCTAGATTCTATAATATATTCATTTCCATTAATGGTGACAATGAATATTGTGGCATATAAATCATCACTAGAACAAAATATTATAGTGGTGTGAATAGTTTTAACTGTGATAATTTATTTCTAGAACAAAAAGTTATGGTTCTAGGAATAGCTATGACTGATATATTTATTCTTTATAACCCAAGGTCACGATGTTGTGAATGACCATAGCTTTAATAATTCTTTCTGGAGCATAAGATTGTAGCACTAAAAAAAGATTGTGACTAGAGTAAATACTCTTTGGAATGAAATGTCATGGCAAAATAAATGCAATGACTCAAAATATTAAGTATTTTTTTTGGTAGTGAATAAGTCAGGGTGTTATAATTTGGCATGACTAATTAACTAGTGGGATAATTAACTACCATGACTTTGAAATAATATCATGACCATTAACTTGGTGATAAAGTTATAGTGTACAAAGATCACCATGTCTTGTTTTGTGGAGTTACAACTAAAAAAAATATTATAACTACTTGATAAGATGGTGAAATATGACTTAAGTCTTGGCATGGAAAATATCTTGGCTCTCTATCATTTCTTTTTTACCTCCAAGCCATTGCTCCACAAAGTCTTATAATTTCAACCCAGATAGATATGATTTTACATATATTCATCAAAATCCCTCAAAATATAAAGTTAGTAATATCTTTCCAATACAAGCACAAATACATATAACTACACAAAGAAATATATTTCAAACCACCCAAAAAGTTATTGATCATCTTCGAACATTGGATTTCTCTCCATTTTTTCAATACAACATAACAACAAGAAAGCATTACCATGACTTAGTTTGAGTATTGTGGTGGATTATTTTTTTTGGGAATTAGGGTTAGGAATCTTGAGAATAGTCATTTTGTTTGAGAATTAGGGGTGTACGAGTTTATTCAATCAATATGTGATCTTAGTGGTTTAAACAATCTTCTTAGTAAAATCTTTCTCTTCTTCTTACCTACTAGATTACTCCTCAAGTATCTAGTAATCCTTTAGAACATCTTGTTTAGGGCATTATTCTATGGAAACCATGACTTTGAAAGAAATCAAAGCACGAATGCCTATGATCTCTTTTGGTAGATCCATGACTAGTTTTAAAGTCATGATATATTAAAATTACTCTCTAGATCATATTATTCATGACTTTGGAAGGAGTCATGACTTTCTCTTTGGTTGTACCTGGTAGATTTGTGACTTCTATTTTTTTCACCATGTTAGCTTCTATTAGTTTTCCCTGACAATGCTTCAATTTTTATCTATTTACTTAAAATTTCATCCCATCTTCTAATTGTATTACAACTTGTCCATACGATATCATTGTGGTGATTACAAATGGTTCATACTAAAATGACTTCAATTTTTTGCAAACACCCATGGGATGGAAGTTAAACAACAATACTTTTCTCCTATTTTGTACTTCTTCTTCTATAGATTCTTGTCAAGCCATTTTTTGTTTTTTTTTTGTAGATTCAAGCATTCTCATAAGATTCTTTCTATAACCATTCTAATTCATTTATATGAATAAATCTTTTTTCTTTTATATCTCCCAATTTATAATTCATTTGTTTTATTTCCCACTTGCTCGATATTCAATTTTGACTAGTAAGTGACAAGATTTTTCAAAAATAAGTTTATAGGAGGGAATCCCCAGGGAATGTTTGAATTCAATCTATAAGCCATAATGTTTCTTCCAAATTTTGAGACTAATCTTTCCTTGTCAGATTAATTGTATTATCTAATATACTCTTAATCTCCCTATTTGATATTTTTACTTTTCTATTTGTCTATAGATATTAAGAAAGTCCCCTAATATACATAGTCCCGTGCTTAGCCAAGTAGGCCATAAATAAACTATTGCAAAAATGGCTTTATATAACACCTATAATGCATTGTGGCATGCCGAACTATGTGAAAATATTACTATGAAGGATGTAGAAAACTAACAGCTATCTTTGAATTGTTCTTTTGTACGTTTATTTCTTCAACCCATTTAGATATATAATATACTACTAATAGTATGTACTCATTTCCAAATGATACAGGGAATGGTCTCATCCCATTTATCAAAAATTTTACTTCATGGATATCATTTGTGGCATCTCATTATGCCAAGAAACATTCTCTAATCTTTGGCATTGATCACAATGTCTCACCATATTCTGAGAATCTCTAAATAATGGTAGCCAAAAAACTAGATTGCAATATCTTTTGGGCCATTTTGTTACCTTCAAAATACCTTTGATAAGGTTGGAGAGTGTTATTTGAGGATACTATCTATATTGTCATCCTTTGATATACATCTCTTTATAAGTCGATCAACACATATTTTATAATTTAGTGGAATATCTCATATGTATTATTGCTCATCTTGTATGAATTTTTTCTTTTGTTGTGATGTAAGAAATGGAGGAAGAACATCACATGCTAGGTAATTAACAAAATCATCATACTAGGGCAAATGAGTTTTCAAGATCAAGATCTGCTCATTCAAGAAGTTCTCCAAGATTTCAACTCCTCCTCAATGGTTTCCAGCAAATTCTAACAATACAAATAGTCTGATATCACATTATTGCTCTCCTTATTATCTCTTATTTTGAGATCAAGTTTTTGCAGTAAAAGAGTCAATCTTATTATTCCTGGCTTCACTTTTTTCACCATTAAATATCACACCACGACATGATCTATATAAATTGCTACCTTTGCTTCGAAGAAAAATAGTAATAATATTTTGAAAGCAAATACCATGACTAATATTTTTTTTTCAATAGTTATGTAGTTTATTTGAGCTTCATTTAATGCCAACTAGCATAAAAAATAATTCTGAAGACCTTGTCTCTATTTTGAACCAGTATATCTCCAAGTGCATATGTGCTTGCATCACACATAATCATAATGGCTTTCCCAACTATGGTGTCATCAAAATGAGGTTTTTTATCAATTTTCTTTTCATCTCTACAAAAGCATTTACACATTCATATTTAAACTTGAAAATCACTTTTTTTATAATAGTCTACACGATGGTTTAGATGCCTTTGAGAAGTAATTGATAAATCTCTTTTAAAATCTAACATGCCCAAAAAAACTATGCACCCATTGACGATTGTAGGGTGAGGTAAATTTTTTTATTATTAGAATATTTATGTTATCCAACTCTAATCTATTAGTAGAGATTGAATATCCAAGTACAATCCCTTTATTTATCATGAAATGATATTTCTCACAATTAAGATCAAAATTCATCTCTTTGTATTAATTCAACACCACTTCCAAGTTTTTCAAATACCATTCAAAAATATCTTCACACATAGAATAGTCATAGATAAATA
Organism: Sapria himalayana; assembly: GCA_029783825.1. Taxonomy (NCBI): domain Eukaryota; kingdom Viridiplantae; phylum Streptophyta; class Magnoliopsida; order Malpighiales; family Rafflesiaceae; genus Sapria; species Sapria himalayana. Next base: position 3,897,259 of record JAREIK010002147.1, read on the forward strand.
CCTCTATAATTTCATAATTAAGGTCGATAAAGATTGTGTTCTTGCATCTCTGAAAATTAGCCAGAGTATTGCAATGACCAAATGACTTTATTTGGAAAGCAAAGGTTCCATAAGGAAAAGTGAAAGTTATCATTTCTAAGTCTAATGGGTCGACCAAAATTTAGTTGTATCCCAAATATATATCAAGAAAATAACATAAGGTATTTTCCAATATTCTATCGAGTATTTGATCCATGAAAGGTAACAAGTAGTGATCATTTAATATTTTTTTACAATTCTAGTAATCAATAGGCATGCATTATCTCATTGTTACATATTTTGAGATTTCATTATCATTTGAGATTTTCACCACAATTAAATTTTTTTTTCGAAATCATGTGGATTGGACTAATACATAGATTATCTGATATGGTATATATAATTCTCTCATTGAGCTACTTCATGATCTCATTTTTCACTACAACCTTCATTATTGGATTCATCCTCCATTGGTGTTAAATTTTTGACCATGCACCAACTTCCATAAGTATCTTGTGCATGCATATCGATGGGTTGATTCCTCAAATATCTTCATATGTCTAGGAAATAATCTTGCTATATTTCTTTAAAATTTTCAATGTGTTCTCTTCCATCTTTTTGGTCAAAACCACAAAATTGATGATTCACTTTGTCTTCTCTTCCCCCAAAGTATAACGAAGATGACTATGAAGCACCTTCAAGATTAATATGTCTAGAGTCATCCATATTTTTAGGCATTCTTTTTTCATGTAGAAAATTTCATAAAATTCATAGCATCACCAGGCATATCTTTCATCTTGATTTTCATGGCATTGATTTTAGTCACTACATTTTTCTCCATATCCATGACTATTTGTAAAGTCGTGTCATAGGTATTTGCTTCCTGTAACTCAATAGTTGTGACATTGGAATAAGTCATGATTTCTCCATTATTAGGCTTCATTAATGATGAAACTTTTTCTTCTATCATTAATGATGAAACACTAATCAATAAATGTATCTAAAAACTATAAACAAAGCTATCTACTTCTAAGTATAGTTATGTCAACTAAAGTTAACTATTCAAACTATTAGAAATTTATGAACTCGAAAAATCTTTCAATATTTGCTTGAGAATTGTGGTTATTTTTTATAGTTTCATTTATAAGCATTGCAGGAAGAAACTTATCTTGAACAAAGCTCAGTCGGAATGTCATCTCCCAAATCACCTCTATTCTAGAACATTTCCATGAAGATAATGACGCTATAATGGGGTTAGCATCGTTGAACTGATGTCTTCTATTATTATATCTCTCAAAATCAAACCCAAACATTAATATATATTAATTCAATATATTTCATTTTTTTAATATTTAAAAATAGCATTTCTTTATTTATAATATAAATATACATAATTATAATTAATTTAATGTATATAAAATTAATTCAATTTAATTACCAAATCAAAATAAATAGATTACACTCAAAATTAATTATTCTTATGATGTATATACATATATTTCAAATAAATAAAAATATAAGACTTCTTTTATCACTTCTAGATAAGACTATGAAAGGGATCCTGACCTAAATAAGATTATGGGCTTCTAATATAGATTATTTAGCATAATAATTTTCACTAAATATAATTCATACAACTAAATAATTATAATTATACTCCCTCACTCATTCTAAATATATTATGTAATTATTACTTATCATAAATTAAACTTCTTATATTAAGATTACTCATACTCATTAATTGAATCAAATTTCTAACAATCTAATTCAATCAATTTCTAATTATTTTTTTATACTTTCCACTTAATTTATTTGAATGGTCAAATCAAAATTCACCTATAGGGTTTGGCAATCTCAAAACTTATAAGCTTTCTCAAATGGGTATCATTAATCCTTTTGATAAAATATAGATTTCATTGGTATTAATATTCAACATATGATTAATAAAGTAATTCATTTCATAGAGCTCTTAAATCTATTTCTAGACTCTACCCTATATGAATCAAAAGAATTATCAACAAACATACATAAGTAATAATTACCTTAATAATAAGAGTAATAGTGATTATAATAACAATGATATAATTTATTTTATAAGTCAGTACAAAATAATTACATAGTATTTGTCTCATTCAATACTCTTGAGTGTACTAGCATTAAAAATAAGAACTTTATCATTCATCATAGTCAAATATAGACTTATTGATATCTAGTGCTACAATCTTACCGATATGATGTTCAATTTTATCTAGATTGTGAACAAATTTATATACAATGAGTATCAATGATTTGATCTTCTATGCATGAGCTAATCTCTACGCACATAATCATCCACAATCAGAATAAAAGACAAAAGTGGTTTTAAATATTCAACATATTTAAAATATTTTTTATTTAAATTTATGAAATGCCAATCAAAAAAAATATTCATAAATAGATTTTAGTATAGATTAGTTCTAACAATCTCCCACTTAGACTAAAGCTACAATGTTACATGTCTATCTTTCATTCCTTCCACATATCTATCAACTGCTTTAGCTAGAAGGCTCTTTGTAAAAAGGCTCTGCCAAGTTATCTATCAATGTCACTTTTGTTACCACCACATCTCCTCTTTTATAATGTCTTTTATTAGATGATACTTGTATTCGATGTAATTTTCCTTTTTGTAGGTTCTTGATTCCATCAAATTTGCAACCATTTCACTATTATCAGAGTAAAGTGTAATGGGAAATCACATAGAAGGAATGCTCCTTAAACCTGTTAGAAAGTTTTTGAGCCACACAACCTCTTTGGCCACTTTCTAAGCTATCACATATTCAGCTTCCATGGTAGAATTAACAATGCAAAATTATTTGATAGTTTCAAACATATGGCTCCACTTCCCATGGTAAACACATATCTAGAAAAAGGATTTTCTTAAATCCTAATCAAATTGGAAATTTGAGTACGTATATCTTATAAGTATAAAATTATCTGCTTTGTATAATAATATGCAATTTCTAATTTTTTTAATGTACTTGATTATGTGTTTCATCACTATCCAATGCTCTTTTCCTCAATTAGATTGATATCTTCTTACCATACCAACAACATAACATATATCAGGTCTAGTGAAAAATATCGCATATATGAGGCTACCTACAATAGATACATAAGGAACTACTTGCATCTTCTTTATCTCTTTGGGTGTTTTAGGACATTATTTTTTGATTGAGTGATTCAATGTCTAAAAGAAAGAAAACCTTATTTAGAATCTTTCATACTAAATAGAGTCAATATATATCTAATCAATATAAAAAGCTTGAGATAAGCACAAACATTCTTTGCTTATGATCTAGCAAAAGCACGATTCCAAGAATATGAGCTGCTTCTTCTAAGTCTCTAATATTGAATTGGCTGGATAACTAGACCTTAATTGAAGATAATGCTCCCACTTTATCACCATTGAGCAAGATATAATCAATACACAATATCAAGAATACCACATTGTTATCACTTATCTTTATATATATATACAATACTCATCTTGATATTGATCAAAGCTATAAGACTTAATGACTTGATCAATACAATATCAAGAATACTCATCATGAAATAGATATCTAAATCCATCTAGAAATCAATTTCAGTCTATAAATGAACTTGAATTTACATAATATGTGTTCTTGACCTTTCTTTATGAAACCATCTAGCTGTATCATAAAGATTAGAGGTAGCAAGTAGGTTGGGTGACCTGGGCATAGCTCGAGGCATGACCTAATTAAGCCGTGCCTGGCTCACCACGCTATGATCAAGAACCATGCCTAGCCCACCATGGTATGGTCAAGAACTATGCCTTGACCTGTTCCATGTCGAATTGAGGCACAACTCATGTCATGCTAGGTCAGGGGGTGTCAGGCCTCATGTCGGGTCAAGCATGACCAGGTTGCCTGGCCCATAGGCATGGTCCAGAGGTACGGTCGACTACCGTGCTCCAGAACTTGGGCTAGTTTTCGGGCACGATCTGATTGGATCATGCCTACATGTGTTAAATATGCCCTGTCAAGCTGGCACGACCAATTTTTTTCAGGCCTATATGGGCCTGCATTCAATTCCAGGCACGACACGCTATAGTGTCCATATTGTGCATGCCATGACATAGTTCCTTTGAGGGCAAGCACGACATGGCCCGTTTCCTGAAGTCAGCCCAATTTCGGGCCAGTTCATGCTAGGATTTGAGGATACGGGTGCTCCCCAAAGCTAAGCGGGTGCTCTCTTTGACCCGATCAGCTCATTGCGTCACCCATCAGGACGTCACCATGTTGTGGCATCATATTGGGCACGATCCTGAATTCAATGTAGTGCCCATGTGCCAGGCACTCGGGTCATGCTTGGAATGGCATGCAAGCCTAATTCCCTCGGCACAGCATGACATGAGTCATGCCGAGAGTCCGCCCAACCCATTTTACATCTATAATTATGCATGACCTACTTGCTTATATTTTAAAAAAGTTTTTTTTTATTATAAAAAAACACCCCACTTTTTACATGTGATAGGTTTTTTTAAAAAAACTGCCATGTGTTTGGCTGAGGATGTTTGCTTGGGATAGTCTAGGACCATATGGATACACAACACATGGCAATCACCTCTCCCGAGCTGAGCACCCATGCCGATCCTGAGCCTCAAACTCGAGCTAAGCACTCTAGCCTTCTAGAAGTGGAACTGAGAGCGACATAACAGCTAACCCAATTACCAAGTGCCCAATTGTCCATAAAAAATTTAAAATGAGATGCATCTAGGTCATTGGATGCACTCTCAATGGCTGGGGTAGAAAATCTGATGGCAATCGGATTTCTATCCTAAATAATAATAATAAAATTAAAAAAATACAAATATATATATATATATATATATACACACACACAAATTCTTTTTGTAATCTATATGTTATTTCTCTCCTATCTCTCGATCTCACATTATTGCTCTCATGCTCTTACCTTACTTTCATCTCTATGCTAGGCTAGCCTAAGCTGGAATAACCAGATCCGACTCAACATAGCCCGGCATGGCCCGACATGACCCGACCTAAATTCAGCTAGCCCTAGCATATCTAGGTCATAGAAGGCTAGGACTTTGAGTTTGAGTCTGAGACTGACTCACACAATCACACTTGTGACTCGACTCTCTGTCTTGGTCTTGAAATGGGAATTGTGGATTAATTATTTAAATTTTTCTTTTTGCAAATTTCATATTTTAAGTTAATATTTGAGTCATGGGTGTGACATTATTTTATATTATTTATTAAGTTCACATAAATCTTAAATAATATCAAAAAAATACATTAATTATTCATTCACCATTCAATCCAAAAATTAATAAAATAACACAAAGTCATAACTCATAAATCATAACAACATAAAATAAACTTTGTCAATCCCAATCATAATAATAATAATGTAGCAAGCTCAACTGCCTCAATGGCTCAAACTCAATGCCAACTCATATGAGTATTCAAAAAATCTTCATCGTGTAAGTAATTGATGATATCACTAGAATGGGCTCAACCTTCTCAAAGTCACACTAGTCATCATCTACCAACAACTCCTCCACTCTTATTCCAGCATAATCTCGATCATGGATGTCCAACCTTGAATCCTATCAATCCTTTATGTATGCTAGTGCCTCAATGATATTTGGTTGTTGTCTTGATCTTCTATTTGAAATCATATAGACTATAATAGAAAAAGTAGACTCCAATGCTATGCTTGACATTGGAGGAGTCAATAGATCCCTTGTCATCTTAGATAGTATGGGATAGGTGGGCTCATATGATTTCCATCATTATAAAATATATAGAATCTTATTATCAATATGTGATAGGATTGAGTAGTAATCAATATCTAAGTACCGAGACAACTCACACCTATTCGATTATCCACCCCATTGTTTTCCCCTCATTAACTGAATAGAAAAGTCATCATCTCCGAATAAGGTATCAATGTCCATACTAAGAGCCTAGCTACTACTACCACCATAGCTAGTATCATAATATATAAATAACTTAGTTAACTTCTCGTGAATGAATGCTTTAGGTTGGTGTTCCTAGTTCATGCACAAAAATATGTATGTTAAAATATTCTCTACCTCATCCACTTTAACCCTATGGTCCATGCAGACAACTAGACAATAAAAAGATGGAATGGTGGACTAATACTTTAAGTATTTGGTTTCCATCTCAAGAGTCATGTCACTAAATATCAGGTCATCTCTAAACTACTAAACATGCTACTAATTAATATTGCATATATACCTAAATGCAATGCAAATCATGATAGTATAAACTGACAAATACATGTTAATCATTTCATAAAATCTTTAGGAATTTCATAAATGAAATTCCTATGCCCCAGTTAGTATCATCGATGATAAGTTTATCACTCTTATTATTGATATAGTTGATTCATATCAAACACATGACTCCAACATTAGGTATGTGTTATTCCAATGGTGTCTCATATCCATTTGGAATTTCTTCTTCTTTAAACCAGTAGACAAATATAGACTACCAAACTTTTATTATTTGCTAGGCATCTGAAGATATTTTAGTGAGTTATATATTTTTTTTAAAGTGGGGGAAACAACCTTCATCCTCGCTTGTACTATCAGGTTAATAACATGACACATTCATCTAATGTGAAAAAAATCTCTCCTAATGGCCATTCTCTAATGGTCCTAACAAATATGTTAATGTCTACTTTATTGTTAGATACATTATCGAATATGATACCATATATTTTATTTTTGAATATTATAATTTTTAAAGATTCTCATCATGCACTCAAATATGGCCATGTCATCATGAGGATGGAGAATATCTGAAAATTCTAATATCTTTTTATTTAGTGTCTATTTAGAATTTACATAGTGGATAGTGAAGCATACACAAGATGCATCATTGCTACTAGCCTAAATATTGGATGTCACATACACTAAGCCACTATATTCTATAAATTCATTAGTTGTTATTTTTTATTCTAACTTATAGTATTTTAGCATGTCATTCCTATTAGTGGATCTAACAATCCTACAATATGCAAGTTATAAATAGGTCTGTATGATACTGCCTACCTTTGTATCCTCTGAAAATCTAATTGGAAGACCTATTGTGGTAATCATTTGGCCATTCATTCCCTCTCTAACTCATTGTGGTATATGCAAGCTATATGGACCATGTTTTTTGGTATGCTTTTTTAGGTGCCCAGTCTCACTTACATTCCTACAAGTTAATATTTTCTTATTATATTTGTATTGTTCTAATTCTTCATCGACACCCTTAAGATTTTTATTTTGTATAATGTTAAATAAAGTCTAAACTATATATTTTTTTCTAGTTTTTTTGTTTTTTAGATTTTTTGTTTGAGACCATGAGAGATAATAAGGTTTTGGCAGTCTCGGACCTTTCCGTAGGGTTTTCATTTTTAATATTAAAATTATATATGTTTATATTAATATTAATCTTATTCTCATCATTAAATTCACAATATGTTATTTTAGATTTTTATTAGTTTATTAATTATATTCTAAATTCTATTTTTTAAATTAAATAATATTTGATATAAAATTATAATAAAAATTAAAATTATAAAGCTAAATAAAATTTTAAAAAATATCTATTTGGTCGTTTATGGAATGCCAATTCTTGATGTCCAATATCTAATATCTATGGTTCACATCTGAGTCCCAAGACCGAGAGGCCATAGGAAAGCCAAAAGCCAAAAGCCAAAAGCTTGAATGAACTCTAAGAGGAGAGATAGATGAGATGAGAGAGAGAGAGATAGATAGAGAGAGAGAGAGAGAGAGAGGCAGAGAATATGGTTCCTGATAGGAATTAAGAGGAATGGAGGATAAAGATATGAGAAAGAGAAAAGAGTGTGTGAGGTGAGATTGAGAAGTGAGAGAAAAAAATATTTAGATATTATAAAGATTTTTAAAACAATTTTTTTGATTATTTTTTATTTTTTAATAATTCTTTATTGCAGAAACTTGACAACCGTCAAATTTTCTGCCCTAACCATTGAGGGTGCATCCAATGGCTAGATGCATTTCAATTTAAAATTTTTTTGGACCATAGGGGATGCATTATAGAATGTTACATCTAGGGCATGGTGCCTGGTCATGCTGCTAGACCGTGCCTTTGGGCCAAGTAGCCGCATTGTGCTTGGCCCAACACAAGGCCTGACACCCCTTGGCTTGGCATGGCATTAGCTATGCTTCGAGCCGGCACAACACGAGCCTGGGCATGGTTTTGGACCATGCCATGTCATGCTAGGAAAGGCTCAATCAGGTTGTGCCTCATGCTGGGCCCGAGCTTTTCGGCCCACTTGACATCTCTAGTCAAAATCCTTTAAAACATAAAATTAGTGGAATCTCTCCAATATATATACAAATGTGTACTAACACAACAAGAAATACACTCCAAACCACCCAAAAAAATAGTACATGGAATGTTGAACAAAATCCTTTCTTTACACCCACCAATATTAGGGGGGATATCCATGAGTATCATTCATCTCTATCTTCAAAAGTTAAGACTTGTTTGGCTCGGCATAGCATAGTAATCAAAGAGGAATGAATTATGTGACCTAAAAATTTTTCTTATTAGAAGTTGAGAATTGACTTCTTTAGAATATTCTCAACATGAATCTCATACCCCCTCACTAGGACAAAGAGCAATATTGTCGTATCTTACATAATGGTAGCCATGTGGAGAGTAGGCCACAAATTTAAAAAAAATACAACCATACTTTCTTCTTTTTTGTCAATTCTCCACTCACTAAGTATCTATATGAACTTTTTGATAACACTCCAAATTTCTTTACTATCCATTAAGATCTTGGCTATGGCCTTGTAATTTAGGTGCATTTTTAGGATTTAAAGGCTCTACCATCCATAGCCCCTGTAATCCAAATATCTCATTATAAAATCTATATCATAATATCCCAGATTCCTCATATGTGATATGTAGCACCTTTTGTCTAACATTTCTTCAAGATTGGAATAAATTTCCATCATTACCATCTCATTGCCCCTTTACATGTAGGAACAAAATCTTTCTCAATTTATCATCTATATTATCACATTGATAAGTGGGATAATCACGTCAAATCCATGCTCACCCACAAAATTCTTTTTTACTAGGGTAGACATCATCTATCTCCTCTCTTTTTTGTTAAAAATGTAGATTTGGGTTCCATGAGTTAGGAGGAAGTCTTAATAATAGAAAGCTTTTGTCACTTCCCTTTAGCCTTATGACTCATTTCAGCTTCATCTCTCCTCACACTAAGCTTAAAAATTACTATTTCATTTTCCATTATAGCTTCGACCTTCAAAAATGGATGTCACAACTAGTTTCTTCAGAGAAGGGAGATAAAGAAGAAGAACTTTGGAAAAAAATAGGGTTTGTAGTATTTTATAAGGTTAAGGTTTGGGTGATGGATATTAAAGAATAGCCTTGGATAAGTTTGAGTGATTGGAATCTTAAATTTTTGGGGATGTGGTTTAACTTCTATGTGTAAATATTTTTGACCTTTTCAATTAGTAACTTAAATAGTCAATGCTATCTTCTATGTGTAATTATTTTTTCAATGTATCTTCCAAACTTCTCCTTCACCATAAGATTATCTATCAAGTACTTTCCTTTGGAATATTCTTCAATAAATCTAGTGACTTTATTAATAGTTATAGCATAATTGAATACGATCACCTTCACTAATTTTGCAACTTTATGTGAAGTCTTACCATTAATATTTTTTCTCTAGAAAAGTTATGCCATGATTATTGAATAAGTCATGGCCTCCTCTTTCAACTTCTATTTCATCAAAGCCATGACTTTTTTTTATGCCATGTTTACTTCTAACATTGATCCCACTTTTATAGTAATGACTTCTGTAGAAGTTATGGCTTTCTTCTGCATAGTGACCCTAGTCTCTTTTTCCTTCTAAAATTCATTGATAATAGTGTCCACTTTTTCTTTCACTTTTAGATAGTAATGGTTATTCTTCTTCTTGTACTTTTCCTTTGTCTTGAAAGTTCTCTTTATAAATTCTCTGAGTTTGTTACTCGGGAATTCCACCATTTCAACATCTTCTTTCATATCTTCAAGGTAGATTGTTATTTTTCTTTTTTTATCGCAACTTTGGCAATATTATGACTTCAAAATAATTTTATTTATCCAAGTCTATTATATCCCTTTCTTCTTCTAGAATTTCTACAAGTTCATTAGTTTCTCTATCTTCTATTAGCCAATAATTTTCAAAGAATTCCTTCCATCTAAAATCCACTTATTGTCTTCTTGTTGTGCATACGAGGCTATTTATTTTCTAATAGTTTGCATCATCATCATTTGAAATCCAAAGGATTTTATACAGATTTAATTTTACTTGCTCTTTGCCCATATGAAATGTAAATTCATTCTTCTTCATGTTAATTAATGCATGTCTTGTCATGAAGAATGGTTATCTCATAATCAATAGAGCATATGAGAAAATAAAATTTTCAACCTTGACTAGCACATTATCGATAGTTCTTAGAAACTTGATTCATTAGTTTGTCATCTATAACGAGAGATTAGGTGGAGTAATCGCACTCTTGTTCAACTTTTGTACTATGGAAAATGCAACAGGGTTAATACTTGCTCCAAATTTGAATAATACCTTTTGAAAATTGTGCTCCCCAATAAAGCTTGGTATTGTGAAACTTTCTAGATCTTTGAGTTTTCTCCAAGGTTTTAAATTAAATGATAATGCTAGACTTCTCAATCATATTCACCATTCTATACATCTTCAATTTTTTTCTACTTATGATATATTTTCATAAACTTCATATTGTGGGGCATCTGGGATAAAGCTTCAGCAAAAGAAATATTGACACCAAACTTTCTGAAGATATTGAAAAATCACATGGATTACTCATCTAGCCTTTTCTTTCTAAGAAATTATGAAAAGGAAGATTAAGGTATAGAGTTTAATTGCCATTTTCATAATCATTATTTGTTACATTATCCTTCTATTCATTACTTTGGTTAATCAACATCCTTGCCTCCAATTCAAATTCTTCAATTATGATAGCTAGTAGTGTGAGTTGGGCAATGAGTTCTAGTCATGCTTCTACTTTGATAAATGATACTACATAGGATGTCACGATACTGGGTGGCATGACTTTGGAAAGATTTGTGACATTTTTAGTCACAACTTCATTTTCTAGACTTTTTTTTTTTTGGATATCTTTTCTAATTATGCCCTTTGAGTATTATGAATATGTAGCTTTTTGATTTTCCTAAGTCTCACTTGGTAAACTATTGACGCTTATCTCCTTCATCATTAGTGCTAGTGGGCCAAGTTGATTATGAATAATCATTATCATTATGTTCATGTGATCAAGCCTTATTTTCATCTATTCCATTTGGTTTTAATGCACATCATTACTCTTATCTATATTCATGTGTAGCATAATAATGCTATCTTCAAATGATGACTTTTTAAATCCCTTCTAGTGGTTGTAATTGGATGTCAAAGCTCTTTGTATTTGCTATCCCTTTGAGCTTCCAAAATTTTTTTAATAGTATCTCATATTCTACTACAAATTCTACTAGAGTATGATAAATATTCATGATTTCTTATATTTGAATTGTGATGTGAATGGAAATTATTTTTGGATCGAAACATTGCACTATCTATTTTGTAGAATATTGGCTCCTCTACTTGTTAAACATGATTGAAAATAGCCACTTCTTACTCTTGCAAAATGATCATTTCTCCACACTAGGCCTTTTGTCAATTTGGGCTATAAATTTGCTAAAAAATACATCAAACTTAGCCTCCATCACCATCAGTATATCTAACTCTACTTGTGGTTCTATTTGTTCAGTATTCAAACGATAGAATATGCTTATATATTTGATATTTTATGATAATATGTAGACATGTAAATGGAGATAATATGTAATGATTTTGACTTTGGTTTTTTGGTAAGTTTTGATGAATAGACATGAAATTAATAAATTTTTTGAGGTGTTTAGTAGAAAGGGTAGAACATTCGGTATTATATAGTTTTAGCATCTATTTTTGATCAAAATTCATGTATGTCATAACCCTACTAACTAGTTTTCATAATCATTCCACTATGTAGTATATTCTTAGTAGTTACAATCTTATCATAGAGTCACAACCATATTTATTTTGGAATATTTAAATGGCTACAATATTAATTCTCCATCATAGGAACCATGTACCCTATTGGTGCTCAAGGTTATGTCAAAGTTTAAGCATCATGACTTTATCTTTAATATGACTCGGCAGTTTCAAGTCAGAGTCATAACTTTTTTATAAAACTAAGATATTTGAGCTATGGAGAATTATAGAACCATAACTATTCATACCAAAGTTATGATAATTATTCAAAGTTATAACTTTTGATATTACCCAAGTATGACTATTTTGGAATTCCAAGATAATGACTCTTGTCCTCAATGGAAGGCAAATTCATGATTTATATGCTCAAGCTAATTACTAGTATTATGGCATCCTTATAGTATTATAATAACATAATATGTGAGAGAAGAAGATGCTAGCGTAATGACCACTCATAATACCACAGGCACTTGAGAGATATGAAGGGAAAATTGTGAATTGTGATCATTTCTCAATGCCACTACCATGGCCAACACATGAGAGGTCTTCTCAATAACATTATTATTTCTTAGTGTCACAACCATATAAAATACAAGAAAGTCTATAAACAATATCACGGCTTATACATAAAGCCATGACTGTATAAAAAATTGAAAAGCCATTAAATACTCTCCGAACACATCCCTACACCATGGACTTTTATGAATGACAAAAGAACAAAGAGATGAAGCCATAGATACTTCATAGTGTTGTGTCATTGTGTTATAGTGATATTAGGCCTAAGTCATAGTCATTGCCAATATCATGACTTTCTCTTATAGAAAGATCAAGAAGTAGACCAGAGTTGCAACCATTTTCTAAAGTTACAACTTTAAGTCAAAGAGATGAAGGTCAATGTTGTGACCTTCTAAAAACCATAAATTCTTACTTAGAGTGATGCGAGGGCACCCATTTATAAATATGAATGATAAAAAAATTATAAGGGAACTCATCTTTTCTTCTTTTTCTTTTTCTTCTTTTTCTTCACACAATAAGTAAGGCTACTGTAACTACTAAATCCTATAGGTGAATTTCTACTCCCTAAGGGTTCCATAAGCAAACAAGGAATACAAGATTAATGTTAATCCCTAGAGTTGGGAGTCAAGGCTCTCAAACCCCTCTTCACTAGAGTGGATTTAAGAATTTGTACCAAACTAGAATTGATCTAGGATTTGTGTAAATTAAGATATATTATGTGACTATAATTTTTTATGAAGAAATGAATGTTTTTGATTTAATTTAGGTTATGAATATTGATAGATAGTGATTAATTAAAACTTGAATTAGAATTTTAAATACTAGTAGGTTTGTGTGAAATTATTATGATAAACAATAAGAAGTAAATCATGAAGCTTACACTAGCATATCTTAGGAAGGAATTGATAACCCTTTTTGACTATGATGCACGAGATAAATTTATGTCTTGAAACTTAAAATTTAGATATGTTAATCATCATGAATATGATACTTATGAAGAAGATAGTATAAGCCCTTTTACATTGTTATTCATTGTATACATCTTAAAAGTATTGATTCTTGATTAGGATGAATACAATATATAATGTTTTTTAAAGGGGGTTTAACTTTAGTTTGTGAATCACATTGTTGCCAAGAAAAATGGTGACAAGCAATCTTTAGATCATGTGCAAATATATTGTGACATGCAAGGTGGTGATAGCCACTGTGTGTTACTTTTACTTGTATAGTTCTCACTAATGAAACTTGAGGGAAACATATGTTAATTATAAGAGTATCACTTACAAAGTTGAAAGAATAAATACATACACAATATGTCAATCTTTAGTCTTTAAGATGTTTGAGGCCAAAGAAAAAGAGTATGCATATGAAGCCACTTTCAAGGATAATTGAATAAGTTTTTTGAAATATATGAGATTGTGAATGATTCTTGAGTAGAGATAAATTATTATCATAGTTGAGACAACTACATAGGGACCACTATTGGGTTAGGCTCAATGGTGGCAACTATCTTGTATGCCATTAGGAAAAATAGTCATTTCACAAGACTCCAACCTTTGTTCACTATCTAATATAATATGAGGTGAGTAACTTAAATATTAACACATAGATTAAATAAATAAATTATGGATTTTAGATTGTCTAGCAATTTAATATCTATTTTACTAAAAAGTTGTCTCATTGTTGAATAACCGAACTACTGATGTAATTTCTATGAGATCATATTTACATGAAAATTTACTTTACCATTTATATGACTCATGTACTTTCAGATCTCAATTGATGAGATACTATTATTTATGAGTTATTAAGATATCACCTAAATGATAAAAGAAGGTAATATAATAAAGTTGTGATAATATTTTGGCTCAGTTACCATAGATTATTTTGTTCAATGTATGTTGAAAAAATAATTCTTGTAAAAAGAATTATTTTTTTGTAGTTTAGATTGTATTAAGTTGGATAAATATTTTCAAATCTAAAAGCTAAATCTGGTTAACTTCTTTGAATGTAAATAGTTATATTTTGGCTTTGTCTGTTTTTTTTTTAATTCTATTTTTTTTTGAACCTTTTTATGAGTCTAAGATCTAAGATTTAGATAATCTTTCTAGACCCAAAAAATCAAAAGAACTATAAGAACTCTTGCCAAATAAAGAGCTTGTGGAGGGCACTAGAACTAATAGAGAGATCCAAAGTAATAATGGGCAAGTTGTCCAATATCCCATCTACTACCATACCTTGGGGAATTATTGGAGGTCCATAATGATGTATAATTTGAGCAATTAATTTGCAACTAGTTGAAACTAATTACTTTGAGTTGAAGCTAAGTCATATAGTTATAGTTCAGTAGCACCATTATAGCAGAAAGGCATTAGAGGACCCTATTAGACATGTAATATTTTGAAAGCTATGAGACACTAAAAAAATGAATGAACTAGCTATGACACAATAAGATTATGCTTATTTATATTTTTATTAAGTTGTAAGGCATTGAGTTAGTTCCAATATTTACCATGGGGATTCATTGAAAGTTAGGATAAATGACATCTCAACAACTAAGGAAAATAAGCTAATTTCTGTTAGAAGAGCATGAAAAGGTGCATGGTTGAGTAGATGTCCTCAACATAGATTTGAGTTACGGTTCCAAGTCTAAACCTTCTCTACTAGGCTAAAGTATATGACAAGATGCATGGTTGACCATTGATGTGACCTTCAAAGTGTCAATTATGAAAAAAAATCTCTAGAGAAGGCATATCACTTATTTGATGAGCTAACAAAAAATAACGGTCAAACTCTAATAGATAATTTATTTGGGAGATGACAAGCAGGAATATAACTATCAAACTCTAAGCAAGGTCATGGAAACTACCAAATTCTAGGTGTCAATTTCACATTACCTAGGGGTTCCACACTCATTAGGACTTCCACAAGCAAGCACATGATGCAAGAATAAAACTAATCACTAGAGTTGGTGGGAGGCTCTCAAACCCCTAAACTCTAAAGTGTATTTAAGAATTTATACCAAACTATCATGGGTCTAGAGTTTGTGTAAATTGAGATATGTGATGTGAATATGGTTTTTAACAAATGAATGAATGTGTTTGATTTGATTTATGTTATGGATATTGATGGATAGTGATTATTAAAAACTTGAATTAATATTTTAACTATTAGTATATTTGTGTAAGATTATCATGGGTGATGATAATAGGTAAATAATAAGACTCACTATCACAAATAGTAGGAAGGAAGTGATAGTCCTTTCGATAATGATGCACAAATAAACCTATTCATTGAAACCTGAAATGTTGGGTGTTAATTATCATGATTATGCCACTTATGAAGCCAAAGTACCAATTCTTTTACACATCAATCAATTGTATATATCTTAAAAGAATCAACTTTCAATTAGAATGAATATTATTTAAAATATTCTTCAAATGAGTTCATCTTTAGTGTAAGAGTCACATTGTCATCAAAGGGTATGGTGACATGCAATCCTTGAGACATATTTACATATATTATGACACACAAGATTTTGACATCCCTTGTGAGATACTTTTACTTGTGTATGTATGGTGCTAATGAAGCTGAAAGTAAAATTGCTTATAATTCATAATAATTTTTGGTCTTTAATATGTTTGAGACCAAATAATAAGAATGTATACATAGTAACATTTAAGGGTAGATAAAGAAGTTTCCTAAAGAATATGGGATTGTGAATAACTCTCAAGTAGAATTGAATTATTATCTCAATGATGATTTATTGAGAAGATAGTTATGAGGGGACTACCATTGGGATAAGCTAAGTGGTGAAAACTACCTTATATGTCATTAAGAAAATGAGTCATCAAACAATACCTCAACCTTTGTTTTGTTCCCAACATAATATAAGTTGAGCAACTTAATTATTATCACATACATTAACTAAATAAATCATGGACCTAAGATTATCTAACAATTTGACTATCCATTTTATTTAAAATATGTTATCTCATCATTGAATAACTAAAGTACCGATACAGACCCTTTGGGGTCAATATATGAATGAAAGTCTTCTTTACTACTAGTATGACTTATGCACTTGTAGATCTCATATGAAGAGACACTCTTATTAATGAGTTTTTAAGACAACACCTAATTGTTAAAAATTGGTGGCATAATAAAGTTACAAGACTATTCAAATAAGAAATGAGCCTCCTCAAGTGACTTTTCATAAAAGAATTACTTGATGCTATATCAACTATGCATCTCTTCATCTAATTCAAAGCATTATAGAATGTCTCATCTTGGAACCAAAATTCAAATCCATATTCTGGTCACCTCATTAATATATCTTTGAATTGATCACAAATATCATATAATATCACTTTCTCCTCTTATCTGAATTGACTTATATCTACCCTTAATTGAGATATAATTTGAGGTGGGAAGAACTTGGTTAGGAAAACTTGCACAAGTTCATACCAATTCTCAATGGATCCTTTAGATTAGTACTGGAATTAGTTTCTAGCATTGTATTTCAAAGAAAATAGAAAAAATTTCAACTTTATCACATCTGAGTTAACTCCATTCATATTTAAGGGTTTATACAACTTCAATAATTCTACAACATTACTATTCAGGTCTTCTAAAATTCATCTTTCGTACTAATATCATTGCATGATGACTAATAGACTAAGCTTCAACTCAAAATGATTTGCATGTATTGGTTGCATTTGAATTCCATAGTAGATATCCATCAATGTTGGCATTCAATAGTCTTTTAAGGTTAGGTGAGGAATGAACTATTGGATATCTTGTTCTATAACCCATTGTTTATTTGCATTGCTTCTCTATCATCTCTATATCTTAATATGATTCTTCTTATTATCTTAATTTTTAAGTCCCAAGGTGTTGGCTTAGTCCCAAATATTTGGCTCGTGGCTACAAAACAAAAAAAATAGAAAAAAAAAACTAAACACAAACACAAAACAAATATAGAAATACTAAGCAAAAAAGTAATCCATTCAACTCAAAACTAAACTATCTTTTTCAAAGATTGTTACATCAACTCAAGCTATCTAATCAAACTAAACTAATCCTTTAAAGTGATGTCATAAATTTATTATGACTTTATTATGGTACTAAATTTTATTGTTTGTGACATGACACAAAAAACTCATTGAGCAATTGATTTTGTCCAATGGAGATTTATAAGTATATGGGTCACACAACTAGTAAAGTAGCCATAAGTCTAAATATCAATCCTTTAAAAATTATTTGAGTAGTTTGACTAACCAATAGTGAAATAACAACCACTAAAGTTAAGAAGATAAACTTTAGTCTCAGATAGATAATTAAAATCTAGAGTTGGCATACTTCCTTATATATATGATGAGATTACTTTAATATTTGGACAATGTTATGTTTGATTGTCACATGAAGGCTAGATTGATAGTGAAATAACAACCACTAAATACCATTTTTAGGTTTTCCCTACTAAATATAGCACCTTATAGTTGTGCTTTCGATATTTTACCATCAAAATCATATTTAATATGTTTATTGGCCATCAACACTTCTACACCTATTAGGCAATGTGTCAATTATCCTAGGCAACCACATCAAATATGTATTCATATTCTCCAACATTAAAGGTCATAGTTGATAAATAAAAGATGTTTAATAATAATGTTTGAGCTTTCTACTTAATAAACACCAAACTCACATCAATTAATATGAGTATTCCTACTAATTTCATAAATGGATGTCATACAAGATGAATGATTTTAATAGTATGAGTGAAGATTTAGGTTTCAAATTTGGTTCCAATTAGAGGTGTCAAATGGTCGTGTCATACTGGCACGACCTATTTTTTCAAGGCATGGGGTGTAGACCATTGGTCTAGCACGACATAGTGGCGCAGTCTACCATCCCAAGATAGAACAATGGGCATAGCCCAATGCATGGTCGTGCCTGATCATGCCAAATTTCAAAGATGCACAAGTCACACATCTTTTCCATTATCCATCACGTGATGAACAATAGGTGGCCAGCTTAGGGGTTGGCCAATTATAATTAGCCACGTGGCCGATCGTATTAAAAAAATTGGACCGCCCCATGATGGTGCTATTGAATTGTTTAAAAAAAATAATTTGAACACCTGGGTGACTGCCCGATGGGGACCCCATCGGGTAGTCACTTGTGCTAGTTTACCATGCCTCCAAACCAAATACATGGGTCGTGCCTAGCCTAGCATGAGGCATGGCTCTTATCGGCCCTGCACGACATGAACTATGCTATGGAGAGGCCCAACCTAGGCCGAGGCATGGTTCTGGGCCGTGTCGTGCTAGGTCAGGCACTACTAACCCGGGATGGGCAGCGAGTAGGGCTCGAGCTACTCGACCATTTTGACACCTCCAGTTCCAATTGATCTTTGCTTATGTTTGGCTTGAATTTGTCTCTAATTCACTTAGGAGTTATAAATCTAAATGTCGAAAGGTTTGCATCTTCTTAGCCTGAAATTCTAAATCCCCTTCTCTTTTTTTTGTGAAAATATCTAAGTATCCCTTTTATATCATTGGGGTATCATTGAGTTGATGTGTGGCTCTTCAAGCTAGATGTCACAACTTTAGGGTAAGGTCATGATTTTATCAGTTCTTTAAATCTATTCTAGAGGACAAAATCATGGCAACAAGAAAATTCCATGACCAAGGTAATTTCTCTATAGAATACAAAGTCACAGTGATAGAGATTGCCATGACTAGTAAATTTCCTCTTGGAAATGCACAGTCATGATTGTAAAGAATGTCTCGGCAAGAAAATTTCCTCTCTAGAACATAGTCACTCTAAAAAAATTGGCTGACTAAAAATCACTTGGTATTATATTATTATTGATTTATAATGAATATGTCCTAGTATTAGGAAAACACTATAACTTCTAGTACTAGTTTAGCACTTGGTTGTTATGATGTAAAAATAATATCATGACTGAAATTATATTTTAGAGTTAATATGGTCATCACTCCAAGATAATGCCATAGCCTCAAAAATATGATGAAAGATTATGACAATCAGAAAATAATGTCATGACATACAAGTTTGTCATGATTTTTTTTTGTAGAGTTGTAGCTAAGAAAAGCTTTTATGACTTTTCAATAGGTATTAGCTAGTGTGACCAAGTTGTGATATTGAAAATATCATGATTTTTATTTTGTTATTATGTTCTCTATCTCATCTTTCCACCAAATCCACTAATTATACTCGATTTAGATCAATTTCATTATTATTCATCCTATAAAAACCATATCATGAAAAATATACAAAATACATTTTAAAAAGTTGATACTTTGAGTGCCAAATATGTCTTGAACTTGAGACCTACCACCCTCAAGCAAATAAATTTCCATTGCAACATGGCATAATCTTCAATTGTTTGGGGAAGAAATAAAATCCTATGATTTTAGAATTTGCTAATGTGGTTGTGTAAGAATATAATTTTCTTGATTGAAATCAAGGTTATAAATATTATCTTTCCTTATTTAGGGCAGAATCTATCCTATATATGTGTGTACAATTTTGAACTACCATTTTTACAAACATGTACAAATGTGCAAATTTACAGGTGTGGATATGTCATCATCATCCATATCTAGTCTAAAACATGCTGAATACTTGCTGAATTATTAATAGTGGAGCCATTAATCATATGACTTCTTCAGTTTAATTATTAAATTTAGAGAGCTTGACCAATAGCCATCATTAGTTTACCAGATGGTGGTCTTTCACATAGTGAGTCCATGACTCATTACGTAATACTCCAAATATTAAACTTGATGGAGTTCTCAAAGTTTCATAATTTCAAGTTAATTTACTATTAGTTAATAAACTAAAATGGACATTGGAATGTATAGTGATGTTCTTTCCCAATTTTTGGTTGTTGCAAGACACTGCTATGAAAAAGATGATTGGCCTCTGCAAGCAACATAATTGCCTTTTATGTATTGCACAAGATGAGAATCCATCTTTGCTTACACCATTGATAAGCATTCTAAAATTTGGCATCAATGTATTGGTTACCCATCATCCAATGCTTTACAAGTTATTGCTTTAATCAATCCTATAATTTATTTTGAATCAAAACATGTTTGTGATATTTTCTCTTAGAAAACAAACTCATTTATCTTTTCCATCTACTATAATTTCTTCTCAATTTTATTTTTGATTTTATTCATTGTGATATTTTGGGGCCACATCGAGTAAATTCTCATTGTGGAGTTCATTATTTCCTCATAATTGTTGATGACCATACTTGATACATTTGAGTACATATCATGAGTTTCGAAATGAAATACAAGAGATAATGTTATCATTCATTTCTCAGGTGGAAACACAATTCAATTGTCATGTTAAAACTCTTTATACTAATAATGGCCTTGAACTTTTTAATATGAGGCAATTTTAAAATTAATGGTAATTACTCACATTCATGTACATACATGTACCAGCAAAATAGGGTAGTTAATGTGTGAGGAGACCTTTGTTATATCAACTTTCCAACGAAAATACATAGCTTGCTAATCTTCTATCTACACATGTCATTACATGTTTCTTGGTTATGCTATTGATCAAAAAGGGTTATTGGGTTTATGATCTTTAAAGTATTAAATTTTTCTATTCCTAGGATGTCATCTTGAATGAACATATTTTCCAATTCCACAATGCTCCACAAGTTGAATAAGATGATCTCATTGTCTTCCCTTTACCACAAACCTCAAATGATCTGACCACCATAAAAATAACCAAATCAATACCTAAAAATTATTTTCCTTCGCCAACAACCTCACCTCCATCTCTTCCACACCATCGAGGATGCTTTTGGTCAAATTTCTTCCTTGATAGGAACATGTCATCCTTTGATTCTATATATTTATTATGCACAACATTCACCAAGATATTAGAATTTGGTACATGCTATCACTACTCTTTTGGAACTAAGACATACGAATATGTTGGATTGGATCCAAATTGGTGAGAATCTATGGCTACTAAATTTCATGCTCTTGAACAAAAACCTACTTGGACACTTACATAACTTCTCTCAAGAAATCATGTCATTGGGTGCAAATGGGTGTACAAAATTAAACAAAACATTAATGGAACTATTGAGCGATATAAAGCTCAGTTGGTAGTGTTCAGTATGTCAAATACAAAATAAAACTAGTTGTTTTAGTGATTATGGATGATGTTTTTCAGTGAAAAATAGATTTAAATAGGATATTTTATTAAATTATAGTTTTAATGAATTATAATGAACAGTAGTAAAATTAGGTGGTTTTTATGTAAGATATGAAACTTAATGGATTTGTTGAGTAGGAGTGGAGAAAAAAGCCATGTAAATTCATAACATTCCCTATGTTATGATTTTATTACACTAATGGACTTATAGGGTAGTTTTGGTATTTATTCTTGGTCAAAGCTCTACACAAATAGTTATGTCAATTTTTATATGTCATGACTCAACCATTTAGTTGATATAATCATTTCACTATGTGACATATTCTTTTTGCCAACGAAACTTTCTTGGAGTCACAATCACACTAGTTTGTAATATTTTTTATGGCTATAATATTAATTTTATGTTGGAGTAACCAAGTATTTTACTGGTGCTAAAAGTCATGACATCTTATAGTGCCACAACTTTTTCATTACATAGCCACCATTTTTAGGGTCGTGACTTTTTTCTCTTTGAAAATGACCAAAGTCATTGCTCATTTTCAATGCCATTACTTTGAGTTACAAATATGAAATGCATGAGCTATGATTATTTCCAACACCATGGCTTTGTATTATAGAGAAGAAATGTACAAGTCATGACTATTCCAAGCACCACATCAATCTAAATTCTAACATAAAAGAGAGACAAGGGTCGTGACTCATTCCCAGCATCATGACTTAATATTATAGAAATGAAATGCATAAGTTATGATTATTGAAAGTATCATGGAAATCCAGATAAAAAATAATACCAAAGCTACATCTCATTCATAGCACTAACTTTGTGTTATATGGATGAAAAGCCAAAGCTATGGTATTCCTCGATGCCATAAAATTCTACTTAAGAATTACACCCATCCATTCGAGTATAAAAGAACAAAATAAAAATAAAATGAGATTTACAAGGCATGAAAAAATGAGAAAAGCAAGGGTTTGGAGAGTAAATATTTTCTGAAGCTTAGGAGAAATTCACGAGTAAATAAGTAATAAAACACAAGCCTAAACTATAGGGGGCGACATGAATTTCAACCTAACTTAGGAAAAAATATGAGGTGCAGAAATGAGAATTATGAATTTAGGGTCTGATTTCTTGACACACTTGATGATGGTCATTGGGAACCTGAAATTCTAAGAGATGTATTTTGAATTATCCCATATGAATTCCACCAAAATATCAGGCTAAATTAATATTAAGGGTCAATGTATTTTACTTTATGTGATGGATGCATAATTATTATATTTTTATATTTAGATTATGTTGTGGTTTGGCTATTGAAAGATGTAGTATTTATATAGAACTGAAATTAAGATTTTAATATTTGTATAGTTATGCATGTTATCATGGTGGATGGTGATAAGTGTTTCAAATTTTTATGATCCAACCAATCCCACAAGTATGTGGATCATATATGTAGTCGAGTATATGAATAGTCATGAAATTGATAGATTTTTAGAGGCAATTAGACGAGGAGGTAGACAATGAAGTCTTTCATAGTTTTAATATACATTGTTGTCCAAAACTCTACATAATTGATCATTAAAATCTATGTATAACATGACCCTACTAATTCATTAGCACAATCCTTTTATTATGTAATATATTCTTTGTGGTTATGATATTATTATAGTGTCACAATCATACTTCCCTCATAAAATTTAAATAGCTTCAAAATTAATTCGCTATCATAGTAACCAAG
This sequence comes from Sapria himalayana, assembly GCA_029783825.1. NCBI lineage: Eukaryota > Viridiplantae > Streptophyta > Magnoliopsida > Malpighiales > Rafflesiaceae > Sapria > Sapria himalayana. The sequence continues at coordinate 3,920,916 of JAREIK010002147.1, forward strand.
TACCCCACTAGTCCTATAAGTCACATACATATCTAAGCACTAAATCTTTATCTTTTAAATGATTTGGTAGTCTCAAATCAAAGCTACAACCATTTTACAATGCTATGAATTTTAAGCTATAAAAAGTTATATAGCCAAAACTCCTTAGGCTAAAGCCACCAAAATTATTCAGTGATGCAACTTTTGGGATTCTAAAAGTTATAGAAAATATTATACGAGTATGGTCATTCCCCATGGTCTTGACTCTTATCCTTAAAAGAATGCAAATGTGTGACTTTTATATATGGGATAATTATTAGTACTACAACATCCTTGCAATATTCCAATGACATTATATGAAAGAAGTGTATGCCAGTGCCACATCCACCCATACCATCATGGACACTTAAGTCATGAAGGGCAAATTTTGTGTCATGACTATTTCCTAGTTTTTTGCCAATGATACACAAAATAGACCTTCTTAGTATCATGGTTATTTTCCAATGTCATGGCCATATGATACTCAGGAAAGACTAATGTCAATGTCAGTTTTTTCATAACTTCATGATCATATAACAATATGAGAAGCCATTCATCATGCTACAACTATTTTTTAGAACCATGGCTCTCTATGAAAGATAAGAAGGCAAGTATATGAAGTAGAAACTACTTCATAGTGCCATGACTTTATGTTATATAGATATTATGCCCAAGTCATGGTCATTGCTAGCACCATGACTTTGTGTTATAGAATAATTGGGATGCAACTCAAAATTGTAGTTATTTCTAGAATCATGACCTCAAACCTAAGAATGAATGCCGAAGTTGACTTTTTTTTGAATCCCACAACTTTCTATTTAGAGTAATGTAGAATCCCACAAGTATAAAATGGAACATAAACAAAGCTAGAAGATCTCTCATAATTCTTCTTTTTCTCTCTCAATTCAAAAACCAAAGTCATGACAATTAACAAATCCTAGGTTAAAATTCCATACTTCCTAGGAGTTCTAAAAGCAAGCAAGGGATGTGAGAGTTAATAGAATTTCTAATGTTGGGGGGCATGGCTCTCAAATCACCCCTCTCTAGGATAGATTCAGAAATTTTTACCAAAATAGCATGTGGTCTAGGATTTGTGTAAATTGATATGTGTGATATGAAAATAGTTTTTTTTATTGTTAATGAATGAATTTGATTTATATTGTGTTGTGAATGTTGATGGATGGATGATAAAATATAACTTGAACTATGATTTTGACATTTAGTAGCTTTGTGTGAGATTGATGTGATGGATAATGATAGGTAAACCTTAAGACTGAATGATGCATATGGTAGGAAGGAAGTGATAGTCTTTATGACTATGATGTGCAAGATAAACATATATATTAAATCCCAAAATATGAGTATATAAATCATTCTGAGTATTACACTTAAGAAGCTAAAATTATGAATATTTGTATATACCAATCCTTTGAACATGTTTTAAAAAGAATTGGTTCTCAATTAGGATGGATATCATATAGAATGGTCTTTTAATGGATTACCTTTAGTATGAGAGATGCATCATCTCTAAGGAGATGGATAATAAGAAATTCTTAGGATATTCATGAGTGTGTTATGACTCATAAAATAGTGATATTTCATTGCTTTTACTCATATGGTTACCACTAGTAAAACTTGAGGGAAGTATATATTAATTGTGTGAATATGATACTTATGAAGCCAAAAGTGCTAATAAATATAAATCATATTAATCTTTAGCCTTTTTGATACTCGAGGCCAAATGATAAGAGTATGCATATAAAGCAACTATTAAGGGTAGTTGACTAAGTTACCTAAAAGGTATGAGATTGTGAATGACTCTTTAGTTAGATAAATTATTGACTAGATAGAGACATACCGAGGGGATAGATATAAGGAGACCTCCATTATAATGAGCTTAATGGTGGCAATCATCTTATATGCTATTAGGGCAATGAATCATTGTATAACTCCCCAATATTCATTTTATGTCCAAACATAATCTTAGTTGAGCTAATATATACACCTATCACATATATGAAATAAACAATTTCATAAACCAAAGATAATTTCACAATCTAAATACTTAGCTTATAAAATCTTAATAGTTGCTACATGAATTTATCCTCTAAATAGTACACTCTTTCCACTATGTGATACTTTCTTAATAGTTATGATATTATCATTGAGTCGTAGTCATACATAGCTCATAAAATTTTAATAACTATGACATTAATTATTTGTCATAGCAACCAACTATCCTACTAGTACTCAAGGTCATTATTAATTTCATAAAGCAACAACTTTATTATTTTTTTTATGGTTTGGCAGTCTCAAGTCAAAGCCATAACTTTTTCATAAATTTGTGGATTTTAAGCTATAGAAAAATAAAAGCCATAAGTAATCAGAAAAAATTAATAGTAATTATTTTAAAGCCATGAATTTTAGGTCACTAAATATTATAAAGGATATTACTCAAGAACAATAACTTATGAGGCTGAGACTCTTATCATCAAATAAAGGCATAGCTATGACTTATATGAGCAAGCTAAGTGCAAGTGTCATGGCCAATTAATAGATTCACGAGCATATACTGATCAAGAATGATGAATGGCTAAAAATTCATGACCTCCACACTATACCATGACCCTATAATAATGTCAGAAGTCATTGCACCCTCATGGCCACTTTATTATGTCATAAACATCTATTGACTACAAATGATGAAGTCATGAAGCTATGGCTAAGTTATAGTACCATGACTTTGTGTTACATAAAAATTAGACCTAAGTCATGGTCATTGCCAGCTCTATGAATGTGTATTATAGTAAGATCAAGATGTCAAATAAAGTCATAGGCATGTTCTAGAGTTATGACCTCGAGTTGAAGATGTGAAGGCTGAAATCTTGTCTTTCATTAGAAAGTCATGACTTCTTACTTAGAACAATGTAAGGTTTCCCAAGAATAAAAGAAAAAATTATAAATTTTTTGATGAATCTCACTTTTTTTCTCCTCCCCCTCATGAAACAAGCAAATGTCATGGAAACTACAATTTCTAGAAGTGAATATCACACTCTCAAGAAGCTACACAAGCAAGCAAGGGATGCATAACCAATGCTTGTCACTAAGGTTGGGGGGTGTGGTTCTCAAACCCTCCTCCTCTAAGAATAAATCAAATAATTTCTATTAAATTTGTATGGTTAAGAGTTTATGTTATTTGGAGTATGTGATATAATGGTTTAGATAATTGATACAATATGGGTTTTCTTATATTCTATGTTTGTGGATATTGATGGATAATGATAAAATATAACTCAAATTAGGGTTTCAAATAATAGTAAGTTTGTGCAAGGTTGTTGTGGATATGGACATATAATTCATGAGACCCACTTGTGCATATGATAGAAAGGTAGTAATAACCCTTCTAATTGAAATACATGAGATGAACCTATATGTTAACCCCAGAAGTTTGGGTATGTTAATCATTACAAATATGGTGCTTACGAAGCCGAAAGTGTGGGTGCATTTGCATGTCAATCCATTGTACGCATCTTAGGAGATCAATTCTCAATTGGGATAAATATCATATAGAATATTCTTCTAAGAGATTCACATTTAATGTGTGAGTTGTATCATCATCAAGAAGAATGGTCATAGGCAATACTTGGGACATACATGAGTGTGTGATGAGTCATAATGTGATGACAACCCTTATTAGTTCCTAAACTCATTTGGTTCCCACTAGTGAAACTTGAAGGAGATATATATTAATTCTATGAGTATAGTTCTAATAAAGACTGAAGTACAAATACTTACAAATCATGTCAATCATTAATCTTTAAGACAATAAAGGTTAGTTAATAAGATTGTGCTTTTGAAGCAACCATAAAGGGAAGTAGATGAAGTTTCCTAAAAAGTATGAAATTATGAATGACCGTCATATAGGGATGAAGTATTGTCTCTTTGGTAATCCGTAATACTCTTCCGATGCTCCTCCCTCTCTCCTCCCATTTTTTCATGAAAATCTCATTCTACTCAACAACTTCATGATTCTAGACTAGATTTCAATATCTTAAAGCTGCCAGAATCAACAAGTGTTGGTTTCTCTCAATGTCTCACTTATTAAGGCCTTTGGACAACTCCAAGGCATCATCAAAACCACGAGGGTTTCAAACCCTAGGTTCTATAACTTGGGATGCTTCTCTTGATTCCCTTGCAATAAGCAAGATCTTTGACCATGAAGTTACTGGTATTCCTCCATCTAAACCTAAGAGAAAGCTTATCATTTATAATAAAATTGCTTCTAAGTTTCAATCTCAAAAATCCAAATCGATGGAGGATTTGCAAGGCTTTGATGATTTTTTGACATGCCTGAAGGATGACTTGAGGCATCCTACCTATTCCAACACTCATTCGGATTAGCAATCTCAAGTTAACTTTGATAATAACTCTAACTCTATAATGCTTGAAAATCTTGCTAATTCTAGAATGATTAGAATCAATAGCCTTGTCTCACTAGATAAATGTGAGCCAAGATCGTGTGAATCAGAACATCATGAAAATGGTAATGGATTTTTAAAGATGAATGCTGGAGGGCAGTAAAGTGAAAGAAGCTACCTTGAAAGCACAGTTGGGCTATGGTATTCTTGTTCATACTCGAGTTGCCCTATTTGTTTATTGAGAAATCGATGCATCAACAAGGAATTCATTTCTGATGGTGCTCGCTTTGGGGCTTAGAGCTTCGGAAAAACTACAAGGAGCGAGAAAACAAAAGTGCGTGCCCTATAATTAAAATAGAAAATGCCCTCTAATAGAATAGGCTTCGAAAGTGGCCTTCATTTGCACCCCTATAGAGTAGAGTCAGGTTGTCGTTTTCTCACTAATACTCCCCTTTTTTATTAATGGGGCATTTTACTCTAACACACTACTTAAATATGTTTGGTAATTAACCTTCTAAACTTCTCGAAAACAAAATTGAAGAGGTGATTCATCCCCTTAAGACTTTCGGGTATAACAAGGCTCCTTGGAGTAGCTTGATTTCAAAGAATTGATACTTAGAAACACCACCAAACTTTCATTTTACCCTCCTCCTTCAAACTTCAATACTATATTTGAACCAGATGACCTGAATCTAAGCATTGAGCATTGGAGATTTGTTTTGGTTTGGTATTTTATAATTAAAAATCCTAGTTTATTTTTGCTAAATAAATTTATGGAGGAGTAGTGAAAATCCACTGCTCAAGCTATTCTACACCCTAGTGACTGCATTTTTTTAAGTTTAATGGTTTGAAAGAAATATAGGATGTGTTAAATTTAGGCCTCTATCTAGTGTTTGGAAAACCTCTCTACTTGAATCCTTTTCCATTAGGATTCAACTACGGACTAAAAGAAATGACAAAAATCTCCATTTGGGTGAAATTGCCTAACTTCATGATACATTTGTGGAATTTTATTGGCTTGAGTAAGGCTTCTAGTTGCATAGGCAGACATCTACATATAGACAAATTGATTTCAAATATATCAAAAATTTTATATACTTGAGTCCTCATTGAAGTAAACCTAGATGAGCATTTGCCGCATGAAATCACACTAAACTTTCCGGATGGTTCAAAATTCAACCAGCCTATCCTATATGAACAACTTCCCCCTTACTATAAAGATTATTCTATTTTTGGACATACACAATTGTAAGAAGCAACCCAAAGAGCCCATTCTATAGGAGTCCTCTAAATCCCCTCCTAGAATACTTACTGTCAATAGCTCATAGATGGTAGAGACTAGTGGTTCCCAAAATATGAAAGAGGAAATTTAGAAATTTTTTTCGGAGGACCCCCAGATGAAGAGGAAGAGGGCCAGATAACCTCACCAAACATTAAGGTGAAGTCAAAAGATGATACCTTCTCTCAATCCCCGACTAAGGCCCAAAATGAATAGCAACAAGTTGAGGGTGATAAGGAAGGCTTCATAGTAGTTAGCAGGAAGAAGAAGAAAGATAGGCTACAAGAAGGTCCTTTACTAAATCTTTAAAATAAAGGAGGAAACAAAGCCAAGCAAACCAGGGGCATTCCCCCTCATGGTCTCGGATAACAAAAGTATAGAAGTACTCAGCTCCTCTTCAACTGAGTTTTTGCACTTGTACTATTTATGCTTTTGTTTTATGGGTTTTGTTAGTTGTTTCCATTTTGGAGGATGGGAGAGGGAGGATAGTTTATGTTGCTCTCTAGACTCTATTTCAAAGGCTTTTTGGGAAGAGATGTGAGCACCTCTTGGGCTGTGTAGTTACGAGTGAGTTGATGGTGTTTCCTATCCGTGGGCAATTCTCAACCTGAGGCAATCAGTGTAATAGCTTTAGTACTCAATCTCAATGCTCAGAATTATTATGAGTTTCCAAGTAAAGTATGAATCATATGGTCCCTAGGAGTGGTCTTGAAAGTAATACATCCTAGATTAGTTATGATTCATGAACTTTACTTAAGAGTTGAACATTGTGATGACATAGGTAATTTGACAAGCCATGCCCAATTTGAACATGGCCTCATAACCAAAATTTCAGTGTCAACACTAGGTCATGCTCTCATGGATATGAAAATAATGAATGTGAACATTATGGCCATTTCTTATGTTTGCATGCTGGTCGATCTCATGTTTGTTGATCTTGAAAGTAATCTAAGAGCTCTTGGTTGTAAGATAGTCTTTAGGCACTCTGCAATAGATGTTCCTACAAATCAGTCCTAGTAGTCCCTGGGAGAGAAGGCAGTAACAGGATAGGGTCTAAAAGGGTCACTACACTAGCAGCTAGCCCCCGTGATAAATATCCTAGCAACATATGTTCCATTTTACCTACGACCAAAACACATGCTACCAAGGTGCTCCTCATGGGTAGCCTAGAAGCACCTGACCATAGAAAAAATTATGTGGCACAGCTTGGATACTCCTCTTGGGCAGATAGATCTTTCTTTAAGTTGGTTTCTCAAGAGATTATTAGGCAAATGAAAGTAATATGGTGGAAGGATAATTGTAATATTTAATATGAAAATTATGTGTTGGAACATTATGGGTTTCAATTGCCATGTCAAGCATAAGGAGGTCTTAATGCTAATTGGGTCTCATCGGATTAACATTCTAGAAATTCTAGAAGCTAAAGTAAATGAGGAAAAATTAAGGTTTTTGATGAAGTCTAAGTTCAAAAAATTTAGTTGTTGTGATAACCTTGCTTATCATTAAATAGTAGGATCCTAGTATAATGGGATGAGCAGACTACTGAAATGGAAAGGTTGTCTGCCTCGGCACAGCATATTCACTTCAGAGTATTGGATAAATAAACTAGGATTAGTTTTAAGATGACTATGCTTTATGGGTTACATTCTATAATAGCTCGAAGACCCCTTTGGGAGAACCTGCTATTAGATGGCGCTTCAAATAAGGACACATGGATTATATTGGAGAATTTCAATTCCCTACTTTCGAGTCTTGACAAGGTAGGTGGTAGAATAGTCTCTAATTATGAATGTGATGACTTCATGAGGTGTTGTTCTACCTTGAGCCTAGAAGATCTTCCTTCTTCTGGTTCTCATTTCACGTGGACAAATGAGAAAGTTTCTAGCAAACTAGATAGAGTCCTCATAGAGCATGAATGGGTGAACCTAAACCAAGAAAATCATGCATACTTCTTCCCTCCAGAAATCTTTTTCGACCATTGCTCGGCCTTGGTTTCCATGGGAAAAGGTGAGATGGTGTGTAAGACTTCTTTTAAGTTCTGTAATATGTGGACTTAACATGCAAATTTTTCCCCTATAGTGAAAGACATCTAGAATTCCCCAATTGTAAAGTCTCGAATTACTACCTAGTAAATAAACTCAGCTTTTAAAGGCCACTTTGAAAAATCTTTATAATTTGCATTTTAGTCACATTATTGCGAGAGTGTCAATGATGAAAAAAATTTACTATTTGCTCCAAAAAAAATATCCCTCCCCAGGCTCTCCCTCACTCATTAGCGAGGAAATCTCACTAAAGATGAAGTTGAGGAAGATGGAAGAGGTGGAATTATTATTCTTGAGACAAAAAGCAAAAATTAAGTATCTAAAAAGTAGTTATAGGTGCACAAAATTCATTCATGCACTAATGAATGCTAGATATCAGAAAAGTAGAATTATTTCAATTGTCAAGGATGATAGAAATAACATTACTTCTCACTCACAAATAAAATGAGGAATTCTTTAAATACTTCTCTTCTTTGCTAGATTTTTCAAAAAAGAGATCTCCTATTAGCATAGATATAATTATGGTAGAGAATGTCCTCCGGGACATCGATAAGGACAAACTCTCCATAATTTTCTTAGATATAGAGATTAAAAGTGCTCTATTTACTATGGGTAATAATAAATTTCTCAGCCCTAATGGCTTTACATCAGAATTCTTCAAATCTGCTTGGGACATCACCGGACATAATGTGATTAATGCAGTTAAAAGGTTTTTTTTCACAATGGGAAAATGCTAAGACAATTAAAACCATGCTTATGTAGCTTTAATTTCAAAATCCTTTCATTTTTTGACTGTAAGAGACTATAGATCCATTTCCTATTATAATATCATATACAAATTAATATCCAAATTGTTAGCTTCTTGCCTACAATTTGTATTAAGTGATATCATAAGTCTGACACAAGCTATGAATTTCAAGGGTTGGTTGATTTCAGACTTCTTACGAGCCCAAAATTACATTAGAAGATATTCAAGAAAAAGAATCTTGCCTAGATGTTTTTTTAAGATAGATATTCAAAAAGTCTTTAATATGGTTGATTGGAATTTTTTGGTTAATGTTCTTAGATCATTAAATTTTTCACCCCATTTCATGGACATCATATATGAATGTATATCAACCACCTCATTCTCTATCTTGATAAATGGTCAACTTCATGGTTTCTTAAAAGAAAAAAGAGGTCCTAGGCAAGGTGACGAGTTATCTCCATACTTTATTTGCTATATGCATGTAATACATCAGATAGAGAGGTTTTCCTAACATCTAGGGTGCACTTCACTAAAAATAACTTATCTAGTTTATGCTGATGACCTAATCATTTTTTTTCACGAAGATATTACTTCCTACAATATTATTTTGAATTGTATCTGAGAATTCTCATCCACATCGGGGATCTTTGTAAATTCCCCCAATTCAAGCATTTTCATTGGAGGTGTAAATGAAGAGGATGAGAAATGCATTATCTTAAGTTTCAGCTTCATAAAGGGGACCATTTCATTAGAGTTTTTAGGGGTCCCTCTCTTCTCCACTACACTTATAACTTCCCATTTCTCATCCCTATTATTGAAGATCACTTTAGTCATACACTTGGGGCTACTAAACTCTTATCAATAAAAGGCAGATTAGAGTTACTTAAGACTGTTATTCAATGAATTGATGGCTACTAGTTCTAGGTTATTTCATTCTTGTATAATGTAATTAACTCATTGAGAGCATCTGTAGAAGATTCCTATGGGGCGCCCCTAAAATGGGTAGATTCCACACCAAAGTCACATAGAACAAGATATAAAAACCATTGACATGAGATAGGTTAGGGTTGCTAAACATAGGTACTTGGAACATGACATTCTTTTTAAAAATATTATGGTTGATTAGCAAAAAAGAAAACTCACTATGAATAAGGTGGGTTCATCACACTTATCTAATCTCGCAAAATGTGTGGATTATAAAAGCTTCCAAAGAAGATTCTTTTTTTTTTGGAAATCTCTAGTATCAGTTAGAGATAATCTGGTACTTAGAGCAGAGGGTAGGCATAAAGCAAAAAAATTAATCACAAGATGGAGGGATAATGGTAAAATTATAGATGACTCATATAATTTTATCTCTTCATCCCAACCTAATAAGAAATCAAGCTAGACAAAAGTAATTTGGTTTAAAAATTACATTCCCAAACATATTGTCTTTCTTTGGATAGCAACATTGAGAAAACTAAGAACTAAAGATTTTTCTTTCTTTACTCCATAGAATTCAAATTATGAATTCTACGGAGAGCCAGAAATTTCTAACCTCATTTTCTTTAATTATCTATTTTGTAAGGAAATTTGGTAGGAAAAAAAAAGATAGATGCAGATTACGGAAGATGAACACACTTTGTCCAGCACTTTCAAATTATTAAAAGGAAAAATGCATCTGATTCTCCAAAAAAACACCATTAAGAAAGTGGCATTTGCAGCTATGGTTTGTCATATTTGGAGAGAAAGAAATTCAATGTGGCATGAATGGAAAGATAAAGATATCAGCTTAATCCTATGGAAAATTAAAATTGATATTTACTTTGTATTTGGAAAATTTTGCAACAATCTTTTTTTAGATTAGCGACATACGGATTTTCATAGTGCTTTTATTACTTATCAAAAAAAATTATTCTCTATGGTGATATATCATGGGTACACCTACAAGGGGACCACCATTATGAAGGGTTTAATGGTAACAATCACCTTGCATGATGATAGGGTAATGGATCATTTGCACAACACCTTGACCTTTGTTCTATATCTAACATAAGATATATCAAGTAAATTAATGGGATCATATAAAATACATAATTAGACCCTATGCCTAAGATTGATTAAAATCTTAGTTTCTCTTCTACTAAAAATGAGTTGCATCTCATTAGACAATTGAATTGTTTATATGATTTTTGTGGGATCAATATCTAGAGTTAAGTCCATTATATTACTTGTCTGACCTTTGCACTTGCATATCTTAGTTGATGGGATAACCTCATTAATGAGCCTTTTGGGATATGACCAAATCGATTTAATTAGATGGAGTGACAAAGTCACCACAAGTTTGTGGTGATATTGTATTAGATTGTTTAGTTTGGTTAGTTAACATGAGTTGACATAATTATTCTTATAAAAGAATAATTCCTTTTTAGTCAATTAGATAATATTATAATTGATAAATATTTTCTGATTAAATGGTTAAGTCATTTTAACTTGTTTAAATGTGGATTGTTGTACTTGGATTTGTTTGTATGCATACTCATCTTTTTATTTCTTTTTCTTTTTTGTTAGTCATCACTGATGAGCCAAAGCTCTATTATGGTAAATAATATGGACCTAGAAATCAAAAGAATTAAAAAAATTGACAAGAATATTATATATGGTACCATAAGTAATAGAGAGATTCGAGGAGGTGATGGGCAAGCTATTCGATAGCTCATTCATTACCACACTTTGGGGGATTATTAGAGACATGTAGTTATAAATAGTTATTATGGGATTTGCTTACAACATATTAAAGCTAACTATTATGAGTTTAAGCGGAATCTAATTATTATGGTTTAGAAACATGAATATAGAAGAAGAGAATTGAAAGACCCTAATGAATATATTGCACTACATTTGAAACTAAGCAACACTATGAAGATGAATGAAGTTGGCTCATATGCATTATGATTAAGATTATATCCATTTTCACTAAATACTAAATGGTAAAACACAAATATGGTTTAAATGTCTACCAAGAGGTTCCATTAAGAGTTGAGATGAATTGATGAGAGCTTTTCTTGCCAAATTTTTTCCACTACAAATTACCTCTTAACTTTGAAGCGAGATAAGACAATTACAATGAGAAGAGTACAATAACTTATATGATGCTTGTGATTTTTTTAAGTAGTTGCTAAGGAGAAGTCCTCAACAAGTTTTTAAGTTTTAGTTTCAAGCTTAAATCTTTTATAATAGGCTGAACAACATGACATGGTATATGGTTAATGTTTTTGCCATATGATATATTATGAATAAATTATCTAAGGAGGCCTATAACTTGTTTGAAAAGCTAGCAAAAAAATAATTACTAAACTCCAATAGATTGCTCATTTGGGAAAAAAACAAGCTAGTGCTGGGGTGTTAGAGTTGGAATGATTCACTACCATTAAAGCAAAGATAGAAGTTATATTGACAACGTTGGATGCCCAAGAATAATAGAGAAGAATATTAGGGGAGATCATTGCTTTACATTTGTTTGAATTGGTGGAATTGTAACTCATTTATTAAATGGAATAGTCAAATTGAATGAAAATAAAAGGTTATGTATTTTGACCCAATAAAAATATCCCAATGTATTAGCATCCGAATATGAAGAATCACAAAAATCTTTCAAATGAAAACTATGAGAGTGAACTATAACATATTAGGAAATTCTCAAAAAATATAAAGAATAATGGGATGAACTAGATGAATCGAGGGAGTTCTAATTTTAATTGTCAACCATCATGAATGGAAGAAAAGAAAAATTTGGGAATGATTATGTTCAAATTATTATAGTAAAACTTTAGAAGAAAAATAATAACCAAGACAAGAGAACGCAGGCACTTGAAGCTAAAATGAATGAACTAGATTTGGTAATGAGAAACATTGAGCATCATGTAGTCAGTTGGCATTATTAATAAAGAAAAATTGAGCAAATGAATTGCCAAGTGATATAAAGGCAAATTCAAGGAATAATTCCTCAATATTGTTAGAAGTGGCAAAGAGCTACAAAGGTAATTGGGACAAAAGATTCTAGATAATTTGAGAGTGAAAATGCTATGACTCTTCCTAGAGTCATGACTCCAAATGTACAAAATGACTTCAAACAAGAGGATTCTAGAATTTTTGGGGTAAAAATCTACAACTTTCACAAAAGCTATAGCTCAGACTAAAAGTCTCCAAGAACCTACATCCCCAATAGAAATATGAGAGAAATGATAACTATAAAGTCATGTCATGTACCTAGAGGTGTCAAACGGGCCGGGCCGGCCAGGCACGTTAAAAAACCGTGCCCGGGCCCGTGCCGTGCCCGGGCGAAGCAAGGCACTAAATGTGCCGTGCATGGCCCGCACGGCTCGTGCCTAGGCACGGCACGCAGGCACGGGTCCATCCCGTGCCGGTCCCGCAGGCACGCGTGGCACGCCGCCAGTGCCACGCGTGCCGTGGCGTGACCGCGTGACTCGTGAGTCACGAGTCACGAGTCGTGACTCTTCAGAGTTTAGACCGTGACTCGGTCACGGACTCACGGATCACTCGAACGTCGAACCACCAGGGCCCCCCCGGAAAAAAGACCGCGGGTCGGGTCCAAACAGACCCGACCCGCGGTCTTTTCCGCCGAAAACCGAGAAAAACGAAAAATATAACGGGAAAAAAAAAATTTTTCAAACTTAGATCGATTTTCAGCCGTTGGATTCGACGCCAACGGCTAGGGGGCAGAATCCGACGGTCCTCGTGATTCTGCCCATTAAATATAATAAAAAAATTCAAAAAAATAATAAAAAATTTATTTTTTTTTTAAAAAAAACTTTTTTTAGGCTATATAATCTACCCCCCTCCCTATAGAATTTATGTTTTTCAAAAACATTAATCCTCTCAATTTTTTCTCTCTCTCACATAAACCGTGCTTTTCTCGTTCGGCCCTCGTTTTATTGATTTCGGCTTGAATTTTCGTGAAACTCAACTTGAGTTTTGAACTTCAAAGCTTCCTGCGGGCTTCGGTGCATCTTTCACGTGAGAGACCTCTTTGCTTTTACCGGGTAATATAATTTACTTTTTGTTTTATTTTCTCTCTCTAAATCTTCTCTCTAGAAAAACGTACGAAAAAAAAAATGACGAATTCACCTAACACATATTTAAATTTGGAAAATGAAAATGTTAGTGTTACACAACTGTCCGTGGCTCCTGAAACTTTGGTTTCTCCTGTCATGTCAGCCCAAAGTTCTAAAAAACAAAAAACTAGGAGGACTTCTGTAGTTTGGACACATTTTAAAATCATAACACAATTAGATGTTAGGGGTGAGGAACATGAAATGGCACAGTGCAAATATTATATGCGACTTTTAACATGCAAGAGTACATGTGGGACTGGGCACCTAAAGAGGCATTCTGAAATATGCTCCAAAAAACATGGACCGTTAGATCCTAGGCAAACCCAACTTGGCACTACATTTTTTGAGACTGGATCGAGTTCAGTCTCAAAGTTTACTCCCTTCGTATACTCCAGCGAGTTGGGTAGGGACGGCATGGCCAGGCTCATCACATTGATGGGTCTTCCGATCAGATTTTCGGAAGATCCGAGGGTAGTCCGCATCATGCAGACTTATTTTCAGCCATCCTATCGTAGGATTCCTAGGTCCACATCTAGGAGTGACATACTAAAGATATATAAGTTAGAAAAACAAAAAATAATTAATGAATTTTTGGCATTTAGTGGAGTGGTGTCCGTGACGTCCGATATATGGACATGTCACGATGATTCTTCTTATGCATGTATCACGAGTCATTATGTCGATTCAAACTGGACAATAAATAAAAAAATATTAGGATTCACTGAGATTCTTCATCCTCATGATGGCCCGGCCATTTTTGACTGTATGATGAAAATATTTAGGGAATATAAAATTCAAAATAAAATTTTTAGTGTCACTTTCGATAATGCTGCGAATAATGGAGTAGCGATCAATATGTTTGTTAGGAATATTAGAGACGCACCTTTAGGAGAGATATTTCATGTCAGATGCATGTGTCATGTTATTAACCTTATAGTTCAAGCGGGTATGAAGGTGTGTTCCCCCGCGTTGGAAAATATACGCAATGCACTCAAGTATATTCGCACTCCTCGCAGACTACAAGAGTTTGGTAATCTCTGTTTGTCTGCGAATCTTAAGAAGAAGAAATTCCAATCTGATGTGAGACATCGTTGGAATTACACGTACCTGATGTTGGAATCATGTGTTGGATACGAACACGTGATATCCGACTACGTCAATAGTAAGAGTGGCGAACTTATTATTGACGACACTGACTGGGCTTCAGCAATTTCATTTATGAAATTCCTGAAGATATTTTATGACACGACGAACATGTGTTCGTCGGTTTATACGCCCACCACTTGCATTGCACTCCGTTGCATATGCAACATTAGTAGCATGTTTAGGATGTATCGAGCGGACCCGATGCTCAGCCTTATGGTTGCAGAGATGGAGACCAAGTACCTGAAGTACTGGTCCACCATTCCATCTCTTTATTGCCTCGCAGCATGCATGGACCCTAGGGCTAAGGTGGAAGGGGTTGAAAACACCCTGACTTTCATTTCCTCGTGCATGAACCTGGAAAAGCCACCTCAAGGGTTCATTTACGAGAAGTTGACAGACCTGTTCACATACTACGATACTAGGTATGGTGGTGGTGGTCGTGGTGTTGAGACTGTGAGTACGGACTCTGATACCTTGTTCGGAGATGACCCATATTCCATTAACCTAGCGAGGGGGAAACGTAGGGGTGGACCTTCACATAGGAGCGAGCTGTCTCGGTACTTAGATACCGATTACTGCTCAATCCTATCACCATCTGACAATAAGAATCTTGATTTATTACAGTGGTGGAAATCATATGAGTCCGCCTATCCCGTGCTATCTAGGATGGCACGGGATCTACTGACTCCTCCGGTGTCGAGCGTAGCATCGGAGTCTGCTTTTTCTGTTGCAGTGAACGTGATTTCGGATAGGAGATCGAGATTACGTCCAGATATGGTTGAGGCCTTGGCATGTTTGAAGGATTGAGAGGATTCGAGATTTAGCATCAGTGATCGTGCTGAAGCTGGGACTGTGACAGACACTGCAGTCGCATCCACATCCACTACGATGGCGGAGGAGCTGATTGCCGATGATGATGACGATGACCCATATGATACTGATCTTGATGTTGCGGCTGATGATTCTCATTTTATGCCGCTTGACGATTGATGCTCATCTGCTCTTTTTTTCGATATTTTGTAATTATTTTTATTTATACGCTTTGTTTATACTTTGGTCTTTGTATTATACGTTGTGTAGAAGTTGAAACTTATACTTTTTTTTCGGAGTTTTGGTTTCAAAAGCATGAATGGTAATTTTTATTTGCGTAGTTTAAATTTTTTTTAATTAAAATTTTTACTAAATTAATGTATTTTTTTATTATTTTAAGATTTAAATATTATTTTAAAATTTATTAACTTTAAATCTTAATATTTAATTAATAATAATACATTATAATATTAAAATTTACTAAACTTAAGTGAAAAAAAAAAATAAATTTCCTAATTTTTTTTTTCATAATTACATTTAATTTTAAATGTTATATTAGTTACAAAAAATTTTAATTTTTTTTTTTACATAATAACATAAACTTAAATAATGATAAACAGAAACTTAAAAAAAAAAAAAAAAAAATTTTTTTTGTAATCTGCCAAGGCAGAGCCGCAGGCGCAGAGGCAGAGGCACCAAGACCAAGCGGTCCAAGTGGACATGGGTCATGGGCCATGGCTACTGCGGCAGTGTCAAGCACGGGCCGTGCGCCCGTGCCCGTGCTTACTGCTTGGCCGAGCGGGCCGGGCACAGCACGGCACGGCCTCGCCGTGCCAACGGGCCGTGCCGTGCCCGACTTAAAAAAACCGTGCCGTGTAGGGCACGGCACGGTTGCACGGCAGGGCACGTGAAAAACGGGCCGTGCCGTGCTGGGCCGGCCCATTTGACACCTCTACATGTACCAAAACTAACTCTAAAAAAAGGAAAAAATCACATTTCACTCAAAGAGGAGAACAAGGGAAATAAAGAATCAAAAGAGAAAATCAAGATTACTCAAAGCCATAAAGAGAGAGAGAAATGAATCATAATGAAGTCAATGGTAAGTTTCTAATAAATATTTTATTTCCTAAACTATTTCGAAAAAAGAAATGAAATGAACACTTCGAAAATTTTTGAATATATTTCAAAAATTAGAAGTGAATATAACATTTGTCAAAATTTTAGCTCAAAAGCTAAATTACAACAAATTTATAAAAGGTATAATAAATAGTAAGAAGAAGGTGGAGACATATGGAATGGTAAATATGATCGAGAAGTATAGTTTTATTATTTATTGAAAACTTCCAAGCAAATTGAAAGATTTTAAAAATTTTATTATATCGTACGCTGTAGGAGAGCATACATTTCGAAAGGCATTATGTAATTTTAGATCAAATGCCCTTTTGCAATGAGCAAAAATTAATCTCAGTATAATTATTTCAATCTCTCTCAAAACATGGTGGATCGTACAATCTAATGGCTAGTTGAAATAAGTGAAGATATATTGGTCTAGGTTGATATTTTTATTTTTCTACTAGATTTTTAGTTTTGGATATGGAGGAAGATCAATATTCACCATTAATTTTGGGATGTTTATTTTTTACCTTGGGACAAGACTTATCAATGTCAAAAAGGAATAGTTCACACTCCATGTTGGTGACCAACAAGTCAAGTTTAATCCCCACAATAGCTTATAGAATTTAGAAGACTATAAAATAGGGTGTTAGAGGATTGACAGCCTACTCCATACTGCCATACAATAAAAAATAGATTTTTTGGGGAAAGAATTTATAGAAGACTAATTGCTAGGTGAAGATGAAATATATGAACTAAAAAAAAAAGAACTTAAGAGTTATGAAAGCAACAAAGTGTATGGAACAGAAGAATAACTATAGAATTGCAAGTGTTATGTAGTATATGAGATATAGAAATAACTTTTGATTTTTGATATTAATGAAAATGAGGAAGACTAAGAAGGGGATGGTAAAATGAAGAAATAGAAAAAGGTGACTTCATTGAGGTAGTGACATTCTTCAAAACTATTTTTAATAAATTCAAACTATTTTATTTGAACATATTACCTCTATGGAGTCTTATGATGACAACTCTAAGGAAGAAAAGAAAAAGACAAGGCTGAGATATATTTAATAGAAGCAAAAATCAAAGATAAGGCTTCAATTGTACATAGTGCCAAACTTTGCGGTTCTAGAATAAAATTAACCAAAAAAATCAAAGATAAAGTAAGGATTGTGCCCAACACCAAAACTTTGATGTTATGGGGTGAATTAGCCCATATGAAGATTAAAGATAAACTCACAACTTTGAAAAATGCCATGAATTTGGAGTTATAAAAAGAAAAGGGAAAGAAAATAGTGCAAGACAAAGACATAGCTATTCACATCATCATGACTATGGAACTACAAAAAAAACATACATGATTAAAGTCAAAGTCATGATGGTACTCAACACCATAACTTTGGGTTTTTAGAAGAAAAATGGAGAATGAAGTAGAAAAAAAGAATTCACAAAATTTATTAAAGCAGTGGTATCAACTGAGAAGACAATGTTTGGAGATGAATGTAGCTGAAAAAAGACAATCAAACCTAGTCATCAAGATTCATTATGACCTTGTTTATTTATTTTTCTACTAAGGTCATAAAATGATATGTATATGTGGAAATAGGAATGATTTTAGTTGATTTCATAAGTTTGGGTGTTTTGAAGAACTTTGATGAATAGTTATAAAATAGAAGACTTTTTGGATGTGTTTATCAAAGGAGGTGAGTCTATAAGTTATTTGTAGTTCTAGTTTCTATTTTTGATTGAACTTTATTTAAAAGGTCATGGAAACATCTTTTAGGCTATGCTCTTATTTTCTTATTAGTATAATTTTTTCATTGTGCGATACTCTCTCAATACCTATTATATTATCATGGAGTTATAGCCAAGCATAGCTCATTAAATTTTAATGGCTATGATATTAATTTTTTGTCATAATAATAAAGTACCCACTTGTACTCAATATCACAACTAATTTTATAGAGCCATGACTTGAGCTTTATATGACTTGGTGGTATCGAGTCAAAGTCATGACTATTTCATAAAGCCATAATTTTTGAGCTATAAAAAAATAAATACCCATAATTATTCATGCAAAGCCATGACTATAATATAAAGTTCTAACTTTTGGGTCACTAAATATTATAGATGACATGCCTCAAGTGCAGCCATTTCTAAGACCATGACTCTTGTCCTCAAAAGAAGGCATAGTCATGACTTGTAAACATAAGCTAAGTATAAGTGTTGTGGCTTTTTCACAGTGTCATTCCCATATACTTCTCAAGAAGAATAAATAACTTAAGCCATGGCCTCCACACAGTATCAGTACAGTAGCCATATAACAATATTAAAAGTCATCATACTCTTAGTGGGCAATTTTTTTAGTGCCTCTTTGCAGCACTATATGCACTTCAAATGATGAAGGCATGAAGCCATGGTCATTTCATAGTACCATGACTTTTTGTTACAGAGAGATTAGGCTCATGTCATGGTCATTACAAGTATCATGACCATGTGTTACAAAAAAAATCAAGATGTCAAATAGAGAAATGCAAGACTGCACAAGTATAAAAAGGGAAATTAAAAAATTTTCGAATAATCTTTCTTTTCTTCTCCTTCATGATAAAAAAAATCATGGCAACTACAAACACAAAAGATAAATTTTGCACTCTCTAGGGGCTCCACAAGTAAAAAAGGGATACACAACCAATGCCTATACTAGAGTTGGGTGGAGACAGCTTTCAAACACTACTCCTCTAAAAATAAATTTGAGAATTTGTATAAAAGTTACATGGTTTATTAATTTTTTTTATTTAGATTATATGATGTAATGCTTTAAATGATTGATACAATATTGATTCGGTTATATTTTATGTTTATGGATATTAATGGAATGTGATTAAATATAACTCGAATTAGTGTTTCAACTAGGATTTATGTGAGATAATGGAGGATGATGATAAATAAGCCTCGGGGCTCACTTGTGCATACAATATAAAGGTGATGATATTCCTTCTAATTGTAATGCTTGAGATAAACTCAAAGTTTGGATATATTAAACATTGAGAGTATGGCACTTATGGAGTCAAAACTATGAATACTTTTATATATCAATCCATTGTACACATCTTAGAGGGATTGATTCTCAATTGGCATAGAAGTTGTCATTATATGAAATATTCTCTCAAGAGGTTCACTTTTATTGTAGGAGTCACGTCATCACCGAGAAAGATGGTAACAAGTAATCTATGGGACATGTTTGAGTCTGTGGTGACTCACAATGTGGTGATAGCCCTTGTGAGTTCCTTTTATTCTTATGGTTCCTAATAGTGAAACTTGAAGGAGATATGTTAATTGTGCGAGCATGGTACTTATGTAGCTAAAAGTATAAATGCTTACAAACTATATATACCAATCATTAGTTTATAAGATAATGTAGGCTAGTGAATAAGAGTGTGCATACAAAGCAACCATCAAAGGTCGTTGATGAAGTTGCCTAAAAAACATGAGATTATGAATTGTCATTACATATGAATGAAATATTGTCTTAGTGATAACATACAGAAAGAATAATTATGATGGGATCACCATTGGGAAGGGCTTAATGGTAACAACCACCATGTATGCTAATAAGGGAAAAGGTCATTTGCATAATACCCCAACCTTCATTCTATGTCCATCATAAGAATATATTGAACAAATTAATGGAATCACATAAAATAGGTAATTATACCTTGGACCAAAGATTGATTAACAATATTGGTGTGTCCCTGCTTGGAATGGGTTGTTTCTTATTGGAGAGCTGAATTACTAATACAAAATTTATGGGATTGATATCTAGACTTAAGTCTATTTTATTAGTTATATGACCCATGCCCTAATGGATCTCAATTGATGGAACAACCTTGTTAATGAGTCTTTTAAGATATCATCTACCCAATTAAATTAGAGGGAGTAAAAAAGTCCTAATAATGAAATATTTTCATTAATGATATTTTGGGACATCACCTTAATAATAAAATTAGGCGGCATAACAAAGTCACACAGTAGATAGTTCAGTCTTCCAACTATCACTAAACTTTTGCTCTATTTAAGAGGATAAGACTAGGTATGAGATAAGATTCTTAAAATTTTGGGTCAGTGCATTCTATTATGCATGATAGTTTGTCTAAACAATTTGAATGTCATTGGACTTGGAATTAGCCTAGTATTTTATTGGCATACAATATAATTATTAACTATTGGACCCTATCCAATAATGATCATCTAATAGATGCACCCTCAATGCTTTACCACCAAAACAACAAACTATTTTTTCTTGAGGGTCATTCACAAGTCAATAAATTTTATGTAACTTATCAACTACCCTTGAATGTTGCTTCATATATGCATTCTTATTCTTTGAATTCATGTTTCATAAATACATAAACTAATATGGAAGTAAAACTATTTATACTTTTGGCTTTATAAATATCATAGTTGCATAATTAATATATGATTTTATTTAAATCTCATTTGTGGTTGTCATATGATAGAAAATAACTCATACAATTATTACCAATGTATGAGTCAATTCTAATTATATGTGTCTCATAGTTTACCTATTACCACCCACCATGATAGCACGCACAAATTCACTAATAGTTATAAACCTAATTTTAATTCTTCAACATTATCATATCCATCAATATCCAAACCACAATAATATCCAAATAAAAAGTCATTCATAAAATATCAATCACACATAATTAAATATAATAATCCTAGAACTCAACTTAGCCTGATATTAGGTAAGAATTCACATAAAATAATTTAAGATGCATCTCCTAACATTTTGGGTCCCTAATGATAGCCCTCGTGAGAATATAGGAACTAAATTCACAATAAACTATAGTGTGTCTCATATTTGCCCCTCTGGTAGGTAAAAAATTTGGTTCTCTAGGATTTATGCTTGTACCTTACATCAACCCTTTACTCAAATCTTTCCTAGGGTTTGGTTTGGCTAAATTTTACTCCTAAAACCCTAGCTTTCATCACTTTTCTTGTGCTCTAAAATTTTTTCTCAAATTTATCAATTTTCCCTTTTATATTTGAATGGTTTGATATGAACTTTATGTCAAAAGTCATGAATTTTTAATGATGAGGCATGGCTTTGGTCTCTTATTAATTTTTGAATATTGCAATATGGGAAATGGTCATGACTAGATACTTTTTCTCTTGAACACAAAGTCATAGTATTGAGAATGAGCCATAACTTTACTTTCTCTCTTGCATCAGATGGTCATGGTATTTTGGATAGCCATGACTACTTATTTTATATCTAAAACACCAAGTCATTTCATTAAAAATAGGTTATGGTTTTGGTCTCTCTATTATAACAAATGGCAATGGCACTAAGAATGTTCATGGCTATGCATTTTATCTCTATGACACTAAGGTGTAGCATCGAGAATGACTTGGCCTTAGTTGCTCTAGAACTTTATGTAATGAAAAAGTCAATGTGCTAAAGGATTTCTACAACTTTTTATACCAATATGGTATTTGGTTAATATGATGTAGAATTAATGCTATAACCATAAAAATACTATGAGCTTGTGTGGCTTCCACTCAAAAAAAGTTACACAACTAAATAGAATATGTTACATAGTGAAATGTTATAATTTTACATGAATTTTTGCTCTCCTCCTTCTTAATAATTCACCAAATTTCTATTTCACAAAAAAAATCATACAATTTCACTAGTAATCATCATATTCTATCAAAAATTACAATTTGTTCATTTTAAAGCTCTTTTTATACACATACATCTAAAATATTCAACAAAATAACTACTTGTATTTGGTATTTGAAATATTGAATAGTAAGTCATAAAGGAGACTCATGCATAATGGCCTGAAAAAAGTGATAGCCCTTCCAATTGTGATACTTGAGAGAAACTTATATGTTAAAACTCAGTAATGAGGTAAGTTTAATTGTGCGAGTATGATAGTTATGTAGTCAAAAGCATGAAAATTTTTATAAGTTAATATATTATATATATCTTAGATGAATTGATCCTTAATTAAAGTGGAGATTTTATAGAACATTGTATTAAGGGTTTCAACTTTAGTGTGCAAGTCATATGTCATCATGATAGATATAGTGAGAGGTAAGTTATGAGATACTTATGAATATAGGTGACTTATAATATGGTAACAATATTGTGAGTTACTTTATATCATATGATTTATATCAACGAGATTTAAATAAAAGTATATATTAATTTTGTGAGTATGGTGTTTATGAAGATGATAGTACAAATGTTTTAATATGATATCAGTTTATGTCTTTATGACATACGAGGTCAGAGAATAAGAATAGATATATGAAGCAACCATCAAAGGTAATTGATAAGTTGCCTAAAAGGTATGGACTTATAAATAACTTTCAAGCAAAGATGATTTGTTGTTTTAATAGTAAAGTAATGATGAGACAACTATGAGGCGATGATCATTAGGGAGAGTCCAATAGCTTAGAACTGCCTTGTATGCTAGTAGGGCACTTATATACTTCATTAATTTGAAGTCCAACACATTCTTCCTTTCCTTTGATACATAGGCATACACATCACATACAATGACCCAAAGACATGCTACCCTTGGCTTTCTTCCATACAAGACCTCAAAGGGTGTTTGACCCTTCACTACTAAAGTGAGAGTGTGGTTCTTAAAGTAGCATATTGTGGTGACTGCATCAATCTAGAACTCCAGCTTTAAGCCTGCTCAACTCCTATTGCACCTAGCTTTTTTCCATCAAAGTTCTATTCTATTTAGCCTTTGAGTTACAACATTCTATTGTGATGTCATTCTAATTATGCTCTATCTAGAAGTTTCATGCTCAACAAAATATTGATCAACTAAAAAATATTTCATAACATCATCAATTCACATAACCTTTATCTTTTTGTTGAACTAGTTTTCCACTAACACCTTTAACTCCATGAATTACTCTTACACGTACATTTTTTAAAATGAACAAAATTCATGAATATTTTGAGTAATTATCAACAAATTAAATATAATACCTTAATCTCATAAGTGATGTCTTTGTGTTTCTTATTGTAACTTTATTATACCACCTAATTTTATCAGTTAGGCGAAGTCCCAAAAACTTGTTAACAAAAATATCTCATTGATAGAGATCACACATGAATTGTATTAGCAATTTGGTTATTCAATAGTAAGATACTTATTTTTAGTAAAATAGATATTTAGGACCCATTTGATAAAACTAAAAAAATTAAATATTAAAAAATTAAGGTTGAATTTTATTAGTATTGAATTTATATTGAAAACTATTTGATAAATTATTGTTGATTGAATACTGAATATAAATATATTATTTGATAATTATAAATGATGAATGTTGAAAATAATATATTTTACATATTTACCCTTATTATGAATGTATTTCATATTATCCAACATAAATAGAATTTCTAATAAATTTTTATTTTCAATACAATTATTAATTATTAAAAAAATAAAATTTCTAAAAACATATACATAAATAAATCATAAATTCAAAAAAGAAATAAAAATATTTAAAAAATAATCAATAAAATCTAAACTCTTTAAAACTATCCAAATTTTTAATATTAAAACAAAAATTAATGAACAACTAGTTGAATTGTTATTTATTCTCTTAAATTAATCATGAAAGAGGGTTAAGATTAAGATTTGTGGTGGTGGAGAAAGGAGGAGAAGAAGACAAATTCACAACCTAAACTGTAGCATGAATAAGAAGATGAAAAAGAAATGAAAAAAAAAGATAAAATGAAATTTTTTTAAAAAAAAAAAATTGTTGAAACTTTTTGGCCTTCAACATTAAGTAGGGCTCTACCTACTTAAATTTTTTCACTTACGATTTTAAATTTTCATCTCCCAATAATTTTTATCAAACACACTTAAAATCTTCAAACCATTGAAGATTAAAATATTTAATGGTTTGAAATTTTAAGTGCTTTATCAAATAGCCCCTTATATTGTTAGATAATTTTAGATCTATGGTTTATGCATTTAATCTATGTGATGATATTTGAGTTGCTTGACTTAATTTTTCTTGGACATAGAACAAAGGTTGGGATGTTATGCAATAACTATTTACCCTAATGACATACAAGGTAGTTGGCACCATTGAGCCCATACCTATGGTGTTCCCCTTGTAGTTGTCCCCTTGGTATGTCACTACTAGAATAATAATTCATCTCTACTTGAGAGTCATTCATAATTTCATACATTTCCGGTAACTTTGTCAACTTTATTTGATGCTTATTTCATATTTAGACTCTTATTCTCTAGTCTCCGTAGTCATATAGACCAAAGATTGATATGGTTTATAAGTATTTATACTTTTAGCTTTGTAAGTATCATACTCATACAATTAGCATATGCTTCCCTTAGGTTTCAATGGAAACTATATGAGTAAAAGTAACTCTCAAAGGTTATTACCACCTTATGAGTCACCACACACTCATGCATGTCCCAAGGAGTGGTTATCACCATCCTCATCAATGATGATGTGACTTTTACACTAAAGATGAATCTCATAGAAGAATGTTCTATATAATATCTATCTCAATAGAGAACTAGTTCATTTAAGACATATATAATATATTTATATGTAAAACTATTCACATTTTTTACTTAATAAGTTTCATATTCACAACAATTAACATACCCTAATTTCAGGTTTCAACATATAGGTTTATCTTACATATCAAAGTCAGAATAGTTGTCACCACCTTCCTACATTTGTGTGTGTGAGGTTCATGATTTACCTATCACCATATATCATAAAAATTTCACACAAACCTGCTAATACTAAAAATTCTAGTTTAAATTCTATTTAATCACCTTTCATCAATAGCCATAACATAAAATAAACTAAACATATTCATTCATAAATAATCAATGTCACATTATATATATTCAAATTACACAAATCCTAGACCTATATTATTTTGGTAAAAATTCATGAGTCTAACCTAGAGATAAGGGGTTTACAAACCACAACCCCTAATTCTAGAGATTGTATTAAGTCTCATGTTCCTTAGGAAGTGTGAAATTTGACCCAAAGATTTGAAAATTTATGTGGCTTTGTTTGTGTCGTGAAGGGGGAGGAAGAATAATAAAAGATATCCCTTTTAAATTTTCTATCTTAAACTTATATACTCAAGCGATTCTACATTATTCCAAGTAGGAAGTCATGCCTTTCAAAAGAAAGGCACCACTTTGACCTTTCTCTATTAACATTGTGTCCTAACTCTATAAGGCAGCCATAACTCTAGACTATACCCTATAACATGAAGTCATGGTGCTATGAAGTGATTGTGTTTTTGGGCATTTATCTTCTTGTATTTAATAAAGGCCTATGCCACTAGGGAATAGCACCAACATGATGAACCCTTCTTACATTGATATATGGCCATAACATTGAGAAATAGCCACAAAAATAAGAAGGTCATGTATATCTTATGCCGGTGATGCTTGGAAATGACCATACCACAGAATCTGCCTTTATATTTCTTCAAGTGTTCGTGGCACTATAGGTGACCATGATATTGACCTTTTCCCTCATATATTATTTTGTCATGGCTCTATAAGAATGTCATGGTACTAACAATTAGCTCGAGCATAAAAGTCACAGCTTTGCCTTCCTTTGAGGACAAGAGTTATGACCTTGAGAAATAATCATAGTTAAGTAATATCCTCTATAGCTTTTAATGTCCCAAAATTTGCGGCACTGAATAATAGCCATGAATTTGGCCTGAGTAGTTTAGACTCTATAACTTTCTATAGCTAAAAAGTCATGGCTTTGTAAAAAATATCATGACTCTTATTTGGGAGTATTGAGCCATATTAAAAATGAAATCATGATGCTTTGACTTTGTCGTGACTTTGAGTACTTGAAAAGTACTTGATTACTTTCACATAAAATTAATGTTGTGGCCATTTAAAATTCATGAGATATGTATGATTATGACTCCATGATTACATCACAACTACTAAGAATGTATTATATAGTAGAAGAATTATACTAATGAGTTGGTATGGTCATATTGTAAAAGAATTATCATGACCAAATAGATACGATTTCAACCAAGAATAGATTTCACAACTTTTCAAGACTCAATACTCTACTACCTCTACTAAATACCTCCAAAGATCTATTGATTTCATGATTATTCATCAAAACTCACTAAAACTCCAAAGTCATAAAATTAATCCAATTTTTTTTATACAATGCTTACACAACATCATCAAACACCAAAAATACCTAAGGATGTTAGGTGGTTTGAAGATTGAATATTCATCCAAATAGATTACTATGAACCAAATCCAATACTGTCATTAACTAGGTGACTATTAATTTGAACTTCACCTATTTTTATTTTTCATATAAGCAATACATGTAAAAGTCAAACCCCTCTAAATAATCTAGTATTTTTTTCCATCATTCTTTTCAAGGATAGAGTTGTGAGACTCTTCTCATTGATTTGCCTCAATCTATGATTCTACAACATAGTTTTCTACATGTGATTGTGTTTCCACATCTATATTTCATATTTCCATGTTGAAACTCTAATGGTTGCCAAACTATTTTTCCATATTGTGACTCTAAACCTTGTCAACACATTGTTTCCATGTGAAGACTCTAATGCTATAGTGGATTTCTTTTCCATGGACAACTTCCTCTTCGTATCTACTTTCTTCTTGGAAAATAAGGACCCACTACATAGAGTCTTAATGGCATATTACTAATAATTGTCTATGGTTTCTATTTTCTACTTTGAGCAATCAACACTACTCCTCGCATCATCTTGCAAGACTTGTTTTCACAATAAAATCTCACCCATCATCAATCATCATACTCATAGATATTAAATTTGTACTCAAATCTAGAATATGCATCATCCTCAAAAAAATTTAATAGACCCAGCATGCATCTTCATATTTACCTTATTATGACCAACTATTTTCACTAGTGAGCTATTTCTCAAGATCACTTGTTCTCCGTCATATAAATCATACAAGCTAAACTACTTTTGACGAAGAGTCGTGTGATATAACCTACATGTGTCAATATTTTTGGTGTCCTTATCAATATGAGGAACACATACATGTGTAGAATATACCTCACCCTTGAATAGCATCTTGTCCACCAAGCCAACTCTCACCTAAGTTGGCTTGTTCTTGTATTACCTATTGAAATGTCCACCTTTACCATATTTTCAATACTTCTTTTCCATCTTTTCTAAAATCTTTAAGCTTTATCTTCCCTTTGAACTTTACACAACTCACTTCTCTGTTTAGTTCTCTCTTTCACAACAAATTCTCTTTCTTGTATTTCCTCATACTCTACTTCCTCATTTCCTCTGATATCAAGGTTGAAAAGACTATCTCATAGGATAATCCTATTGTAACACTACAAGTGGTAATAATCAAGTAATCTCATGAATCTTAACGTAAAGACTACATCACCTGAGTAATATAATAACTTTGTCATCATCACCGATCTTATAACCAATAGATGAGAGTTAAATAATTAGTATAAGAAAATCACATAGATGTGAATAAAACAAACTAATTTCTTCCATGTGTAATCTATATAACTTCTTTCTTAGAAAAAGCTTATTTACCAAGGATTTACTCTGATGAATTACCTCAAGTTTCTTCCATAAATCATTTTCCACTTTCTTACTAAAAAAATTCACCTAAATTTCATCTATCAAACACAATCAGATCAAGACTTGTGCCCTCCAAACCAACTTATCCAGATTGAAAACCTTGGCTGATGTCATCTTTAGTTTCTAAATACTTATAATTGGCTTTAGATCTTTAATGGTTGAATACTAATTTCTATGAATCAATAGACCCTCCATCTTCGATTTAGAGTTCAAAATCCTTCCCCAAAAACTTTTCAAACTCAACCTTAGATGTCATTATATTTATCATTCTCAATTTTACACTCAAACAAGGCTTAGTAACTTTGAGCTCTGATACCAAATGAAAAGACCTACACTTGAGTCAAATATCAAATGTTAAAACTCACACTTGACTCTGATACAAAATTATAGAACCCTATAATTTACTTAACTATGATACCAAGTATAAAAAAATAAACTAGACCTCGAATAATCTTTGATACGAAATGTTGGGAAAAGAAGATCTGCATCTTTCATGATTTGGTTCCAATACAAAATATCAAGTCATAGACCTCCACGGATACTAGGTATTAGCCACACTTGATATTGAGTATACCTCGATACTAAATCCAATGACTCAAGTATCTGAGAGATGGTGATTCAGAGTCTTGGGAAGGAGGAAAGCAAACTCTGATAGATGAAATCAGACATAGAAATATAAGAGAATCGATTAGGGAGAAAAGAGAGAATATTAATTACCAAAGGAAAAACTTTTACTATATTCAAAGATTGTTACGAAATATCTTTTTACTTGTGGTCATGACTTCATTAAGGCCATGAGACCAAACACATAGTTTTTATTTCAGTCAAGTTCTGATACTAAAGAATAGGGTCATAATATCATTCGAGTTGCTTCTTCACAATATAGGTCAAAATACATAATATATGATTTAAACTTCATGAAAATCATGACACCAAAGAACAAGGTAGTGACTTTATCTAGGTCGTGACTTTATAATTTATGTAACAACCAAGGATAAAAATATCAAATATCATGGATATATCAATAACTTGATTCATGGATATGTCAATATATATCATGATATATCCATAAATATTTTGATAATATTAATAGGTAATACTATCATAAAAATGAATTTAAAGTATAGTAACTAATTTGAAGTTATAAAAAAACAATTAATATATGTATCATATAATTTATGATATAAAATTATAATTATATTATATTGATAAATAATAAATATTAATTTTGTAATATTATTTACTTATTATAAATATATTAAAATTTTATTTAAATATAAATATTTATGTTATTTAAATACATGGAATATAAGTTTAACATGATATTTAATTACATTTTTAATATACAAACAATATTAAAATTTAATATTATTTACTTATTGTATGCATGTATATAGTAAAAAATTAATTTAAATATAAATCTCTATACTATTCAAATTTACTCAAAAATAATTAATTATATTTTAATATTTAAGTAATATTAAATATTATTTCATTTATTTATTAGATATGTAGTAAATTATTAATTCAATTATATAATTATATATCATTTTAATTTATTAAAGTCCAATAAATATAAAAATAAAAGTAAATTAATTATATTCTAATATATAACTAATATTGAATTAAATTAATTTAAATATAGATTATCATAAAATCAAAAATAATTAAATATATCTAGATATGTCTTAATTCTATTTCAATATATCATAGATATATATCACCATATCCAGATATATAAAAAAATATTTATATTTTTCCTTTTTTTAAACTATTTTTTATGAATACAAGGATATATTTTTGATTGTCAATATATCTATGATATACCATGAATTTTTGGTAAACATTATGGATTTATTGATCAATGGATATTTATATATACCCTCTTTTTTGTTGATGACCATAGATTTTTGGTAAATATAACCATAGATATTTATATAACCTAGATATATCGAGGATAGATTTAGATATTTTCATCCTTGGTCACAACATTGAATATATAGTCTTCTAGTTACAATCATAAAATATAGATTGAAACTCCATTCAGGTGGCAACTTCATAGTTTATGTCACAACTTCAAATCTCAATTTCAGCTTTAGAAGTATATATCATTCCTAACATACTCGAAACTAGTCATTACACCAAATGGATTTTCAAAATACTTGAAGAAATCTTTATGTAGTTGCATATTTCCCCCAAGTTTGCATCACCATAAAAAAATACCTATGGTATCCTAACTCAACAAGTCATTATATAGGCTTAAACAAGTCCTTCACAATTGGTTTTAGAAAATTTGTATAACTAGTCAAAAGATAGCTATCTTTAGTCAATGGTTGATTATTCAGTTTTCACTAGAATCTTTAGTAATTTCTTCACAATAATGTTCATGATTGTTGATGACCCGATAATAATTGAGAATGATGAAATTGAAATTACTTCTTTTAATGAGTCTCTCTTTACCAAGTTTCGCATCAAAGACCTTGTCAACTATGATACTAAAGTTGCCTATTCTGATCAGGTGATTTCCATATCCTAATGAAATTATACTCTTTATCCTAGATGAAGCAGCCTTGCTCACGGTAAAACCATTATCAAGACCC
The DNA here is from genome assembly GCA_029783825.1 of Sapria himalayana. Taxonomy (NCBI): domain Eukaryota; kingdom Viridiplantae; phylum Streptophyta; class Magnoliopsida; order Malpighiales; family Rafflesiaceae; genus Sapria; species Sapria himalayana. The sequence continues at coordinate 3,951,917 of JAREIK010002147.1, forward strand.
ATGAAAGAAAATATTAAACTCATACCTATAGTTGGAGATTTATTAAATAATCCATCTATTTATAGATGATATGTTGGGTGCCTTATTGATCTCACTATTACTAGCTTGAGATAATCTATTTAATTCATATTTTAAGCCAATTTATGCAAGAACCAAGAAAGCCTCATCTATATATTGTTCATTATCACTTGCGACACCTTAAGGGTGCACCAAGACAAGGATGTTTTTTTTTCATCAAAAAAAAAATTATTGCTAAAAGGATTTTGTGATGTGAACTGAGTATTCTGACTATATTATAGTTCCAAAACTCATTATATAAAGCATAACACAAAAGTTCATTAATTGATTATATATGTCCAGTGAAAATTTTTAAGTATATGAGTATTATAAGTAATACAATATATGTAAGTCTAGATATTTATTTCATAGAGATTGCATAAGTAATTTAATCAATCCATATTAAATTAACTACTTATAAATTTGAGAAGATAAACTTGAGTCTCGGATATATACTGAGACTATATAGTTGATTTACTTTTTGTAAATGATAAGTATTTCTTTAATATTATAACAATGTCAAGCTTAATTATTAGATGATGAGTTGAAAGATGTGTATTTCTCCTTGGACACTTTGTATACAAATTGATTATCAACTATGGACTATTACTACTATGGATTGTCCACTTGCAGTTATGCCTTTAGTATTCTACCACCAAAATTATACTTATTCTATTTATAGGTTATATCCACATTTCTACTCCTTTTAGGTAGTTTGTCAACTATCCTTAATAATTACTTCTAGTATTAATTTTTTCTATGATCTTAATAGTCATGCAACATCTTGCAAGACTTATTATCACAATAAAATCTAACCCCATCATCTATCACCACACTCATAGATATTAGATTTCTTCTAAAATCTAGAATATGCATCACCATCAAAGGAATTTAATAGACTCATCATGCATCTTCATATTCACCTTATCGTGACCAACTATCTTCGCTATTAAGCTATTTTTTATGATTAACCCTTCTCCATCATATAACTCATGCAAGGTAAATTTCTCAACAACATGTCGATAAATTACTTGTCCTCATCAATATGAACAACACATGCATGCACAAAATACACCTCACCCTTGAATAGTTACTTGCCACCAATAAAGCTCTCACATGAGTTGGCTTATTCTCATAGTACCTCTTGAAATGTCCACCTTTACCAAATTTCCAATATTTCATGTCATCTACAATCTTCAAGCTTCATCTTCTCTTTGAGCTTTAACACTACTCAATTCTCTCTTTAGTTATTTCTTTCGGAAACAAACTTTTCTTCTAGTACTGTTTCATACTTTGTTTCCTCATATCCTCAAATAGCATGGTTGAAATGGCTATTTCATAGGATATTCATGTTGTACCACTACCAATAATGACAATCAAGTTATCCCATGGATCTTTAGTAAATAGAATAATGTAATAACTTTGTCATCATTACTGAGCTCATAACTAACAAATTAAAGTTGACTAATTAGTGTATGAAAATCACATAGATGTGATGTACACAAACTCATCTCCTCCATGTATAATCTATACAACTTCTTTCTTGAAAAAAGCTTATTTAGCAAAGATTTTTTTTAATAAAGTAACCCAAGTTTCTTTAATAAGTCATTTTTCTTTTTTCACTAGAAATATTCACTAAAATTACATCTACCAAGCAAAAATTGATTAAGAGTTATATTCTTTAATCCAACTTATCCTAGTCAACAATCTTGGATGATGTCTTCTTTAATTTTTAATTACTTACAGTTGACTTTGGATCTTTAATGGTAGACCAGTAATCTCTATCAATCAACAAATCCTCTATTTTCAATTTTTAGAGTTTAAAATCCTTCTCCAAAAACTATTGATCTTAGCCTTGAATGTCATCATATTTACCATTCTCAATTTCACATTCAAACAAGGCTTGGTAAATTTGAGCTCTAATACCAAATAAAAGGACCTACACCTAGCTCAAATATCAAATGTTAAACATACACTAGACTATGAAACCAAATGATAGAACCCTACAACCTGCTTAACTCTAATACTAAGTATAAAGAAATAGACTAGACCTAAAACAATCTTCGATACCAAATGTTGTGAAGAGAATTGGATCTGTATGCTTCATGATTTGATTTTGATATTAAATATTATATCATAGACCTCATTGCATACCAGGTATTAGGTCACACTTGATATTGAATATACCTTGATATCAAATCCAATGACTAGAGTGTCCAAGATATGGTGACTCAAAGTTTTGAGGGGGGAAGCAAATTCTCATAGATAAAATCACACATAGGAATACAAGAGATTCAAATAGGAAAATAAGAGAGAACATGTAATTACAAGAGGAAAACTTCTAGTACTGTTATATTATAAGATTGTTAAAATATTTCATTTTACCTATGGTCTATGTTTACTATTACATTTAAAAATATGCCTACTTCATTTGTGTCGTGATACCAACAACAAGTTCAATACTTGAAGCCTTAAGTCATTTAGTCACGACAATACAAGATAGGTTATACCTCCATTAAAATATTAACTTCATTCAAGCCACGATGCCATATAACATGGTCATACTTCATTTAGTTCATTACTTCATGAGTCAAGTCATGACACAAAACACATAGTTTTGATACTCAAATGAGGCTCGATAACTTTAAGTTTAAATACCAAATGAAAAGACCTACATTTGGATCAGGTATCAAATGTTAAAACTCACAATTGACTTTGAAACCAAATGATAGAACCCTACAACCTATTTAACTTTGAAACCAAGTATAAGTAAATAGACTAGACTTTGATACCTTGTATTAGGTCACAATTGATATCAATTATACTTCAATATCAAATCTAATGACTCAAGTATTTGAGAGATGGTGATTAAGTGTCTTAAGAAGGAGGAAAAAAATATCTCATAGATGAAACCACATATAGGAATACAAGAGATCCAAGTAGGGACAGAAGAGAAAACATGCAATTAGAAGAGGAAAACTTTTACTATATTTTTAGATTTTTACAAAATATCTTTTTACTTGTAATCTTGACTTCATTTAAGTCATGACTTCATGATCTAGGTCATTTCACCTAACATAGTTTTGATATTAATCAAGTTAGATACTATAGAATAAGACCATGATATCATTCTAATTGTGACTTCACAATATAGGTTATAACACATAATATATAATTTTGACTTCATTCAATTCATGACACCAAAGAATAAGGTCACGATGTCATTCAATTCATAATTTAAGTGACAACCAATGACACGAATATCAAATATCATTTATATATCGGTAACTTGATTTATGAATATGTCAAGATATATCATTATATATCCATGAAAATTTTGATATAATAAATTTGTTGGTAATATTATAATAAAAAAATTAAAATATAATAAGTATTTTGAAGTTATAATAAAAAAATTAATATAAGAATTACATAATTATGATATAACATATAATTATATTATATTGGTAAATAAGACATTAATTTTGTAATATTATTTACTTATTATTTAAATATAGATATTTATGTTATTCAAATATATGGAATATAAGTCTAACATAATATTAATTTATATTTTAATATACATACAATATTAAAATTTAATGTTATTTACTTATTGTTTGCATGTATATAGTAAAAAATTAATAAATATCTTTATACTATTCAAATTTACTCAAAATAAAATTTTAATATAAATTATATATTATTTATTTTATTTATTTATTAGGATGTAGTAAATTATTAATTCAAATATAAAATTATATATTATTTTAATTAATTAAAGTCCGATAAATATAAAAATAAAAGTAAATTTAATAATATTATATTATAAAACTAGTATTGAATTAATTTGATTCAAATATAGTTTATCATAAAATAAAAAATAATTGAATATATCTAGATATGTCATAATTGTATTGGATATATCACAAATATATCTTGCTATATCAAGATATATCAAAAAAATATTTATGATTGTGAGTATATTTGTGATATATCATATATTTTTGGTAAAAATTATGGATTTATCAATCACTGAATATTTTTATACCTTGTGTTTTGTTAGTAACCACATATATAGAAAATATCTTAGTTATATCAAGAATATGTTATAATATTTTTATCATTGATCACAACATCGACTACATAGTCATCTAGTCACAATCATAGAATATATGTTGCAACTCCATTTAGGTGTCAACTTCAAAGTTTATGTCATGACTCCTAATCTCAAATGCAACTTTAGAAGTATACATTAATCCAAACATACTCGAAACTATTCACTCCACCAAATGGATGTTCAAAAACTTTTTTGCATGGTGGCTTGTTTGAAGAAGTCTTTATGTAGTTTCTCCATAGTTTGAATCGCCATCGGAAGATGCCTATGGTATGCCAACTCAACAAGTCACTATACATACTTAGACAAAGTCTTTCATAGTTGGTTTTATAAATTTTGTACAACTATTAAAAAAGATAGCTATCATTAGTCAAGAGTTGATTATTTAGTTTTTACTAGAATCTCTAGTAATTCCTTCACAATATTGCTCATCTTTCTTGATGACATGATCATAATTGGGAATGATGAAAAAGAAATTAATTCTCTTAAGGAGTCTCTCCATACCAAGTTTCACATCAAAGACCTTGGGCAACTATGATATTGAAGTTGCCTATTCTGCTCAGGTGATTTTCATATCACAATGAAATTATACTCTTTATATCCTAGATGAAGCTGTCTTGCTAACGATCAAACCATTATCAAGACCCATGAAAGAAAATATTAACTCCTACCTATAGTTGGAGATTTATTGAAGAATCCATCTATCTATATAAGATTTGTTGGGTGCCTTATTCATCTCACTATTACCATGCATGAGATACGTTATTCAGTTCATATTTTAATCCAATTTATGCATGAACCAAGAAAGCCTCATTTAGATACTTTTAATCATTACTTGGGACAATGTAAGGGTGCACCTGGACAAGGATGATTTTTTAATCAAAAAAAAAATATTACTTAAGGAATTTTGGGATGTGAATTGGGTGTTATGACTATGTTAAATTTCCAAAATTTATTATTTGTAGCATAGCACCAAAAGTTCATTAGTCAATTATATTTGTCCAAAAAAAATCTACAACTATATGAGTAATAAAAATAATACAATATATGTAAGTCTAACTATTGATCCTACATAAATTAAATAATTATTTTAATCAACCAATAATGAATTAACTATTACTCAAGTTGAGAAGATAAACTTGGGTCTCGGATAGATACTAATACTCTATATATTATTTACTTTATTGTATATGATGAGTTTTTCCTTAATATAATGACAATGACATGCTTTATTATTAGATAGAGTGGGATGATATGGATATTTCTTTTGCTCATTGGTATACAAGATAATTATCAACTATGGACTATTGCTAATAACTATTATGTACTTGTAGTTGTGCCTTTGGTATTCTACCACCAAAATTATAATTAATCTGTTCGTAAGTCATCCCCATTTTTACTCCTTTTAGGTAATACGTCAACTACCCTTGATGACAACTTCAAATGTGAATATTTCTTCTGACCTTAATAGTCATGAAAGATATGAATAATATGATACAAATTTCTTTTGAGCTTTCAGTTTCACAATTAACATACTACAACTAAAATACATCTCTCTAATAATTCTACCAGTAGAAGTCATAAAAGTGGAGATGATTGTAGGGCAATCACAACCATACAAAATACTTATCAATGTATATGTCTCATGACTTACCTAAGTCCCATCACTTGTCTATCATCATCCACCATAATCAACACATGACTCCCAAGAATGGTAAAACCCTATGTTAGATATTCTATATAACACAAACATTATTTGAAGGCTAGTTTTTAAAGAAGATACATACTAGAATAGTCATAATTATGTTTGTGTTTTCGATTTCATAAGTATCACACTCACATTAATTTAACTTAGAAAAATTTAGGATTTCCACATGTGGGTTCATCTCACAAGGTAGAAATAAAAGGGTTGTCACTTTCTTCGATGTCAATCTTTTGAATGTGTTCCTTGATTTACCTTTCACCATCCAATATGACTAACATGCATAAACTTACTTGATAGTGGAACCTTTAATCTTTATTCTACTAAATATCTATATCTATCAATATTTATAACATAAAAATTTTATATTTATCCATTACAAATCAATTATCATTCTACATATATACTTCAACCAACCCTAAATCCCTAATTATCCTAACATGGGAAAAAATTTCATAAGAGAGTATTGTAGCATTATCTTATTGAATTGATAGTTCCCAATGATATCTGACATGAGAATCTATGTCTCATATATAATTCTTAATCTATTATTACTTGTGGTTAGCTTGTCCCTAATTGAGGGTAATATATTTGTCTTTTGGTGGTGGCATGTTATTGACCTTTTAATTCATATCCCATGGCTCTTTATTGAATTTCTTTTGGTCCAAGTTTCATAGCATTCAAGTCCCATCATATACTATAGTGGTTCATTAAGTTGAATGTCACGACATTAGGTTGAGGTTGAGACAAAAAAATATTAGAATCTTTAATGATGTACAAAGTAGCATCAGCAAAGGAAGCTATGACTGAGATAATTCCTTTCTAGAACATATTATTATAGTGACAATGAATATCATGACTATGATAATTTCTATCTAGAATATAATTTTGTGATAGAAAATAAAGTCATGTCTAATATAATTCTTCTCTAGAGCACATAGTCATGGTGATGAGATATAATGATTGAGGAAAATCCTTTATAGAGCACAAAGTTATGGTGACAAAAAAAGTCATGATTAAGATAATTTTTTTCTAGAGCACATAGTCATGGGAACAAGAGATGTTGCGATCGAGAAAAATCTTCTCTATAACACAAGTTACGATAGCAAATAATATCATGACTAAGGTATTTTTTTCTAGGGCACATAGTCCTGGTAACAAGAGAAGTTGTGATCAAAGAAAATTCTCTCTAGAACACAAAGTCATGATAACAAATAATATCATGACTAAATTTTTTTTTGTATTGTATGATTTTAGTTCAACAAGGAATATGCTACCGCAATAAAAAAGTCATGATTTCTCATACTAGTTTGGCACTTGGTTTCCATGACATGACAATAATCCATGACCAAAATTGTATTTAGAACTAATATGACTGCCACTCTAAAATAAAATCATTGCCACAAAAAAATATATTACATGGTAAAAAAATTGTGATAGATGGATGATGGAGACACAATGTGCAATGGAAGCCACAACTTATTTGTAGAGTCATGGCCAAAAAAGGCCACCATGGCTTCTCAACAGGCATGTACTAGTGTAAAAATGTCATGATATTAGAAAAACTTGCATTTAAGGCTCATGTTTTGTGAAATCTTGATGCTGGTTATTTCATTTTAGTTCAACAATCATATCATGAAAATAATTAAAAATACCCTCAAAAACTTGATGCTTCATGTGCCAAATATTGGGCTCCATATTCGATTACAAGGATTCTATGACTAGTTATTGCATTTTCCTTCGTGAAATTTTTGTTTCCTAAAGAACTATGAAACAATTAATGGTGTCATGATCTTCAATAAAATTAGAATATTGAGCAATGACCTCCATTTTATGTGAAATTTTGTGGCTTAATTACCAATTGAAAGACTTGCAGGTCAAACATCCCCAACTAGTCAAGTTGTTTTGTGATAGTGAAGTCACACTTCATGTCCATATTATAAGAAATCTAGTTTTTCACAAATTAACCAAACATATAAATAATTGATTGTTGTGTTGTTTGAACATGAATTCATTTAGGTGTCATAATTACTACTCATGTTTTATCAGCCTTGCTAATTTGTTCACCAAGCTACTCAACTCATCTGCCAACTATTGCCTTTAGTCCAAGTTTGGCATTCTTGTCATTCATGCTCCAACTTGAGGAGGGAGTATAATGTGAAGATAAAAATAATCTCATGATTTCAAGACTTGATAATTAGATTGTATACAAAATATAATCTTTTTAATTGAAATGAATGATGTAAATATTTTATTTCCTTGATTAGGGAGCCCATATACTACACACACACACACACACACATATACATATATACATTTCTTTAGTTAAAAAAACATAGAAGAAAGTTTTCCATAACATTGAGATTTTCTCGAGCTCTACTTCACCCTATTTTTGCTCATTTTTATTTTGATTTTTTCCACCAATAATCGCATGCAACATGATGACTTTCTAGCTAATCACCTATCTCAATACTTTTATCATTAAAATAATCTTTAACTTCAAAGTTCTAATGGGACTAGTAATATCAAATTTCATAAAATGGATGAAAATATATTTATATTTTGTGGGTATAATAAGAAATAATTTTAGGTTCGACATGACAAGCTCATGTAAAGAAAGGATTTCATGCACTATCAATAAATATTATTTTACAACTCTAGAACATGCTTCTTTTATAGAAAAGTTAAATCATCATGATTCCACCTTCAAAAATATAAGTGAATAGATAGTCAGTCATACATCTCTTCCATGATAAAAATGGGTCATGTCGCGTCAATATAACTATTCTAAATCATATTTGCAAGATGCTTCTAATATTAAACTATCATAATCATCTTGGCTCACATTAGAAGATGATGGGAATCCAAAAAGTTAATGACAAAGTGAAGAACATTTATAAAAGAAATTAGATTTTTTCTTTAATTTCGGCTTGTATTATTTGTCACATGTTCATATATACATGTTTTGTGATCTACATATGAATTTGTTCATTTATTAGTATAAAAAATATTTTATTTTTGATGCTCTATTTTGATAGAATTTCACTTTATTTGGCTTGATACTTAAAAAGTCTTTTCAAATAAGGAAAAAGAAGATGAGATAGAAGAACAAATAAATAATTAGCATTGTAGCTACAAGCAAAAATGTTACCCAAATCAAATATTCAATCTCAAAATAATTATTTTTAAATTTAGTATTGGTGCATTCTAAGAATAATTTTGTGGAACCTAACTAGTTATAAACAAAACTCTTTGTTATATTGAAGTAGTATGTTTGAACCATAGTTTATTTGAAACTACAAAATAATAGAAATGATAGTTGATTAATTAAACAATGAAAACAAATAAAATTAACAACCCAAAATAAAGAAAACCCTTAATATAAAAATTTTGAAAAATATAATCTAGCAAAAATAAAGTTCAAGTAACAACACCACCAAATCAAACAATATATACTAACGACTTCTTCACACATACAAAAAGTTTGCAAAGCACACTACACCCAAATATTATATTTTGGACCAAAATATATTTTCTAGGATATAAAACCTTAGAATTAAAAAATATAGTACAGATATGTAAACTTGGGATTTTGGGGTGAATGCTTTAAATCTCTTTTTGCATTATTCTTTGTGTGATAAAATTGGTTCATCAAATTTATGACTTAGAATCAACAATATGATAGTATTACTATTTCTAGACCAAATAGGAGATTCTGTTTGCAGCTTTCAAATTTTCAAAGTTGTTCAAACTCTAATTCCTTGTGGCATATAATCCTGCACACAAGCAAAAACAAAAACCAGCAATATCAATACTATACACACTGAATTAATAAATAAAATATGATTATATATATAATCTATATAAATGATGCAAAGAAAATAAATCACACATCAATGAACATAATTAACACATATGTTATAATTTAAACACAATCACATAATAAATCCTAATATTCAAACTAGTGTGAGGAGGAGAGAAAGAGAAATTGTTATCCCTCAGCTTATGGAACTCAAATCAAAAAATAAATAAATTGGCAAAAATGCACACAAAAATGCACACCCTGCAGAAAACACACACACACTGAAAAAACAAAAAAAGCACTTTGTACAAAAAACACTCTGTATCACACACCTATTTCTTTCACGCCTATATTTTTTTTAAATACCAGATTGTGGCGCTCCCCCCATCCAAGAGGGCACCACGCGTGCCCTCTTTGCAAAAATGAGAATGTTCCCATTTTCACAGAGTTTTTAAATCTTTTTTAAACAAAATATGAAATTATATTCCATATAGTTGGTCTACCATGCTCCATGCATTAAAAAAATAAAACAAATAAAACAAACAAACTAGTTTACCCAATTTGAGTAAACCCAATATATATCCCCCTCTACCCAAAGTGGAGAGACACATACCAACATGTAACTTAAATAAATTAAACTTCATCGATGATAATGATTTAGTGAACATATAGGTGACATTTTATTCATGTGTACTTTTTCAAATATAAATGACTTTTCATCTAATATATCTCATTCTAGTAATAGCATATATTAATGTGCTTCCACCTAATTAAAATGTTGAATTCTTAGAGTGATGTATAGCACTCTGACTATCACACCATACAATACACACACACACACACACACATATTATCATACATCCAAGTTTATAAAAAACTTTATCATTCACAAAGTTTCTTTGTGAGCTTTAGTTGATGTAATGAACTCATCTTCATTGTTGGATAATGCTATGCACTTTCACAGCTTGGATTGCTAGGATACAGCTTTTCCTCCAAAAGGTTATAACATAACTTGAGGTAGATCTATGTGAATCTAAATCACTAGCCATATCAGAATTAGCTTATCCAAGAAGCATAGGTTTTAACCTACCCATGCACAAAGATAACTAAAAAGTCCCACATAAGTATCTCAAGATAGATTTCATTGCAACCTAGTATAATCTTTCTGGGTTCGAGAGAAAAAGATTGACAACACTGATATCGTGTGCTGTATTTGATCTAATGCAAACTATAGCATACATAAGACTGCCAACTATTGAAGCAAGTAGGATATGACTCATGTCTCTCCTTTCCTCATCAATCATGTGACCATGATTGGTACTCAGCTTAAAATATTTAGCTAAAAGTATTGAGACTGGCTTAGCCGTATTCAAGAAAAATCTTTCAAGAATTTTATTGATGTATTATTCTTGAAATAACTGGATATGCCTTGAATGCCTTTCCCGAATAAAACTCATCCCTAAAATCTACCTAACTAGGACTAAGTCTTTCATTAAAAAAACTTTTCTTAGCTCCCCTTTTAGCCTATTATTTGTACTTTATTACAACTAATAATCAACATGCTATCAGCATATAATAAAAATATAAGTTTTTCATCTCCCAACTGACACTTGATAAATACATAGTGATCACAAGATGTGTAGTGAATGTCATGAAACTCCATGAACAAATAAAATTTTTTGTACCACTATCTAAGAACTTATTTAAGATCATACAAGCTCTTATTCAGTTTACAAATGAGACATTACTTCCCCTCTATAATGAATCTCTCAAGCTGATCCACATAGAGAGTCTCATGAATATCACCATTAAGAAATGCAGTCTTTACATCGAGGTGATTAATTTCTAAGTTCAAGCTAGCATTCAAACTCAAAACTACTCGAATAGAAAATATCTTCACTGTCGAAGAAAATATCTCATCAAAATTGATTCATTTCTTTTGACTAAATCTTTTGATTACTAATTTAGCCTTGTATCTCAGTTGAAAATCATCTTCACTGGGGTCTAGTCTAAAGAGCTATCTATTTTTTAAAGCCAACTTCTCTTTTGGTAAAGGTACTAGATCATATGTTTGGTTGATATGAAGAGACTTTATCTTTTCCTACATAGCCCGAAGGCATTCCTCTTTATTCTCAAAAAAAATAGTCTTCTAAAAGGTCTTGATCTCACCTACATATGTGACTAATTTACAATTTTGGAATCTAAAGGATATCTGGTGAGATCTAGATGATTTTCTCTATTCAGACTAAGATGTATCATCTTGAACAACTAGTTTTTACCCTGTTCCAATTAAAATATAGTCTCTCACCTCCTATATATATATATATATCCTTGGGCTCGAAGATATCATGTATATCAAGTAGTTTGGAAATATTAGTAGTATCTTGAGGCTCTGAAATATTAAGTAGATGCTCAATTCCTCTCTCTTGATCAGATTGATCTCTAGAAGGAATCAATACTAAATCTATAAAAATAGGAATCTTTATGGTATTACTCTCATCTTTGTTTGAATGGCTATTATCCATAAACTAGTCCTTCAAAAAAGTCACATCATTTCTTTAAATAAGGTTCATGGTAATTTGGTCACACAATTTGTACCCAAACTTCTAGTGTATATAGCTAATGAAGATACATAGACATGCAATATCATTGAATATAAACGTTCATATTTTAGAATATGAATAAAGACTTTACAACCAAAAACTTACAAGTAATTATATGCGATATTTTATACTAGTCTAGATTTTATTGGAATATCTCAATCCAATGTAGTAGTAAGGCACATATTAATTACAATAATAGTCATACGCATAGCTTCTCCCCAAAGTTTATTGGGAAGATGTGCATGATAAATCATGTACCAAACTCTTTCCTCAATAGTCTGATTCATCCTCTTAGTAGTGCTATTTTATTGTGGTATCTTGGCTGGTCTTTTTTCATGACTAATACTCTGGGATACACAATAGCTATCAAACTAACCTTAAATATTCTCCTCTATTATCAGAATGTATGAAGATCATTTTTGCTGGTCTCTCTCACATATCTAGCATGAAAATCTTGAAAAATAGGAAATGCAAAAACATGATTTGTCATTTTTAGTGTATATGTCACATTTTCTTAGAGTGATCATTAATGAATGTGACAAATAAAGAGCCCCACATAGTGTCCTTGATCTTCATAGGGCACACATCGATATGAATCAGATAGAGAATATTTATTCTTCTCGAGGGTGGATGAGAATAAAAAGATGATCAATGGCTTTTTCCAACTATGCAATCCATATACTCATAAAGAGAAGATCTCTAGTCAAACAACAAGATATTCCTTCTAGCCAGAAACTGAAGCCCTTTCTCACTCATGTGACCAAGTCATATGTGCTAGAGATCAATGTTGCTCTTATGATGAATAATATTTTTTTCTGAACTCTAGGCACTCTTGCATGAATGGCATACAAACTATCATTCTTCTTACTTCTCATAATGACTAATGTGCCATTGACCAGCTTCTACCAGCCATCATCAAAATGAATAATATATTTCATATCATCCAGCATACTAATAGATATTAGGTTCATATGAATATCTGATATGTGCCAGACATCTTTCAGCATTAGTTGATGTCCTATCTAAATATGCAAACAAATGCGTCACGTGCCTAAAATCTATGATTTCCTACAATTATCCCATCTTTATTATATCATAATCACTAGGTGTTTAGGTAGTAAAGAAGTCAATGTGTGGGGTGATATGAAATATCACTCTCGAGTCAATAAGCAGTCACATTCATGAGATATAATCTTAGTAAAATTATCATCGTTAACCAACATCAAGTCACCTTCTAAGGTGACATTGGCCTCTCTCTCGAGTCTCTCTCCCTCTCATGTACTTTTGTTGCGATCTTTTCCAAGAATAGTAGTATTTTTTTCATGTGTATCAACGTGTTACAGAGGAAACATATGACTACTTTTTTACTTTATGATCTACTTTTGGAAGAATGAATTCTTTTATTATGCTTTGTGTGTGTGTCTCATAATATTCCTACCACATCTCTCAAAAATGAAAATACCATGAGAAGCTCTCCCTTCTCATTTCTCCTTGCTTCTTCGGACAATAAATTTTTTGAGACAATGTGCATTAATGCAACATCTCCATGTGGTGACAAGATCAGGAAAACTACAAAATTATCTCAACTATCAGGAAGTGAGCTCATCTTTTAAGACAATTTTCATAAATAAAAGCTAATTCATTAGTGAAAGATGTTGATGAGTGCTGATATTAGATTACCATCCATGAACTTTAGGCATTTTAGATGTCAAATGATCAACATTTTATTTTTAAATGAGTTCGTTTCAAATATAGAAACTAGCTTCTCATATAGCTCATTTGCCCACATTTCACTAGCAACATGTTATAAGTATTACTACTTATTCATTGCTGAATTATGGAAGTAGCCCTAAAATATAAGTCTTCCCATTCTCCTTCACTTAACCCTTTAGGTTTATTTTTCTTCCTCGCTAGGTCTTACAACTACTTGACTATAAAATAGTCATGCATTTTATTTTTCCAAATAAAATAATTGGTTTTAGTTAACTTTATTATTATAGAGTAATCTTCCATAATTATAAAAAATAATATTAACCACAAGTAATTAACCTAAACAAAAATATCCTAATATATGTTCGAAATCACTATATTGATATCTAAATAATTGAATATCAATATGTTGATAATGAATAGACAGAATACCATCATAATATCAATGATGAACATCCTCCTCAATAGGTTTGAATATCACTTTTTTGGGTGGAATCAAAACCTTGCTCTAACACTAGTTATTGGATTAAAATATTTAGACCATGGTTTATTCGAAACTACAAAGTAATAAGAATGATGGTTGATTAACTAAACAATGGAATTAAATAAAATCAACAGCCAAAAATGAAGAAAAACATCAATATAAAATTTCCAAAAAATATAATTCAATTAAAATAAAGTTTAAGTAAAAACAATGTCAAATCGAACAATATATGCTAAAATCTTCTTCACGTGTACAAGTTGTCCATAAAGCACACTACACCTAAAAATTATATTTTGGACCAAAATGTATATTTTATGAAATAAAATACACATAGAAATCAAAAATCTAATACAAATACATAAATATGAGATTTTGAGATGAATTCTCTAGATTTATTTCCACGTTATTCTTTATAAGGATATGATCTATTCACCGAATTTACAACTCAGAATCAACAATGTGATAACATCACTATTTTTGGACCAAAGTGAAGATTCTATCTAAATGTGGCAAGTGAGCCATGTAGCCTGAGCATGGTTCGAGGCATGACTCGACTAAGTCATGCTTGGCCCAGCATAATATGATTCATAACCATGTATATAGACCCAAGTCATGCCGGTCCTGAGGTACTGCTCATGCTGTGTTGGGCTAGGTAGTACCAGGTCTCATGCCTGACCATTCATGACTCGAGTGCTTGGCCCACAGGCATGGTCTGACCACTTGGGGATCATGCCCTCGACCTTAGACTGGGTATTAGGCGTGGTCCAATCGGACCATGCCTACCCTGCCTGACATTTTTTTAAAATAATTAATAATATTAATATTAATAATTAATATTAATATTATTAATTTAATATTACTAATATTAATAATAATAACTCTACGGAAAGGTCAAGGCCAAAACTTTATTTTCTTCCATAAGCCCGACCCAAACTCAAATATCAAAAAAAAAAAACTAAAAGAATATCTATTGTTTGAACTCACTTTAATATAATACAAAATAAAAATGCTGGAGATGTCAATGAGATGTCGATGAAGAATCATCATAATGTAAGTATTCTAAAAATATATACAAAAGAGTGCATGTGGGACTAGGTGCCTAAAGAGGCTTGTCAATCATTGTACCATAAAATATGGTGCATTAGATCCTAGGTAAATCCAACTGAGCGGTGGATTCTTTGAGGTAGGATCTAGTTCAGCTTATATGTTGACCCCCTTTATATACCACAATGAGTTAGGAAAGGAAGACATGATCAAAATGATTACACGATGAGTATTTTGATTAGATTTTCGAAGGATACTAGGATCGTTAGTATCATGCATACCTATTTTCATCTTGCATATCATAAGATTTCTAGGTCCATATGTAGTAATGATATACTAAAATATTATAAGTTTGAATAACAAATAATAACTAATAAATTTAGGTAATATACCGATGTGATGTTCATGACATCTGATATCTAGACTAATCATGATAATGCATCTTTTGCATGCCTTACTACCCGCTATGTAGATTATAAATTGATACTTAATAAAAAAATTAGGACCCTCAGAGATTCTTTATCATCATGATTGCCTTGCCATATATGAGTATATGATGAGAATCTTTAAAGATTATAATATTCAAAATAAAATATTTAGTATCATATTTGATAATATATCTAATAATGGAGTAGCCATTAATATGTTTGTTTGGATTATTAGAGATGAGTAATTAGAAGAATTTTTTTATGTTAGATGTATGTATCACATCATTAACCTAATAAAATTTTTTTATTCACAAAATTATTTTCAGATGCCTAGTAGACAATAATAGTTGGGAAGTCTCTATCCGTCAACGAATCTAAAAAAATATTTCAAATGGATGTGAGACACCATTGGCATTATACTTACATGATGTTGGAGTCAAGTGTTAGATATTAATATGTAATATCTGACTATGTCAATAGTAAGAGTGATGAACTCATTATCGATGACAGAGACTGTGATATAGAAATTATATTTATGAAATTCCTAAAGATTTTTTATGATATAACAAGTATGTATTTGTTAGTTTACACTCCCACCATTGCATTGCACTCATGTATAATTGTAATATTAGTAACATGCTTAGTAAGTTTATAGATGACCTAATATTTATTAATATGGCTATTGAGATGGAAACCAAATACTTAAAGTACTAGTCCACTATTTCATTTTGTTTATTGTCTGTGTGAAATCCAAGAAAAAAATTAAATAAATAAATAATATGATTTTTTTTGGAAAAAATAGGCAAAATAATATTTTTGCAATAAGAAAAATAAGCTGAAAATTTTAGAACCCTCATGATAAAATGGATTTGGTTATTGAATTCATCTCAGAAAATATAGCTACGGTGAATAGATTTTAGAACTTTTTAGAAAAATAAGCTGAAAATTTTAGAAATCCTAATGATAAAATAGATTTGATTATTGAATTCATCTTGGAAATCTCATCAAATTTAGAGGAAGTCAGAATTTAGTTATTTTTTTTTAATTTATTTAATTATTATTAGAATAATTAGAAAAAAAAGAAAAGACCACCCCACGATGTTAGCACATGGCAGTGCCATGCACGGTCCAAGCATCACACAAAAATAATAAAAATAAGTTTTTTTAATATATTATTTTGATAAAATAATAGAAAAAAATAAAATAAAATAAACAATGGGAATCTGGAAAATAGGATGCCAGAAAAAAAAGAATAAAATAAAAAGGTTCATTGATTTTCTTTTGATCATAACAGATTATTCTGGAGTTGAAATAAAATAGTCAAATAACAAAAGTTGCTCTAAACAATGAGATCTTCAGTTTGATATCAAATTTATAAAGTTTCAATGAAATATTCTGAGATATAGTAGTTTTCTCCTATTGAATTTTTTTTCTATTTAAAGGTAATAAATGATCATGATTTATATTTTAATTTGAACTTTTTAAAAATTTCATTGGGAATGATTAATTAGTGAAAATTTTTTGTATTTCATTTAGTAAAATATATTATAGTATGAATTGGGTTTGGATAATTATAACAATGTTTAGAACATGATTTAATCGTAAATGACATATTTATATTTGTGCATGGGAACATTCTATATAAATGGGTGAATTCATGATATATATATATATATATATATACATATACATATAAATGTGTAATAGATTGTATTTTGTGAACTCGAATTGGGACAACGTCTAGATTAAGTTGCGCGATATTTTTTAGGAGCATAGCTAATATAAATATGTGAACTCAAATTGGGATAATGTCCAGACTGAGTTATATGGTGATTTTTAGAAAATATCCAAGAAAAAAAATATTTTATCAGAAAATATCCAATATGATTTTTTGGAGAAGGTCCATATTTCTTAGAGTATATCCAAGAAAAGCATATTTTGTTCGGAGAATATCTAATATTATTTTTCAAAGGAGGTCCATAATTTTCGAAATAATTCCAAAAAATATATATTTCTATAAAGAGAGAGAGAGAGAGATATATATATATATATATATATATATATATATATCTACGTCTATATATAATATGCCACACTTGGCTTTGGCATATGTGAAGGAGTCGATGGGACACAAGAATATGATCATATAAACATTTCATCTATAACCACATTCATATAAACATTATACTTGAATGAGTGTTGATATATATGCATGATATTTTACATGCACTTAGGTAGGGAGTAGCCCTATAGAAGTGTACCTCTATTGAGCTTTGATCACTCTATTGTTGGACCGCTTTTAAGTACAAGTCCATGATAGATGATAGACTCACATATGGGATCACACATGTAAAGGGGAGCCGGTTGTGGCTTGAATAATATATTATGTGTTTTTATTCCACTGAGCAAATAAAATAAGAAAAAAAATGTTGGTTACATTTGAGAAAATTTTATTGTATTGCACATTTTGTTGTGTGATGGAATGAATGAGACCTCTTGGAGAATAGGGCATCACAGCTTGGTATCAGATGTTATGTATATAATTATCCATAACTTAGAAATTGGAACTAGTTTCATAATGTGATAAAAATGTTTAGATATATAAATATCTAATACTTGGGCAAAAAAAAAGAAGGAATACTAGGGTAAAGAGACATAACATTAGAGGTTTAAAAAATGAAAAGATATTTTTAAAATGAAAAATCTATTATTAGTTGGCATGTTCACTAATAATAAGAAACGAATGTGATTCTTAAATTATTATTTGACTTATGTAGATGTTAAGTAGATAACGAGGACATAGAAGACATCCACGAAATGAGGATCAACCCCCATCCATCTTTGACCAACAAGCTTTCATAGAAGTTGTGAGTATCACCATTGCTAGGGTTGCACATATTAGTACAGTTGGAGGTCAAGAATGGTAAAGTAATCTCCAAAGGTTCAAGGCACATCATCCTCCGACATTTATGATAAAAGGGGACCCAGTGGCAGCACATCATTGGTTTCAACAAGTTAAAAAAAATTTGGACGAGCCATTACATGTGACTTTCTATCTTGGGGACTAATTTGAAAATTAATCAGATATGTCAAGATTATGAGTTAGAAACCCCAGAGATTCTACTCATCGCAGACCTTAGGAACATGCACATATCAGATTTCGATATAATTCTTGGCATAGGATGGTTAACATCACATCAAGTCATTATTAATTATGATCGTAGAAGAATTATTCTCCACACACAAGATGATGTATGTGTTGTATTTCAGGGGGATAAGCAATATGCTTTACCCCAAACTATATAAGATTCTAAATGATATGGACAACTTATGAGTTGGCTGACATGTCTCACCCTAGAAAAAAATGAGACATTGAATATGGATCTTCCTCGGATAGTTTGTGAATACGAGGATATTTTTCCAAATGAATTACTAGAATTACCCTAGCATAAGAATGTATACTTTAGTATTGAGTTACATCATTATACATCACTCATTTCTATGACTCCACATAGAATGACACCATTTGTATTACAAGAACTCAAGGGTTCAGATACATGATTTGTTGGACAAGGGTTTCATTAGACCCAGTACTTCTCCTTGGGGTGCTTCGTTCTATTTGCAAAGAAAGAATAAAACCCTTTGATTATACATTGATTATAAATAGTTGAATATGTGTATGATAAAGAATCGATATTCATTACCAAGGATCGATGATTTGTTTGACTAGTTAAAAGGAGCATAGGTCTTTTCCAAAATAGATCTTCATACAAGATATCACCAGTTACGAGTTAGAGAGGCTGACATCTCTAAGACAATATTTAGAACATAGTATGAGCATTTTGAGTTTACAGTAATACCTTTCAGATTAACGAATGTACCAGCAGCATTCATGAATTTCATGCATAGAATATTTCAGTCATATTTATATCATTTTATTATGATTTTTGTGGATGATATTTTGGTCTATTCTTAGTCTGAAGGAGAGCATGAAAGTTATTTAAATATTATTCTCCAAACTTTGAGAGAACACAAGTTGTATGCCAAATTTGGTAAATGTGACTTTTGGTTGACAGAAGTAAAATTTTTAGGACATAGTATTAGCTACTAGTGTCTCAGTGGACCCTGAAAAAGTCAGGACAGTCATGAGTTGGGAGAGATTAAAGTTAGTTTTTGAGATACATAGTTTTTTTTGGGATTGGATGGGTATTACAGAAGATTTATTTAGAATTTTTCTCAGTTACCTGCTCCAATGACTAGATTGACCAAGAAGGAAGTCAAATATGAGTGGACTGATTCATGTGAAAAGGTATTCCAAGAATTAAAAAGGAGACTTACTTTAGCTCCTATTCTGATAGTTTTGGATAGGGAACAAAAATATATAGTATATTATGATGCCTCGAAAGATGGATTTAGATGTGTTCTGATGTAATCTAGGAGAGTTGTAGCATATGGTTCAAGGTAGTTAAATAATTATGAGTGGAATTTTCCCACACATGATATAGAGTTGGTGGCTATAGTCTTTGCTTTAAAAATATGACACCACTATTTGTATGGGGAGTGATTTGAGATATATTCAGACCATAAAAGTCTAAAATATATCTTTACACAATGAGACCTTAACATGAGACAACATTTATGGATGGAGTATCTAGAAAATTATGATTTTACTTTGTATTACCATCAAGGCAAGACAAATGTGGTAGCTGATGCACTTAGTTGGAAGTCACGAGGTGCACTAGCTAGTATAGCTTCACGAGATTGGGATATACTTGAAACGGTAGGATGATTCAGCTTATAATATAGTCGTCAAAGTCAAAATGTTATTGGGAGTTTAGTATCCATACCTTCTCTATTAAGTAAGGTGATTGAGATCCAGAAACAAGATGCAGCAATATTATTCATAAAGAACCGAATAGAGACTGGTACATGTGATGAATGTTGGGCTATTCATATGGATAGTAGTCTTTGATTTAAAGGACGGATCGTGGTTCTCCAGATAGTAGAAGTGAGAGAGGAGATTCTTAGAGAATTCCATAATTCTCATTTTATGGAGCAACCGGGTGGCACAGATATGTATAATGATATTTATTACTAGTATTATTGGAATGATATGAAGAGACACATTAGGGATTCTGTTCGATGATACCTCACATGTCAATATATAAAGGCTAAGCATTATAAGCCAGTATGATTACTCCAACCTTTGGAGGTAGCAAAGTGGAAATGGGAGCATATCACGATGGATTTTATGACTCACTTGCCATGGACATCAAAAAAACATGATGTTATGTGGGTAATTGTGGATCGACTTACAAAGTTCGCACATTTTCTAGCAATGTGGATGACTTTCACATGCAAGAAAGTGTGTAGGTTATATATATGAAAAATTATTCGATTACATTGAGTATTAGTATCTATTGTATTGGATAGATATCTCAGATTTATGGCTCATTTTTGGAAGCATTTCTAGAAAGCAACATGAACATAGTTGGTAATGAGCATTGCTTTTCATCCACAAATACACGGTCAGTCGAAAATGACCATTTAAGTTTTGGAAGATATGTTACCATCATGTTGTCGAGATTTCAAGGGTAGCTGGGAAGAATATCTACCTTTGGTCAAGTTTACATATAACAATATTTATCAGATAAGTATCCAAATGGTACCATATGAAGCATTGTATGGAAGGCCATATTGATCTCTAGTTTGTTGGGATGATGTGGGAGACAAATCCATCACGAGTCCAGATATGATTAGAGATACCTCATAGAAAGTAGATTTGATATGACATCTTTTTACGGCTCAAAGTCAACATAAAAGTTATGCTGATAGATGATGGTGATCTCTAGAATTTGATGTGAGAGATTATGTTTTCTTGAAAGTAATGCCAAAAAGGGGAGTAACCAGATTTGGCAAGCGTGAGAAATCATCACTAAGATATATTGGGCCTTTTGAAATACTCGATAAGGTGGGTTTGGTTACTTATCGATTGGAATTACTACCACATTTATCTGGTGTCCACAGGATATTCCACGTCTATATGCTTAGGAGATATATTTATGATCTAACTCATGTAATGAATTGGGGTGAACTTGTTATTGATGCAAATAGAATGAAAGAAATGCAGTGTGTATCATTGATAGTCGAGACCAAGTTTTGTGACATAAGACTATGAGGCTAGTAAAAGTGATATGACATCATCAAGGAATAGAAGAAGTAACATGTAAATGTGAAGACATGATGCATGTAGCTTATTTTTTTTATTTGAAAATGAAGGTATATATTTTAGTAATTTAATAATTATATAACTTCAGGGTATGTTTATAATTGTAAATGTGTATCTATGAGAATTTCGAGATGAAATTCTTAAAGGAGGAGAGAATGTGAAATCCCAAAAAAAATGAATAAATAAATAATATGAATTTTTTATAGAAAAAATGGATAAAATGGTAATTTTGCAATAAGAAAATAAGCTGAAAATTTTAGAACCCTGATGATAAAATAGATTTTATTATTGAATTTGTCTTGAAAAATATAGCTACGATGATAAATTTTGTCAAATTATAAGGGAGTCAAAATTTAGGTTTTTTTTATTTGTTTAATTATTATTAGAATAATTAGAAAAAATAATAAAAATCAGTTTTTTAATATATTATTTTAATATAATAATATAAAAAAATTAAATAAAATAAATGATGGGAATCTGAAAAATGAGATGACGAGAAAAAAAGAAAAACAATACTTCACGGAGAGAGAGAGAGAGAGACACAGTTCAGAGAAAAAAAAATTGAAAGGTTCGTTGATTTTCTTTTGATCATAATAGAGTATTTTGGAGTCGAAATAGAATAGTCCAAAAATAAAAGTTACTCTACACAGCGAGATCTTCAATTTGATATCAAATTTTTAAAGTTTCAGAGAAATATTCTAAGATGTAGTGGTTTTTTCCTATTGAAATTTATTTCTATATAAAGACCATAAATGATCATGATTTATATTTCAATTCGAACTGTTTAAAAATTTCATTGGAAATAATTAATTGGTGAAAAGTTTTAGTGTTTTGTTTAGTAAAATATATTATAGTGTAAATTGTGTTTGAATAGTTATAACTATGTCTGGAATATGGTTTAATCATAAATGACATATTTGCATTTCATGTGCACGAGAATATTCCATATAAATGTGTGGGTGCATGATATATATATATATATATTTATTTATATATATACACACACACATATACAGGTTTAATAGATTGTATTTTGTTAACTTGAATTGGGACACATATACCTGTATATATATATATATATATACAGGTTTATATATATACACACACACACAAAATATTATTCATGAGCATGACTTATATAAATATGTGAACTCGAATTGGGATAACATCTGGGTTGAGTTACGTGGTGGTTTTTAGAAAATATCAAAGGAAAAAAAATATTTTATTGGAAAATATTTAATATGAATTTTCAAAGGAGGTCCATATTTCTCGAAGTATGTCCAAGAAAAATATATTTTATTTGGAGAATATCCAATATTTTTTTTCAGAATAATTCCAAAAAATATATATATATATAGATAGATATATATATATATATATGTCTCACTTGGCTTCAACATGTGTGAGGGAGTCAATGAGACTCAATAATATGGGCATATAAATATTTCATCAATAATTACATTCATATAAACATTGTACTTGAATGAGTATTGATATATATGCATGATATCTTACGTGCACTTATGTAAGGAGTAACCCTGTAGAAGTTTACCTCTTCTGAACTTTGATCATTCAGTTGCAGGACTCCTTTCAGGTACATGTCTAGGATATATGACAAGCCCACATGCGGGATCACACGTGTAAAGGGAAGCTGGTTGTGGCTTGAATAATATATTATGTGTTTTTATTCCATTAAGCAAATAAAATAAAAAAAATGTACATTATATTTGAAAAAATTTTATTTTATTGCACATTTTTGTGTGATGGAATGAATGGGATCCCCTAGGGGCTAGGGTGTCATAGTGTGGCTGCCTTCATAGATCCTAAGGTTAAAGTAAAAGGGATGGATAATATTTTGACATACATATCCATGTGCATGAACCACGGACACTAACCTAAAGGATTCATCCACGATAAGTTTACTAAGTTATTTATATACTATGATACTAGGAATGATAGTAATTATAGTCAGGCTTTGGGTATTGACATGAACACTGTATTCAAAAATGATGACTTCTCCATTCAGTTAGCGAGGGAAAAATAACGAGGTGGACTATTGAATATGAACGAGCTATCTTAATAATTAGATATCAGTTACTGCTTTATCATATCATATATGATAACAATAACCTTGATATTTTTTAATGGTATAAATCATATGAATCAACATATCTCATGTTGTCTAAGATTACATGGGATCTACTAGCTTTTCTAGTATCGAGCATAGCACTGGAGTCTTTTTTTCTATTGTAGGTAATATCATTTTAGATAAGAGATTGAGACTATGGACAAATATCGTTGAGGTACTAGCTTGCTAGCATGCAGGAAGGATTAGGAGAATTTGAGGTTGGACATCCAAGATCATGTTGGAACAAGAGCAGATGAGTTGCTGGTAGTTGATGGTTCATGAGACTCTGAAGATATTGAACCCACTACTAATGATACCATCATATGACATTGAGATTCAGCTTGCATGTCTCAAGATTATGATTGATTATTTTTATTTTATGTTGTTGTGTCGTTGTGTTATTTTATTTTTTATGGATTGAATGATAATTTCTAGATATGTTTTTTTGATATTTTTGTTTATTAAACTATGTCATTTGTGTTAATAGTTTTTTTTTTGATTTATATAAAATAAATAAATAATATAATGGTTAACTAAAACTACAACTGGTGACCAGTCGACCAATCTGGTAGTCTTTTTACATGATCCGAGCCAACTCTACATGGCCTAACATGGCCAGGCACAACCCAGCCCGACTCTACCCAGACTCGGGCTCGCCGGGCCATACCGGGCTGGCCATAATCAAGTCGTGTTGTGCTAGGCACGACACAACTGCCATACTGGCCCGTGCCTGGCACAACATGATCAATTTGACACTACTTATTCTTTCCATAGATTTCGAATCTTCTAAGTTGTCCAAACTCTAATTCTTTACAACATACAATCCTACACAAAAAAAAAAAAACCAACAGCATCCACATTACACACAAATTTTTTGGAACTCAAATCAAAAAAAAAAATAAATAGGCAAGAACACACCCATTTTTTTTTTCATGCCTCTATTTTTGTTTAAAAGTTAAAACACCATATTGGTCCACACCTCCATCCAATAGAGCACCACAAGTTTTTCAAAACTTTTTAAAAACATTTAATGAGATTTTATTTCATATACTTGATCTATCGTACTTCATGCCTTAAAAAAACAAACAAAATAAATAAAATTAATTTTCCCAACTTGGGCAAACCCAACAAATCTTCCTAACATGTTATTATCCTTTTTTAAAAGTATAATAGTGTTTATCTTCTTGGTATCAATTATGTTTTTGCTAAAGTGTTACCCTAATCAAGTGACATTGTCTTTGACCATGTAAAACACAATTAGGTAACACTAATTCTTGCGACTATATATCTATATGTTATATGTTTAGATAAACATTATAGATTAACATATAAATATTTATGTAATTGTCTATACATTATATAAATATTATACATTTATATGTTTATATACATGTTTATATAACTATGTATATATTATATGATGTTATATATAAACATTAAATATTTATTCATTTATATGTTATATAATATTTATATAAGGTTATATATAAATATTTATATGTTATATAAATGATATAAATATTTATATAAAATGTTACACACACACACACAACATTATTAATATTATATATTTATATAACATTTATATATATATATCATGCTTACTTTTTTTTGAAAATAGTATTTTTAGTTTTTGTATTTATTTTTTTTAATATTGACAAGACACGGCAAAGATATTTTTGGGTTTGCTATCATAAGTGTGCCAAAATATAATTCTTTTAGTTTTTGCGCCTTAATTTAAAATATTATTATTTTTGATGTAAATATTAATTATTTTATTTTTATGTTAAGGTTTAGTTTGTGTTTAAATTATTACTAATGTATTAGATCTCATAAGAACTCTAAAGTTATATGTGATTAATTATGA
The DNA here is from genome assembly GCA_029783825.1 of Sapria himalayana. Taxonomy (NCBI): domain Eukaryota; kingdom Viridiplantae; phylum Streptophyta; class Magnoliopsida; order Malpighiales; family Rafflesiaceae; genus Sapria; species Sapria himalayana. The sequence goes on from JAREIK010002147.1 coordinate 3,978,088, forward strand.
TTATTATTGAAATGATTGACCAATGTGAAATTTTGTTATATGCATCTATCGTGGGATTGATAGGGAAGATTGGGGATTGGGGATTGAGGATTGGGCGAATTAAAAAAAAAAAATTATTTTATGTTTGGTCTAGATAAACATTGTTTTTTTTCAAAATATATTGATATTATTGTTTAAATAAAACTTTCGCAAAAAAATATTTATATATACATACAAGTGACTTGTGTGTATGTATATAATTTAGATATCCTCTAACGTCATCGTCCTCCGGGTTCTGGTGGGATTGGGATTCTCAACGTCGTCGTTTCCATTTATTCTGGCCGGCTTGCAGCGCTGCGTGCTCTACGCCTCTTCCTCTTGCGTAGCTGATACACTCGCAAGCTCATCTCCCTCAATTACTCTAAGCTTGCGTCTGCCTCATTGGGACAAACCAAAAAACCTTAGTTTCAAATTTTCACAGTTGTTTCCTTTCTCTCTCTCTCTCTCTCTATATATATATATATATACAATATTAGGGTTCTTCAATGTTTTACTGTCTTAATCGGTTATAATGACTAATATCATTGCGTGTGCATCGCGCATTCAAAGCTCAATCCAGCGTGGGAAAACTAAGGCTTTTTGTTTCATAGAGCTGCTCTGAATTTTTGATTTATAGTGTAGAGATGGCTCCGAGCCGCAAACGTGCCTCTGCAAAATCTACAGCAGCAGCCGCAGCCTGCCGCCAATGGAACGTTGGAGATCTTGTCCTAGCCAAAGTTAAGGGCTTCCCTGCATGGCCAGCCACAGTAAGTAACTTTTTATACACCCAAGCATAAGTATGGACCCTTTTTTCAATGTTCCAGTAGTCATGAAATTCATGGTAACATTCGTGTACCCCCCCTCTGTCGGATGGTTTTCATGACGATCCTGTTTCTTGATATATTTCATTGATGTTTTTGTTGCTTCGTCGCTGTCTGTCAAATATTCTGACTATGAGTTTCCAAATCATTTGAATTGATGATGAGATATATGAAGATTTGTATTGTACCGTTATGTTTGCCTCATTGTTATATATAAGTGAATCATTAGTGAGAATAACGTTTTAAATGATTTGGATTTTGTGATCTCTAACCCACCCATATGGCAAAACATGTCTGTTTTGGACTAAATACTCTTAGGAGAAAACATTGAGTTAAGATCAGCTTGGACTACAAGCTGAAGATTAGAGGATGAGTGTCTTTGTTTTTGTAAATTTACAATGGAAAAATCGATTTAATCCAAATTAGAGTGTTATTCTTTAAGTGTTTTGATATTATCTACATTGTTATGATTTTATTATTCAAATTTAGAAGATGCTTCATTCTTTTTTCTAATGCACAAGTTCAATTGAGTTAGTTTTCCACATGAAGAAAAACTTATTAATGTTTACATTACTTACATAAGTTAATTTTTTTATGAATATATTTTGGAGGTATTGTGAACACAAAAATATAAGTGCATGTGTCATCCTTCATAAATGTGTATATACGTACATGTCTTTTTTGCATGCATTTTATTTTTTATGTACATACTGGTCATAACACGTAACAACATTGATAGTGTTGTGGGATGTTATGCATATTGTTTTTATAAGTTCCATACATTTTTTTGGCAATTATTCACTCCTAGAGTCTGTTTACATAGTTTGAATATTCTATTTTTACTAGATGAAGAGCACATTTTGATCCATTATTTAATTGGTGGACATAATTTTTCTCTTGTTATCTCTTTCATTGTATCTTTGAGCTTTAATATTCTTTATTCTTTCATTGCTTTTCTTTAATAAATTTGGCTTATCTTTATTTTTTTGTTCATTACATCCAAGTTACTAATTGAAGTTATTTCATTATGGTTGAGAATTTTTATTTTTTGAATTTAACCTTTTATTTTTGGGTATCATATTTTGTGAAAATCTTTGTCTAAGAGTGGTAAGTCTTAAGTTTGAGACTTTTCAACTGTAGCTTTGTTGACTTTCAGGCGAAAAGCTATTGATGTGTCATTCTCTTTTACTCTTGAATGACCTCCAACCCCCTCCTTATTCTTTGAAAATATTATGTTAATTTCTTATATCCATTCAAGTTATTTCTCATGCATATAGTAGAACAAAAAGAAGGGTGCACTTTTATTATCCCATGGTCATCCTACAAATAGTCCTATACTATAAATATAAAATAGCGCCTAAGTGGATCAACATTTATTTCTTATGTCCCATGGTCATCCTACAAATATTCTTACACTATAAATATAAAATAGCAATAAAGTGCATCATCACGTATTTTATGGTACAATGTTTGAGAATTCATAACATCATTGAATGCTGAATTTTTTTTGGTAACAAACTTTTTAGTATATTTGTTATTTCTCATTTTATATGATTGCATACTACTTTGATAGCTCCCTCATTGGTTATTTTTATTCATAAGTATGATCTATGGATGATCTTGATTTACATGTACACTATCATTGGATACTTATGAAAGACCTTATAAAATCTATTAACTTTTTTGGATGGCAATCCTAATTGGGTTGGCAATCTTTTTGGATGACTAGGCTTGAACAACAATTCTCAAGGGTTCATCTTAGTAATTGTTGATATTATTTGTTGGCAATCTTTTTGGCATACTTTTTTTTTTAGATGTTATAGTTAGAAATGTCAATCTTTGACATACTTTTTGTCCATGAATGTCTGTGATATTTAGTATCACATGGCATTTAGATATCCATTTTGTTTTCATTATCTAATTTGTTGCCTATTTAAAAGAGAAATGCCACTTGTTTATGTTTTCAAACAATGTGATTTTACTTTTGATTTTTTCTTGGCATGTCATTTTGATCTGTGGCCCATGAATGTATTCTCTAAGTTTTATTTATTTTTTGGCTTCAAAATGAGTCTCAGACATGTTGCAGTGATTTGAATGAGGGATGCCGTATCAATGATTTGACACTGTCTAATGTAGTTTCTTGTCTGGGACAATTTCATGAAAGAAACATTGGTGTTGCTATGTTATAGAATGATGATATTGAAATTTGGTGCATTTTATCTTTGCAAGCCAATAGTAAAATAGTGTTTTTTGTACATTTAGGTGGTTATTATCCAAGAAAAATAGGTCTATTTATGCACCATTTGTTTTTTTTCCTATTATTTGTTGCCTAAGATTGCCAATAAGAAATTAGTGCATCGAAATAATGATAAAATTGATTATATTGCAAATTATTATTTGGATGATTTGTACTGCACAATTATTTATGTAGACAAATATGTTGGTATAGATTAATATGTATTATTTAATTTATTTTTGTTGTGTTAGTCGTTAGATTAAAACACTTGTCAAATCAGCTTTGTTGTGTTGACATGACTCATATTTGTAAGGAAGCACGGATACAACTTCTTATAGTTGTGTTCACGTGTCTGACAAGTAGACATGATACGGATATGATATCGATACGTGTCTGATATGCCATGTGGCATATTATTGATCAATATGTATCCGATACGTCACGTGGTATATCTGATGCGTCGGATGTCGTATTCATGCCGACAATGCCGAGTGGTCGACGTCTAACGACGTCGAGTGGTCAATGTCGGCTACAATGCTGAATGGCTGATTCTATGGGATGGTGGGAGTGGGTGTGATTCTGTGTGGCGGCGGGGGTGGGCGCGAATCTGTGGAGATGCAAGGGGTGTGATTCTGTGTGGCGGCGAGGCTGGGCACGATTCTGTGGGGAAGCAAGGGGCGTGATTTTGTGGGGTGGCGGGGGCGCGATTCTGTGGGGTGGAGAGGGGGACCATGAGTCTTTGGGGTCGGGGGGCGCAATTTTATAGGTTGGGGGGCATGAATATGATAAAATAAAATAAAATATTTTTATTTTATAAAATAAAAAAATATATTTTTTATAATATAATATAATTATAAAATATTATTTTATAAAATAAGATAATTATAAATATTATCTTATAAAATAAAATAAAATATTTTTATTTTATAAAATAAAAAAATATATTTATCTTTTAAAATAAAATATTTTATTTTATTTAAAAAAATACCTAATATTTATAAAGAAATTAATTTTTATTTTTATTTATATTTTTATTTTTTTTATCATATCGTATCCTAGTCGTATTCGTATCCTAATTTTTTAAAATTTACCGTATTTCTGTATCCTGCCGTGTCGTATCATGTTATTTATGCTTTTTAGCATATTTGTGTAGCTTAGTTGGGTTATTCTGTCGTGCCCTACATGGCACGACTTATAGTTTGCCCAGTCTGGCATGGTATAATTTTTGGTAAACTCATGCCTAACATGCTGGGTTGTCTTAAGCCATTGATTTTGTGGGCAGTACACCATAGGCATTATCCACCAGCCATCATTATTGTCATCACACACTGATGATTATTCATCATAAAAATATAAAAATAAAAATATAAAACAAAAAAACAAAAAAAAATTAAATTACATGTAGGGATTGGTGTCTATATAGGATATAAAATTTAATTGTAAGTTAGAAAAAAAAAATTAATTATATGTAAAACATGTATTAGACATTAATAAAGCATAAGTATAAGATTACAAATACACAAACTATAATAGTAAGTATAGTAAAAAATAAAATTAAAATTTTATTTCAACCCAAGGTCCCAGTGACAAACATGAAATAAAATAATAAATAATAATTAATAAAAAAAAATATAAATCATAATCATAGTATCAAATATGAATTATATAATATAAAAATAATAATCATTAAATAAATACAATATTAATAAATAATAATTAATTGTAATGTTAATTGGTGTCTATATACAAATCATTATTTTTATGTAAGTGTCTGATGGTATCACCAGTGATGATCTCAATATCTTCTAAGTCTTATGAGTTATCATTTGCTAGTAACTCTTGCATTTTCTTTTTATTCTGAATGTCTAACTTTGAATCTTTCTATTTTTTTATACATGCAAATGTCTCAATAATATTTGATCATTGTCTTGATTTTATATTTGAAATGATATTGACTGCAATAGAAAAAATTAGTAATTCTTGCATTTTCTTATAATGCAAATGTCTAACTTTGAATCTTTCTAGTTTTTTATACATGCAAATGTCTAACCTTGAATCTTTCTAGTTTTTTATACATGTAAATATCTCAATAAAAATAATAAACAATAATTTATAATAATAACAAAAAAAATATAAATCATAATCATAGTATCAAATATGAATTATATAATATAAAAATAATAATCATTAAATAAATACAACATTAATAAATAATAATCAATTGTAATATTAATTGGTGTCTATATATAAATTATTATTATCATGTAAGTGTTTGATGATATTACTAGTGATGATCTCAATATCTTTTAAGTCGCACGAGTCATCATTTGTTAGTAACTCGTGCATTTTCTTTTTATCATGAATGTCTAACTTTGGATCTTTCTAATTTATTATATATGCAAATATCTCAATAATATTTGATCACAGTCTCAATTTTATATTTGAAATGATATTGGGTGCAACAAAAAAATTAGATGTTGATACTATGCTAGATATCAGAGGAGTTAATATTTTCCATGTCATCTTAGATATCATAGAATAAGAGGATTAATATAATTTTTATAATAGTAAAATATTAATATTTTTTATTGTTATTATGTGATAGTATTGAGAATTAATTAATTAATATTTAAGTATCAAGATAGTTTATTTTTATTTGACAGATTGTCTTGTTGTTTCTCCCTTAAATATGTTATTTATATTTATACTCGAAGCTTAACTATAGCTACTACTATATCTAGTATTATATGTAAATATGTTAATTAATTTTTTATGAATGAATTGCTCAAGCTGGTATTCTTGGTTTATTTACATTATTATTTATGTCAAAATATTTTTATCTCTTATATCTTAACCCTAAAATTCAAGTAGATATTAAGGCAAAAAAGAGATAAAATAGTATATCAGTATTTTAAATACTTGTTTTCATTTTAATAGTCATGATATTAAATTTAGAGTAATTTTAAAACTTGTTAAATTTATTTATTAATATTGCATATGCATTTGAGTGCAATGCAATTGGTGAGAGTGTATACAGATGAATACATATTTGTCATGTCATAAAAAATTATTAGGAATTTCATAATAGAAATTATTATATCATAATTAGAGTCATCAATAATAAATTTGTTCTTATTGATACATTTAGATATTACATGTATATATCCAATATTTGCCTTCAATTTTAGATACTTGTAATTTTAATAGTATCTTATATTTGTTTGAAAATTTTCTTATTTAAATGCACAGATAATCAAAGATTATTGAATTCTTATTATCTGTTATATTTTTTGATATGTTTTAGTAAGTTTCTTATTTTTTCAATTGTAGATGAAATACTTTTTTTTACTTGTATTATCAGATTAATAATATAATACATATGCCTAACATAAAAAAAATTATTTAATGGCTTATTTCTAATGATTTGAATAAATATACTAATAATAATTTTATTATTAAATGAATTATCAAATATAATAGTAAATATTTTATTATAAATGTCATAATCTCTAAAGATCTTTGTCTTGCATTCATATATAATAGGGTCATCATAATGATTAAGAATATTAGAATATCTTAAATTTTTTATATTAAATTTTCATGTAATATCTATATAGTGGATTGAGAGGTATCAAATATTATCTCATCGTGACTAATTCAGATATTGGATATCATGAATATCACTCATTATATTTTTAAATTTGTTAATTATTAATTATTTTTTTAATTTATTATATTTTATTATGTTATTATGATATGTGGACATAAGAATTCTATAATAAGTAGATTGGAAGTAGGTTTGTTTGATATTGATTATCCCAAGGTTTTTTAAAAATATAATTAGAATGCTTATAATCATAATAAATTTGAGTATGTCTTTCTTTCCTAATCATTGTGGTATTAGAATGAAATTAAAAAAATTAAATTAGATCTAGCTTTAAAGATTTCATGTTTAGGCTTAGCTGAGTTTGTCTAAAATTTAATGCACATTATTTTTTATGTATTGATTGATATTCCTTTTTAGGTAATTTGTATCACCTATATTTCTACACACACACACACATATTAATTATTTTTATAGTGAATTAATTTTTTATTGAAATTCTTTAAATTTTTATTTTTTATTATTTTAAAGTGATTATAAATAGCTTAAGGTTTTTTTTTTTATTTTTTAGGTATCTGAGTTTTGCGCTAAGATAATGAGAGAAAATATAGTTCTGATCTCATATTTTTTTGTAGAGTTATTATTATTATTTATATCTAAATTAATATTAATTTATTATCATAATATTTACTATTAGTCTTTATTAGTTAACTTTTTAGTTTATATTTTAAAATAATAAACTAATATTTATAAACAAATAAAAAAAAATTTCTGTTTTTTTGCATCTTTAGGCATTAACATAATCACAACTAGAACTGTTGCTTGTGCTTGTGAGTATTGAATTGTGATTTGATTTTTAATAAAAAAATATAAAATGCTATCATTCTGTTCAGATTTCTAATTTCTAAAGGGTAGAGTCACAATGAGAGAAAATTAGAGAAAAAACTCAAAATTGAGATTTGAGAATGAGAGAGATTGACAGTAAAAATGAGCTGATGAGATGAGAGAGACATATAATTGAGAATGAAAAATTTTAAATATTTAATTTTAATTTTATATTTATATATTAAAAAAATATATTTTTAATTTTTTTAATATATAAATGGGTAGAAGCTTGAAATCCATTAGATATTCATCCTTGACTATTTGAATTCATTCCAATGGCTAGACACTTCTAACATTTTATTTTATTTTTTTTTTGAACGAATGTTGATGCATGCGCCAACATCAATAGTGATTGTTGCTGTTGTCGGGCGTGTGTGCCTATTTGCCCTATGTCCTGCAATCGTGTAGCTATTGGGACTTTTACCTCAACGGGGTGATTCACCATGTCAATGTGGCTGATTTGGTTTCATTAAAAAAATCTTGCTATGTCCATGTGTCAAGTAGATACATCATATTTAAAAAAACTCATTTTTTTAAAGGTCTGGGGCGGGCGGGTCATATACGTGGTTATTCGATTCTATGTGACCCATGACTTATTCCCTGTTTTGGGTCATGGTCACCATAAATCTTGCTACGTCCTTGTGGTAGGTAGTTATATTTTATTTAAAAAAACTCATTCCCTTAAAAGGCTTAGGGTAGGTTAGGCATGTGGGTCATGCCTGACCTGGCACGAGGCATGATATCCTCTGGCCCAACCAGACACGAGCCATGCTTCAGGTCAGAATAGTCCAGGTCTAGGCATGATTGTTGACTGTGTTGTGCCGGATCAGACGTGACTCAATCGTGCTGTGACTCGTACTGTGCCCTGGTTGCCTACCCCACTTGACACCTCTAGATTGGAAATATGAATATAGCATCCTGGCTAGTGATGATTGTTGGGGCAGAATATTATTATTGTTTATTTCTAGGTAAATAATGTTTAGTCGTCAAATAATGTTTCTGCCATGTAGAATATAGTTGTTTCATTTGGTGCCCAGATTTGTTCGAGTTCCTCTAATTCCACCCTTGCAAAAAATACAATCATTTTTATTTTGCAGCATTAATCTATTGTAGCCTCATGATATGATGTTTGTTATGTGTCAAGGCTAAAATAAAATTTAGTTATGAGATTATTTGTTGTTCCTATAGCAATTTTATAATCACTACATTTTTTTAAAGGTTCTGTAATATCTGACCTGCTACATGTTGCCAACAAACACTAGCCATTAGCTGATATATAATTTCAATAATGATGGCGTGCTCCCAATTTGCAAGATAGACCAATTCTATTAATGAACAATAATATCAAAATATAACAATTATTTAGAATCAATGCAAAAATGCACATTATTTTAAAAAATGACTTAGGCACATGTGCTATGGAAGGCATGCATTAGGGGTGAAATTGGTATCAACGATAACTAAAGGTGTGCCTTGGCATCTTGAATACCCTTAGGCGAGATGCTTTCATATAAGCATGACTCTTAGAAGTGTCCTATGAAGTAAATTTTTCTAGTCTTGGTCAAGTAGTTTAAAAATTGTGGGACACCTTAAAATTCTATTATATTTTTTAAAATTATTTGGAAATATACTAGAATAGTTTCTTTAAATAACTTATTATTATAAATAAGAAATTGCTTAGTTAAATTAAATTACTCATTTTCATTTATTTTCTTATGTTGCCATTCAATTTTTTATTAACTTATTTTTTTTTTTGAAAAAGGAGAAGAAAATATAATTGTAGTGTTAATATGTAGTTTTTTTGCAATTTTATTTTGTTTAGATTTTTAATTGTTTTTGTTGAGGCTTAATATTATTTATTTTTTTATTTTATTATGTTTATATTAAATGTAAGTATTTGACATGTGTTAATTTAATCATAATACACACACACACACACACACACACATATTATTTTGAAATATTATAAAATATATTTTATTTAATTTTTTTTTTCTTTAATTATTATATATATATTTTTTCTTTTCTATTCTCTATCGTTGCAAGAATCCTAATAGGTTTTGCATTTAACATGATATCAGAGATTTGTTTAAGGTAATTTGAGAGTGTTGCACAATGTGTAAGTGCCAATGAGGATTTGCACCGGCATTTGTTGGTTGAGATGGTTGTGTCATTTTAGGAACTATTCAAAAACAATATTGTCTTTTTCACATCTTGAAATGGATTTTTTGTAGCCCTTAGTACTTCTCATGCCAATTTCATGACTATGCAGTTGACTATCACAATAAAGTACTTTTGATGGTAGATTGTTATAATGATTGTTGTGCCAATTATGACTATTTGGTAGTTTTTTGATGTGCCATGGGGTACTTTGTGACATTGTTGGTTTGTATGCTTTGTGTGTGTGGCTGAAATTATTATAGTATTGTGTTTTTTTTGTGCCATGATAATGATCAGAATTAATGTTATTTAATCCATAAGTCATGGATATGAAATAATTATTGAGAGAGCTACCTCAGATTGAATCATATGAGTGATTAGTGATTGATGGACAATTATTAGTGTATTTATGATGGTTGATTGACCTGGGTATCTTTTACTTTTCTGGTTCAAGTAATACATATAAGAAAGTTTGAGATTTGATTGAGGTGGCAAATATGGTGTGCCACTTTGACACTACCAATTTTAGTTGCCATGCTGCTTTGCTTGGGCCATGCGAAGCTGAAGCATATACCTCACGTGCAACAAAACCATGCAACATGACATCACTCACAAAATTGGATTGTGCTTGCCAAAATCGGCTTGCAAATAATCTGGATTAAGCTAGGCTAGCATTGATCTAATGCATGCTAGCTTGGTTAAAACTATGTGGGCTAGGTTCAACTTGTGCCCAATTCCCCCAATTTTGCTTGGTCAGTACTCAGTATGCAGCAGACCCAATCTGACATGACGGGTTGAAATTGGCTTATGGGATATGCTGAGCAACCCTCATTTTCTGATGTGCCTGCCCAGTATGACATTACTTGGTGACTTGGCTAGGCCAAAAAAAAAAAAGGACTGTGTTAACTCAATATGACCTCTTTATCATATCTATATGTTGGTGACTTGGTTAATATACTAATTAATTGGGACATAGACTAATTAACTGGGATGAGATGACTCATTAAGTGGATATGATATAGTTGCATGTAAGAAATGATGAAGTGATATGCGTGTTGATAAATTAAAATATGTTGAGGATTTTAAGTAGATGTGGCAAATGAGTTGTCTTGAGTTGACATGACCTTATTTTTGGCCTATGCCCGGCCATTCCTATAAAAAAGGGTTATCCAACACAACTTGGTGATTTGTTGGCAAACTTGGGATGTGTAGGGTCATGTTGGGCCGGGTTGGCTAGCATGCAACTTGAGTTGTGTTGAATCCATGTTTGCATATGTGCATATATGCATTAGCATTATGCAGATATATATATATATATATATATATATATATATGTAATTATATATGTAGAATTATAAATCAAACAAATAAAATTCAATAATAATTTTCTAGAAAATCATATAAATTATGTTCTTATATAATGAGCAAATGAGTAGGTACAACTCATATATTAAATTTTTTCGTTAATAATAACAAAATACCAATTAAAAAGAAAAAACATAGAAAATGTAATTGTAACTGCAATACCTCAAGTTAAATTAGTGGTTAGCAATCTAAAATATTAAACTTAGAAAAAAAAATAAGTTAAGGTCTCTTTGAAGTATTTGTACAGATGTTATATAATTGTTTTGTTGTTTGAATGTATGTTGTAGTAATAATATCATTTGAGATTATATACATTATTTACTTACTGTCATAAAAATGAATGATGAGTAAAGAATTATATATTTGATTTTAATGATTAGGTATTAGATTCAAAGTATCTCATATATAATAGTTATAATCGCTTTGGATTTTATTTTTATATTGGATCTTGAAATAATTGATTCTATATTTTTTTTAGGATATTAAGATTATCTTTAAAAAATATAAAATTTGATCATAAACATTCTCTTAGTTTAAGCTATGATCTAACTCAATCTAAATATTATGTTATCTACATGTATTCACTCAATTTCAGACTAATTTATCTCTATATTAAGAAAATATTTGAGTTTTTTAAAAAATTTCAATTAGAATGATAATTTAAAGTATTTCTTGTGTTTGATGATTCACAACTCATTATATTTCTTAATCAAAATATTATTTGCATATATATAATGAATAAAATTATCATGTCATCAAGGCTCTTTTATAAAATAATGAAAATTCAATAACATATTTATATAAATTAAATGAGTTGATTGTTTGTAAAAATTTCATAAACTAGATCTTTTCTAATTATTGCATACTATATAGTGCCTTCCTAAATCTGCTTATGTTTGATTTTAGTATTATAAATCTAGATGATTGTTTCATATGTATTTTTTTCTCAAGGTCATTTGTCATCATGAAAAAAATATTTCTCATATCTAATAAGTGTATACTTCATTTGTGAGATGTCAAAGGAATAAAAATTTGTATGGTGATCAACTTGGCGTCTAGTTATAATTTTTTTGAGAGTCTATATCAAATATTTGAGCTCATCACTTTGCTATAAATCTCTTCGTAAGGTGATCACCATTTTTTTTTGGATTTGTTGTCATAGTAAATATTTCTCTATAATCAATAATAGATTTTCTTGTAGGTCATAATATTAGTTTCTAAGTTTAATTGGAGTAGATAGTATATATATCTTTAAACATGGTTTGACCTCATTATGTGTGAGATAATGTGTTTGAAGGATTTTTGAGGAACTTGATACTATTAAGAGCAATAGTAAAACAAGTAAAAAAAATGAGAGAAGTTGTATATGTAATAATATTTGTGAGATTGGGTGCTAAGTTTAACTCATCTTTTCCTTCTAGATAATGATTAGAAGGAATTTCTCAATAGATTTTTCTTTGTTATGTGTAGCCGGTGTATGTTTACTTTTTGTATAAGTCCATAAGTCTATGGTGGTGATAAGGTCTTCTTATCATTCACTCTCCATGAGACTTAACTCAAGTAGGCTTGTGTGCTATTGTATTGTTTGGACTCGAGAGATTTTTACTCTTTAGGAGCATTGCTCTTTCTAAAGTTAATAAAATCTATATTTGATACAGATCATTGGAGATTATTACTTAATATATGTATGTTTTGGACCTTTACTAAGGCTTACTAAAAATGACTATTTCAAAAAAAAATGTTAGAACTCAATTTAAATTTATTAGTCTCTCATAACATAATTTTTATTTCTTTGGGTACTAAGTATCAATAAAAGTTACATCTCTAGGCCTTGAGTGATAACTTCATTCATCTTGTGTACATATCATTGACAAAGTAAGTATTCCCAACAATTTGTCAGGTAGACTTAATGATTTTTTTCAAGGATGCATGATTTAAAAGTGTACACATTGAGAAAAAATTAAAGAGGACATTTATCGATGAAATATTTTGTGATTAAAATCATATTCCTCAAAAATATTTCATAACACTCACCTCAAATAAGAATTTGTGAGTTATTTCAATCATGTGTATGTTTTTCATGTTGGTCATCTTATTTTGTGTGAGTGTATTGATATATGAATTTGGATATATAATTATATGATTCATGTAGCAAGTATTGAATTTAATATGTATTTTAATGTTTTATTATGTGTTATTTTTTAAATATTTGTATTAAATTATTTATTTATTAATTTATGAAATATCTGAAAATAAATAATATTTATGATTTAGAATGCAAAAAATATTTACTCATGCATCGAGTAATTATCAATAAAAATAATTAACTATTTATATTTTTTTGGGTCGTATTTTTATTAGGTATTCATGTATTTGAGTATATTTGAGTATTTTTGTATGAGTTTTTCTTACACTAGATTGATAAGCATGATAATACATTCTGATTTTGTTTCCTAACTAATTTGCCTTATGCTTTTGAGAAAATAATCAAATTGAGAATAAACAAGCAAAAAATATAATATACTTAAATAATTATCATGAAATTCTATTGTATGAGAGAATATATATAATCTTCTCTGCTTATTCACAAATAAAAACTTTCCGAGTGTTCACCGATTATGTAAATAAATATCTAAAGAAGATAAAATAAAATTAGAATTGAGTTGCATAGAAAAGTAACTTATAACTTTCTATCATTATTAAAAATAAACAAAAAATCTAAATGAAACAAAAAGGTAAGTTGAATAAAATTATATTCAATTATTTTTGTAATATTTTTATTCTCTACATTATTCAAGGAATAAAATATAATATAATAAAAAGAGAATAATCATTTATAATATGAACATTTACCCACGAGTCAATGATTTATAAGCATGAAGTGGGTGAACAAGATACAAAAGGTATAATACTTGTTGCTAACAATGTTGTGAAATCTCTACGAGATCCCATGATGATATTGATAGTCTGTCTCAATGCTATGTAGTATTAATGATATTTTTTTAAAAATAATTTCTAATAATTATTTTTAGTGTGACTTATTCTTTTGCAATGCATATTGAACTGAAACTCTTATATATTTGGCTTTGTTGTGACTAGTACTTAACTGTAAATAATTTTGATTATTTAGTTTAATAGTTTAAATATTTATTGCCACCATAAATATGTATTTTGAATGGCAAGCAACCCCAAAAAAATGTCACTTCTATGAAACCCTAGTTTGGTATTTTACTATATTAGGGACCTAAAATTTGGGATTTCTGAAATTTGAGTTTTAGATCACTCAAAACCTTGATGGACATAAGACCAAACCTGATTTTATGGGTTGATAGAAATTCTTTTCTACAAATGGTAGTTCATGCTGCCACTAACGTCATAACCAGCCAATGCCACAAAAAAAAAAGGTGCTACCACCAAAAAAATAGATGTTGCCACTCAAGGGAACTTTAGTAATGAGTGTCCCCTCTCTTTCCACCCATGCATGCATGCATTAAAGCATGCACCTCCAAGTGTATTGTGCTGGTAATATGCTTATTTTGCTCTTATCTTTAGGGTTTGTAACCCTTATATTCTTAGAGTTTTTTTTCCTAAGATATTTGCTCAAATATTATGTATAATTTTAATTCTAACTATACATGAAACTCAAAAATACACAATCAAAATAATATGCAAACAATGACTATATATAATGAACTAATTGATTAGGATATCTCAAATGTTGGTTGTTATTAATAATGACTTGCTTACAATAAAAGAGTAAAAAATATAAAAAATATTGTTATAAATTGTTATGATATATAAAAGTATACATAATATATATATATATATATATATATATTGTTGTATAGTTAAAACATAAAAAATAGAAATTTTTTAAAAATAACTTAAATAATATTTTTTTTATTTTAAAACTCTGAATATAAAATAAAATATCATAATATAAAAATAAAATATATTCATACTCTTTGTATTGAAATAAAAAATACTAGAAAAATTTATGCATATGCTTTTGATTCACAATTACTATTTGGTTGGTTCTAATCTTGATTATTGATAGTAGAAAATTATGTTTGTATCATATAATTTATCTTTTAGTATTTCAAGGGTTATTTGTGTATCTTCTTAATTATTAGCATGCTAGAATTTAATATAATATTTGGTTGCATATTTGTTTTCTTATGTGTAATGACATTTGTAGGAATAAAAAAAAAATATTCAGATGCTATAGTAGATACTAGATGGGTCAATAGATTATATATATTTTTTAGATATAATAATTAAGATTTTTTATTATTTTTATCATTTTAGTATGTTAAAATTTTTTATATTAACGTGAAACAAGTTATAATAATATTCAGTCTTTAAATATTATGATAGCTCTTACATATTTGATGAATCATGTTATTTTTTCTTAGTTAACTGAATACAAAATTTATTATTTTTGAATATGGTATCAAATTTTATACTTTTATGCTTATCATTTTTAATTTATGTTCATAATATTAATATAAGTTTTATAATTATATATAAATTTTATTATTTTGTTTTTGTGACTAGTTCATGCAAGTGTATGTGCATCTAATAATATTTCTTGATCCATTTTATTTTGACTCAATGATTCATACTAGTTGACGAGGGATAAACTTGTAGAATAGTTTTTTATTATTTTAAATTCTTGATTTTCTTCTCAATAGTCATGTCACTAAGATATGTGTGTGCTTTATAATTTTTAAATTTATTATTGATATTACATATATATTTAAGTACAACTCAAGATGTGAAATCGTACAAAGACATATACAAGTAATTGTATTGTAAAAAATTATAAGAATAAAAAAATAAAAATTCTTCATTCACTTAAATTTATTTATTATGATTTATATTAATTTAATTATTCACAAAATCAGATATAATATTGTAGTAATTAATAAATAAACTAATATTATGTATGTTGAATTTTAATGATATTTTAGTTCATTGAAAATTTATTATTTCAACTTACATAAAATATAGAATTTTTGTTGTATATTAGATATTCTAATAAATTAAAATAAATTTTGTTTATATGAGAATTTATTTATAAAGTGATTTTTAATATTAAATTAATAATGTGACTTGTACATTTAACATGAAAAATATTATATAGGGCACTATCATTGATAATTCTTGTGAATAAATTTATTATAATATTATTATTTGTTATATTATTAAATGTGATTATATATTTTATTTATTATTTGCTATTTTCTAAAAATACTTATCAAATTATTATATTTGATAGTATCATCATGACAATAACGATATGAGTCTCATAAAATTCTAATATTTTTTATTTAATTTTTTATTAGAATCAATATAGAGAATGATTATATTTGCAAAAAAGATTCTATCTTTATTAGTTTATATATCGAACATCATCAATACCACTTTATTATTAATTATTTAAGATTTTATTAATTATTTATAATATTAGTTTTATATATCATTCTAAGGATTTTATAAAATATGGCTTAAATATATCTTTATATATAATAACCTAGTCTAGCATCTTCAATATTAGATTTTAGGTAAACAACTTAACCTATGGTCATTTAATATGAATTTATTTTAGATTTAGTGACACTCTTTATTTATAACAATAAAATAGTAAGAAAAGAAATAGGTAAAATAATTGATAACTATATTTTTTTTATTATATTTATATTATGATGAATTTTTATTGATTTTACTAATATTTTTTTTAATTATATTAAAATAAGTTTAAATTATAAAAGTTTGTTGTTAAAGGTCAGGTCTTTTAGGTGAATGATAAGACTCATGTTAAGAGAAACCAGTATTAAACTTTTTAATTGAGTTCTCATTTTGTAAATTAAAATTATTTAAAATATTAATTTTATTTTTATTAAATTTACTAGACTTTATTTTTTTTTATTAGAATTAATTAAGTAAATGTATGAGTTAAGATTAGAAGATGAATATGTTATTAATTATAATATCTTTTATATTTTATTATTTTAATTTTATTATATAAAATTAAAATAACAAAATTAGAAGTAATGTTCATGTATCTTGCAAAATTAAATATAAATCATTAAAATAATAATTTAATGATTTAGTTGTTCATCAGACTACATATCATTGTTTATAAATTATTTAGAATTTTGTATAAAAAGATATTGTGTAGAAACAAAATAAACTAAAGAGTAAATTTTGGATACTTGAGAATTAGAGAGAATTAAAAAGAATTAGAAGTATATATTCATTTGGGAAAAATTGAATTTTATAATTATTTATAGAAAAGCTATTAAATTAATATTAAACTTTTGTTTATTGTTGGCTGTATATAATCCAACTAACCATTATATTCTATTGAGTTGTTGGCAATAGCCAGCTAAAGGTGCCACGAGATGCATGCTGATTTTTAAATTTGTGGTCACAATGGTAAACATAATGTTCAATTTTTTTTAAATTTATCTTGTGTCTTGTTGGCCTGAAACAATTTGTGGTCATCTTTAAAAAATTGACCTTTGCGATTCATACTCTATATTTGACTTTGATATTTATATTTTAAAAATCAGTATGTGAGATCATGCATTAGATTTCATTGGTTTTCTACTTGACTTGCATGCATGATTAGGGCATGATTTGTTAGGTTTGTCACCTTAGTCAAATTTGGCCCTGGTAGTTTGTAACTCAGGTCATACTATGTTGTGTTGTTGTGGCACATAGGCTGACCCCCACGGCTCGACATGGCCCTTACATGTTCGAGCATTAGTTTGGTTGTGCGGGATCATGTTTTAGCTAGTTTGTGTTATAGGTCGTGCTAAAGTTTGTGATCTATGTACCACCTATGGGTTTGTGTGATTAGACTCAAATTACTTTGAACTTGTATATATTTGGGGAGTGATACATTTTTGTAGATGTAGATTCTTAGTGAGAAGATATTTTTTTTGTTTTTTTCAAAGATTTATTAGATGCTGATTCATGTATTTATAACGATACTTAGGTAAAATATAATTAGAATGATTGATTAGATTATTATAACTTTTTCATTACACATTGATATTGAGTGAACTAATAGGGCTACTTTAAGAGGGAGGAGAAGATATTGGTGAGATTCTTTATATGGGAGATTGAGAGGTGTTGAATGTTGCATCATGAGTGATATTTTGCTGTTCAAATGTTTTAAAATACTTTATTAGCTCCACTCAATTTGGATTTGCTAGGTGTATATCAACTAGTCTTATTATGCTTACTCTGAAAAATCATTACACACTTTTATCTTTAGGTATAATTAGTTCTAATAGAGATACTCCAATGTATATGATTTTTTTTCTTACAATCTCATTTTATTCTATTAGGTAATAGATTAAAAAACTAATATTTATGTTATAAGTCATTATATTTTATTTATTATTTTGTGGAGCGGTTGGAGCCTAGAGTTTTTATTATTATTGTGGTCAATGATATTGTTTTATGAATTAGATATATGAAAATTTCAATGTTAATGTTATGTTTTTTTACATGTATTTTTTTAGAGTTTAATTATAATATATTTTTGATTAATTATTTTGTTAGGCAACTAGATTGTGTTATTATTTTTTTTTTATTTTTGATATTTCTTTGCATGAGCGATTGACATCCAAATGATTTTCTTGAAAATTAAGTGAGATGAATTGTACATGTTTTCTCCACTCATGGGAGTTGTACTAGGTGCTTTATTATCATAAATTCTTTGATTTTATTTTTATAGCTTGGACATTTATTATTAGATAAAGCAATCATAGGAACAACTTTTCTTGACAATGTGGCATGTTGTTGATAAAACATATTAGAATTTCTTATTAGATGCGTCAAGAGATTGTTAGAAGAAAATGTTAATATTTAATTCATACTGTTGTTTGGAGACCGTGTATGGCGATCACACATGATAGTCTATGATATTATGTTATATCACTTGATGATTATACTAGATGTACATAGTATGTTAATTCTATTTAATATCATAGTTTTTATTTTTTATTTTTTTGGAATAATGAAAAATATATTTTATATTTTTTTAAATTCTCTTCTCCTTTCCTTATTATTCTGTACTATTGTTTGAACTCAAAATGGTTTAGTCAAATGGGAGACAAGCCAATTGAATGAGAGGTATGAGATGAAAATACTTGACTATTTAAGTTAATCATCTCCCATTTGATTTTATTTTGATTTTATAAAAAACAATCAAAAAGATAGACACAAATACAATTTAGTTGGATGATTTGAGAATGTTAGAAACTATATATGTTTTCTTTATATGGATGATATATAAGTGTATTCGATGAGTGATGATGATTCATAAGTGTGAGCTGATAATGCTAGACTGCCAAAGTAGTTTGTTTGTTTTTCATATATGAAGATTTTATATTTGTGAGTTATAGTGGATATATTACTTTTTGAAGGAGTTGGACTACTAGTTTAGGAGTTGATGATCCTTTAATATGATAATCAGATAACTTTGTAGTTTGTTGTAAATCTAGCATTTCACTAGTAGATGAATCATATTAATATTAATTCCTATTTTATGTGAAAATAGATTCATGATAATTTAATGGGAATTGTCTATGTGAATATTATTGAGTATATTGCATATGTATTCACTATGATATTTAAAGAATCACTCATGTTTTTTTTCTCTTCGAAGTTGAGTGTTTGGACAAATACATAACTTAAAGGTGGTGGTGGAGGTTTAGTATAATTTTATTTTTTTATGTTGATTTTTTTTATATCATATGAGAGCACCCAATATGTGAGTTGCCTCAACAATAGTTTGTATGTTTATTTTCTATTTTTTTTTGAATAATGGAAAATATATTTTATTTTTTACATTCTAATTCTTCTTTTTTCTCATTGTTCTCTTGTATTATTGTTTGAATCCGAAATGATTTAGTCAAATGGGAGACACGCCAATTGAATGAGAGATTTAGAGATGAAAATTCTTGACTATTTAAGTTATCCATCTCCCATTTGATTTTATGTTGTTTTTATATAAAATTACCAAAATGATACGCACAAATACAATTTATTTGGAGGATTTTGAAATGTTAGAAAATATTCAAAATTTCTTTTATGTGGATGGTTTATAAGTATATTCAATGTTTGATGATGATCCATGAATATGAGGTGATATTATTAGAGCTAACAAAGTAGATGAATCTGTGTTTCATACAAGAGACAATGGGAGACCAAGGTGATTGTTTATTTTAAGAGGAATAAGTTCTAGTTCAAAGATTATTACTTATGTAAGTGATACGAGTGATTAATTGGGATGAAAATATAACATTGTGCTAGAGGTGTCAACCGGGCCGGGCCGGCCCGGCACGAGGCACGGCACGAGGCACGGCACGGTGGCACGGGTTCTTCCCGTGTCGGTTTCACGTGGGCACGCATGGGCGTGACCCGGCCCCTCCCGAAAAAAAGACCGCGGGTCGGGTCTGATTGGATCCCGACCCGCAGTCCCGACTCTCGACCCGGCACGGCATGGCCTGCCGTGCCTACGTGCCGTGCCGTGCCCGGATGTTTTTAAACCGTGCAGGGTCGGGCACGGCACGGTAGCACGTTTGTGCCCTAAAAAAACGGGCTGGGCCGTGCCCTGCCGGCCCGTTTGACACCTCTACATCGTGCTAGTGATACCAATGATAGAAATAATTA
Organism: Sapria himalayana; assembly: GCA_029783825.1. Lineage (NCBI taxonomy): Eukaryota > Viridiplantae > Streptophyta > Magnoliopsida > Malpighiales > Rafflesiaceae > Sapria > Sapria himalayana. The sequence continues at coordinate 3,998,870 of JAREIK010002147.1, forward strand.
TGATAATTTAATATGAGTGGTATTTTTTTATTATTTGTACTGTCCTATATTGTTTGTATTTTAATTTTTATTATGTATCACTATATATATATATATATATATATATATATATATATATAAATTCACTATTTAAGTCAACTGCTTCCCACTTGATTTTATGTAGTTTCTAAAAAAAAATATATCGGTGATGGATTTAAGTATGTAAAAAAATATTTAAAATTATCTTTACATTGATGATATATAAGTATATACAATGATGATTCATAAATGTGAAGTAATATTGTTAGAGCAATCTAAGTAAATGAATACGTGCTGAATGCAAGAGATAATGGGAGATCAAGTTGTTAGAGCTATCAAAGTAAATGAATCCATGATTCATGAATGAGATAATGGTAGATCAAGGATTATTTTTTGGATGAGATGTAGCATAGTTTGTATGTATTTTCTGGTTTACTTATCTTTCTATTCTCCTCTCTCCTTGAATATTGCTGGAACTTAATTGGTTTTGGTGTAACATAGTATTAGAGCACATTGGAGGCAAATCAAGGGTGGCACTTAGTGATTAGGCTGGCGACACACCATACTCAAGTGTTGGGTAGAGTTGTTGTTTGCAGTTGGCGCCTGTAATGGATGTGGTGCTGGTTATGATGATGTTCAATAATAATTTGGTTATAGTGGATGTAATGGTGACTATGGTGATTGTTACATTTGTTTATTGTGTACTGTGGGGGTGCCTTGTGTTTGTGAGAGTTTATGTGCTTGGTGCGATTGGAGTTTTATTGTTATGTTTTTACCTATTGTGGTAATGATCAAAATTTATGTGAGTTTAGTTGGATAAATTTAGTAAAAATTAAAGATAAATGAATGTTCATTAGATGAGCCATCTTAAGCCAAAATATATGAGTAGTTGGTAATTGATCCATGATTACTAATATATCTATAATAGTCAATTGTCCTGAGTGTGTCAAATATATTTGGTTTTTATGATAAATGCAAGAAAATTAAGATATTACTATGTTGATTTATTATCTAGATATAGAGATATTTTATTTATATGAAAATATTACTTAATAATTAGTATGCTAATTGATTAATCATGGTGAGGTGGCTCATGAGGCTTGGATTAAGTATGAAAGATGATTGATGGTGTGATTCATGCAATGAGAAGTTTGTATGATTAAATTTGAAGTATTTTGTACTTGTATGCATTGATGGAGTAGTATACTATTCCATGCATCTATAGTTATGTCTATATTAGAGGTGTCCTTTGGGTTGTGTCAAGCTACCATGCCGTATTGAATATGACACGGTTCCTATCGTTGGGATGTGTTGTGCATACATTACTTTGGGAAGGTATGCCCAGCACGACCAGATGGAACCACTACAGCATTTGACCATGCTGGGTTGGGTTTTGGTTAGGTATAATTGGCACGACTGGGCCTCACCCTCAGACATTCTTTTGTGCCTGGCTTGGTCAGCAGCCAATCAAGGCTAGCTTGGGTTAGCCAGTGCATGCATCAGGCTGTGGCCACGAGCAAGCATCTTAGACTGGGAGCCCTGGCATGGTGCTTAGGCAGTGGCCACTGACATTGATTTGGCCAGTCACCAGTGGGCCATGCTGTGCATTTTGGGCAGTGGGCTGTGGCCTGTGGGATGTGGCTCAGCTTCCTGAACTTTTCATTTAATTAATTTTAATTTTTATAGTTCAATTTAGTATATTATAATTATTATTTTTATATATATATATATACAGGTGTCCACCGGCCCGGCACGCGGCACGGCACGGAAAAATTCCGTGCCCGGGCCCTTGCCGTGCCCTGGTTAGGCGCGTGCCGTGCCTGACCCAGCACGGTTCGGCACGCGGCACGGCACCCCGGCACGGGTCAGTCCCGTGCCAGGTGTCCCGTGAGCCCGACCCCAGGAAGCCCCTCCCGCATAAAAAGACCGCGGGTCTGGTTTGATTCGACCCGACCCGAGGTCTTTCCGTATCTCGAACCGCTTGGACAGGTGTGCCCGAGCGGGCCAGGCAAGGCACGGCATGGCACGGCACGCCGTGCTGACGGGCCATGCTGGGCTCGGCAATTTTTAAACCGTGCCGGTCCGTTTGACACACACACACACACACACATATATATATATAAAATTTATATTATGTAGTAATTTTATGTAAATATAAAAAAAAATCAAATTTTATTTAATTGTAATTAGCAAAGTCTAAATTGTACTACAAATATTATTAATTTGAAATATAAGAAAAAACATAAAACATATGAAATTAGGCTTGAAAATTTAAATCTAAAGTAAAAAAGACGCTTGAATAATATAATGATTGTATACTAGTCGAATTGAGTTTAATGTCATTAGTGATTAGTCACTCTGTTTAGCTTATAATTTGGGTCGTCATAGCTCATAGTCTTAATATGAGTAATATCATGTTCATGTAAGTTATTATTCACTTGTAATTATTTTATTTTATCTTGAAAATTATTTGTGAATTATTATAGTCTTTTAAGTATGTCAGATTTTCAATGATATTTGATTATGCTATATTTTTTTTATTTGAAATTATATTTATAGTTGTAGAAAATATATGTTTTGATGCAATGCTAGACATCAAAAGAATTAATATATTATGTGTCATTTTAGATAGCTTGAGAAAAATAAATTCATATGATTTATACAAACTCAATATTTAAATTTTTTATATAAATTTGGGACAAGATAGTACCTAAGTACATTTACAACTTATTCCTATTTGATGAAACTCTCCATAATTTACCTATTCCTAACTAAATAGAAAATTTATTTTTGAAAACAATATTAATTTTTATATTCAAAGATTTGTTAAAATTATTATATTTATTATCATAATATTTCAATAAGATATTTAATTATTTGTAAATTTGATCATGTGATTAATGTGGTTGATTCATATAAGTGGATATGTATTTGATAATAATTTTTGTTTTTTTTATCTTAATTTTATAATTTAATGTAGTCATGCAATAAAGAGATGAAATAAAGTATTATATTTTAAATATTGTATTTTATTTCATCAGGCATAACATACAAATTATGGTTTTCTTTTAATAATTAAAGTGATTAGTAATGTTATATATGTACATAAGTGTAATATATATAATGAGTATGTATAGATGCTTATATATTTGTCATATTATATATAATCTTAAGAAGTTCTAAAATTATAATTTATTTGTTTAGTTTGGTTGGTTAAATATTATTTTATTAATAATAATATTATTATAATCGAATCTCATATTTGGTAGTTAACACATGAGTTTAAAATAATGTATATAATTTCAATGGTGTTGAACATCTACTTGGATTTTCTAGTATATTATATATATATTTTTAATGAGAAATAATTTTTAAGCAGATTAGTTTTATGAAGCTAATTATGTGATACATATCTAATGTAAACAATTTTATCTAAGGGATAATATTTAATAATTTTTATACATATGCTTATTGTTACATCATTACTTGAAATATTATCAAATATTATATTAAACATTTTATTTTCTATATTATATATTCTAAAATTTTTATTTATTAATAATCTTAAAGTGTGTCTATGCTAAAACTATTTATTTATTCTAAAATTTTTATGTGCATGGGTTGAGACTGACCTATTACTAGGAGATAACACATTTTTGGATTTTTATGTTGTGTTATTATTTATATTTATATCTACATTATTTCTATATTATTTATTATTTATTATTATTTTTGTTTAGTATTTAGATAATTTTGATTATAAGAGTGGTTTTTTAATTTTTGTTTATGTTATAAATTAAAAAATAACTTTCAATAAAATTAAGCTCGTGCGCCTCTATGTGCTTAGCAAAACCACAAATACCCTATTCCAATGAAAATGCTCGCTCATCAATAGTTATTTATAATTTTAGTTTAATCAAATTATAAATGAAAAAAAAATATAACAATAATATTACAAGCTTGCTATTGCAAGATAAGATTTTTTGAGAGAAAAAAAAAGAAATTAAAGTTCAAATATGAAAAATTCTAAATGTGAAAATCTTATTTATAGAAAATTTGTAATATTAAAAAATATATATTTTTTAAATTTTCTGATATTTATTTGGATAGAATTTCAATTGTTAGATTTCTAATCCTAGTTATTGGATGAAATCCAATGATTGACAAATATTAATTTATTTATTTTTATGTATATTTGATTGTGAGAGTGAAAATAATTGTTGCTGTCGGTGAGGTTGTCTGAAGGTTCTCATTGTTAAACAATGGGTGGCTACAAATTTAAATGAGGTACTTGATAAGCATGTGCCATGCCTGTTCATGGTGGTCATGCTTGAATTTATTGGGCTGTGCTATGGCCTTGGGCCCACATGAGGAAGGTCATAGAATAGTTCTGGGTTGTGATGTACCATACTAGGCATGGAATTTTTGTGCCACACATTGTGTCAGCCTTAGGCTGCATATTTCAGTGGGCACCTCTAACTTAGATTGAACAAAGTTGGTATGTTTAGTTAAATTACTTTAACTATTTCACCATCTAGTGATAATAAAAGAATTGGCAATCATTCTCCAAGAAGGAGGAATTAAATTATGATCTATTTTTTTGTGAGACATTGGGACATATTCATTATTAGTGTTGGATGGTGTACTACTTGGAGTTATAGATGATGTACATTAAGCTAATGGATCTGCTCAGGTTGTATGATCCACATATACACTCTTATTATGCTTTCTCAAGTGAATTACTCTTAACATCATTTCTTGGACATTAACAGCTTTATTCGACACTTATATGTTTATTATTTTTTATTCTTACAATCTTTCTTTGTACTATTATGTTATATATTTTGGAGACAATACTCATGGCACATATTATCATATATATGTATGTATGTATCTTGTAGAGTCTCGTCTTTAATGTGATTATGATTAATGTCATTGTATGAGCTTTGAGATATGATAATATCAATATTGAGTCTTTTTTTTTGATATATGTATTTTTGTATGAATTTTGATATAATTTAATTATAGTCCGTTGGGTTGCTAAGTGATTTGACCGTGATTATTATTTTTTTCTCGTGGTATCTTTGTGTGTAATTGGAAAATTAAAAGTGATTTTTTGAGGTTTGAGTGAGGTAGATTGAATGTAAATTTGTTTCACTTAAAAAATTTCTTTAAGTGCTTGATTATCATTGATTCATTGAAGATGCATTGTTTTTTTGAATATTCATTATTGGATAAGCTTAAGATTCTAGAACTAGTTATTAAAAGGATGATTTCTTTTGATTTATGTAAGTTAGATATATATTAGAATCTAGCTGATATGTCAAGAATGCATTATAAGAAACTAATTAAATTTGATTGATTTATATATTTTGGAATCCTATAAGATGATGACACATGATAATTAAATTATTTTATTATTTTTATTAATTGGATAAATGAATATCAAATAAATTAAACAAAATTTATAAAGACAAGTGAGGATTGTTTGAGATAGTTGTCACGTCCAATATATATTTTCTAGGGCATTAGTTATGAAGTATAAGACTATCTAAATTTATTAGAATTTATCTGATATGTTAAGAATGTATTTTAAAAGACTAATAAAATTTGATTGATTTAGATATTTTGGAATCTTATAAAATGATGACACATGATTGATTTTTAAAAAATAATTATCATTTTTTTTAATATTGGTCTGGGTAGATGTGTCAAATGAGCTGGGCAGTTGAGACTCGATTTGAGGTACTGCCCGACTCAGTTGTGCTTAGTCTGGTACGGTATGGCCCATAATTGTGTCTGGGCTTGTGCTGGGCTGGCTCGAGGCATGACTCATGCCATACCTTGTCAATGTAACACGAGCCTCATGTCGGGCCAGTCACGTCTCGGTACCTTGGTCCGAAGGCATGGTTCATCGGCACTACCCAAACCAAACAGTACTCCTCCCCTCAGCTCTGAATGGTTGGATTTTGGGCTGGTTTTTGGGTGAGTCTGCCTTCGAAATCCAAACTTGAAGACCACAGCCAAAGTCGAACCCAACCTCAATGATCGACGTCTCGACGTTCTAACTACCGAGTCCCGATCTACATATTCCAAAAGTCGAAGCTTCTGGAATTTGTGATCGTTGGGTCGATTCGAAGATCGAACTAACTCAACAGTAAAAAAAACACACGTTTTAACTTTTAATTCGTTGGATTCGACTCTAATGACTAGGGGTAGAAATCTTATAGTTATGATTATGCTCCTTAAAAAATCATAAAAAATTCAAAAAATTTAAAAAATGATTTTTTTTAAATTATATTTTTTCAAATATATATATTGCCTCATCTCATTCTTAATTTATATCTTATATATATATATATATATATATATATATCTAGTATTATTTCTCCGTCTTCTCTTGGCTCTCTTATCTTTTCCTCTCTTTCTCTCGATCTCTACTTTTAGTTTTGAATTTTGGGACTCGGGTGAAGAGTGCTGATTGTTGATTTTGCGGCGGACATCATAAAGAAAATAATATTTTATGCAGTACGGATATTAACCTCCAAATTTTGTTTAATTTAGTTTTTTTATTTTAATTTTAATTAACTTAAATTTAATCAATATAAATCAATATTTAATTTAAAAAATAAAATGTATAATATAATTAATAAACTAATAAAAATTTAAAATGTCAAATAGTAATTTTAATGATGATAACAAAATTAATTTAAATGTAAATATAAAAAATTTTAATATTGATAATGATAACCCTAAGGAAAGGTTTGAGGTCACAGAAATTTTATTCTTTCTGGTCATCTCAATTCAAATATCAAAAAAATAAAAAATTAGAAGAAAATTAATAGTTCGAACTCATTTTAATATTATATAACCTAAAAATATTAGGGGTGCTGATTAAGAATCAACACAATGTAAATATTATAAAAAAATATTAATTTATAAGAGTTTATGTTGGACTGAGCACCTCAAGAGGCTTGTCAAATAATACACAAAAAAATACAGTACATTAGATCCTAAGCAAACTCAACTTAGTAGTGAGGTCTTTGAGGTTGGATCTAATCCAGCCTCAATGTTGACTCCTTATACCGCAATGAGTTAGGGAGAGAAGATATGATTAAACTGATTATCACGATGTGTCTTCTGATTAGATTTTTGAAAGATCAAAGAATAGTTAGTATCATGTAGCCTTATTTTCAGCCTGCATATTATAAGATTTATAGGTCCATATCTATGAATGACATACTAAGATATTATAACTTAGAAAAATAAATAATAAATAATAAATTTTGGGAATAAAGTATAATCGAGTCTGTAACTTAAATATCTAGGCTAGTTATGATAATGCATCTTATGCACGTCTCATTGTCTATTATGTAGAATGTAAACGGATACTAAATAAAAAAATATTAGGATTTTTAGAAAATGTTCATTGTCATGATTACCCGGCCATTTATGAGTGCATAATGAAAATCTTTAAAGAATATAATATTCAAAATATAATATATAGTATCATATTCGAAAATGTATCTAATAATCGAGTGACTATTAACAAGTTTGTTAGGACTATTAGAGATGAGTCATTAAGAGAGATTTTCTACGTTAAATGCATGTGTCATATCATTTACCTTATAGTACAAGTGGAGATGAAGGTTGTTTCCTCTGCTTTAGAATACGCGCATATAGATTAATTTTTGGAAGATCAAAGAGTAGTTAGTATCATACAGACCTATTTTTAGCTTGTATATCGTAGGATTCCTAGGTCCACATATAAGAACGATATACTAAGATACTATAACTTATAAAAAATAATAATTAATGAATTTAGGGAATATAGTGAAGTTCTGTGTTGTAACGTTAGATATCTGGACTAGTTACGATGATGCATTTTATGCATACCTCATCGCCTACTACTTTGAATTTAAATGAACACTAAATAAAAAAAATATTAAGATTCTCAGATATTTTTTATCCTCATGATGATCCGGCTATTTATGAGTGCATAATAAAAATTTTTAGAGAATAAATATTTAAAATAAAATATATAGTATCACATTTAATAATGCATATAATAATTAAGTAGTAATTAAAATGTTCATTAGGAATATTAGAGATGAGTCATTGGGAGATATTTCTCATGTTAGATGAATGTGTTGTGTCATTAATCTCATAGTACAAGCGGGAATGATGTTTATTTCATTCGCTTTAGAATACATACCTAACTTACTAAATTTTTTTTGTATGTTTCATAGATAACATGAGTTTGGTAGTCTCTGTTTATCTGTGAGTTTAAAGAAAAGATTTCTATTGGATGTGATATACTATTAAAATTACATATACCTGATGTTGGAGTTACGTGTTGGATATGAATACATGATATTTGACTATGTTAATAGTAAGAGTGGTGAATATATTATTGATGATACTGATTGGGTTATAAGAATGTCATTATATAAAATTTATGAAAATTTTTTATGACACAACGAACATGTGTTTGTCAGTAAATATTCTCATCACTTGTATTGTACTTAGGTACATATATAATTTTGCAGTATATTTAAGAAGTTTTGAGATGTCCCTATATTTAGTAACATGATTGTTGAAATAAAAATTAAGTACTTAAAGTACTAATCTACAATTCTATTTCTTTATTTTTTGACTACCTGCATGGGGCCTATGGTTAAAGTGGAAGGGGTAGAGAATACTTTGTCTTACATATCCTCGTGCATGAATCAGGAATACCAACCTGAAGAGTTAATTCATGAGAAATTGACTGAGCTATTTATATACTATGATATTAGATATGTTGATAGTTGTAGTCAGGTTCCGAGTATGGATATGATATTATATTCAGAGATGATAATTTTTCCATTTAGTTAGTGAGCTGGAAATGATGGGGTGAACCATCGAATATGAGCGAGTTGTCTCAGTATTTAAATATTGATTACTGTTCAATTCTATCATATACTGATAATAACAATTTAAATATTTTACAGTGGTGAAAATCATATGAGTTCACCTATCCCATGCTGTCTAAGATGACATGAGATCTACTAACTCCTCAGGTTCTGAGATTTTGGCCAGATATTGTTAAGGAATTAATATGTATGAAAGATTGAGATGATTCGAGTTTAGGTATCCAGGATTGTGCTGCAATTGCAGCAAGAGCCGATGAGTTGGTTGCTGATGATGATTCCTGAGATTTTGTCAATGATTAACGATTGAGATTGAGGTTAATGTATTGTCAATAACCTATCACTAGTGATATCATTATATGCTAACGAGATTGATTATTTTTGGATTATCTATGTTTTTATATTTTTTTGTTATTTTGAGCTTATTATTTTTATTATTATTTTATTCTTTATTTATTCAGATACTTACTTATGAGTTTGATATTATATGTTTATAAATTTATTTTTGATGTATTATGTTTTATCATATAATAATTAAATTTGTTTTGTTATTTAGTAATATGTGTGTGTTTTTATTTGTTAATTGTGACTTGTAATATTAATTTTATTTTATTTGTTATATTAATTTAATTATTTAATTAATTTAGTTTTAAAATTTAAATTTTAAAATATTTTTGAAGTTTTGGCATGGCACAGTGGCTTGATTGGGCCACCAAAAAATAGGTCGCTCCCACTCGACCCAGCCTAACCTATTTGACACCTCTAGGTTCGGGCGGGGTGGGCGTGGGCCAAGTGGATTGTGCTCATTTCTCGGTATGTGGTCATGATTCTTGGTTATCATGTTGGTGGATCTTGTCAATGGGTCATACATATGAGTTGTGCCTAGCTTGTCACAAGGGATGGCAGACTCTGGACCAACATGGCACGAGCTGTGCATCGGGTTTGGATCGTGCAATGCTTGGGTCATCCTGCTCACTTGATATCTCTATGTTGAAAGACATCATTTATATACACCTTTATGTGTTATTTGTTTATACATCTAAGGTTGTTTGGTTTGGTTTGATTCAGATGCCTGCTTAGTTTTGCAAATAGTGAGATGAACAAAACTCTATTATATTGATTATAGTAGACTTTTCATTACTTACCAATATTGCTACTCGATTTTGCCCATTATTGTGACTTTGTTTTTGGGAAATTTGTTGGATTGTTGTATTGTTGTTGAACATGGTTGATACATATTGATTGGGGTGTCTATCTTCACATGTGATGTTGCTTCTTGTTGATGGGCAAAGCTTTATCTTTTAGTTATCAGTAATCTTATTGTTGTTTATTCTTATATTGGTTTGATTATTGTGGTATTTGACATGTACATATTTTAGATGATTGTACTAGTTAGCCTACTATTTTGTTATTCATCATTGGGATATTATTATTAAGATAAGATAATAAAGTAAAAAAAATGATGGATACTAATTTGATTTCATTATTTTAAAATACTAATAATTTGTAATACTAATATATAGGTTAAATTATTATATTTTACTTAATTAATGTATTATCTTTAATTTTTTTCTTAATAAAGTATTATTATTTCTTAATAAAATAGTGGTTGTATCCAATGTAAGTATTTTGCTTAATTGCATGAGTTAAGAGAAGATAATATCTCAACAATCTTATTTCTGAAAGTCAGAGAGGATGTTTTTATGTATCTCGAACTTGAGGCCTATTATTTTTGGATGAAGATACTTGTTATTACACCAATGCATGAACTTGATCACCCAAATACTTAGAAAATGCTTGTGTTGCATGCATCATCTTAAAATAAGTCTGAATGAATTCTCTTACAATAACTCTTACCTTAAAATAAGTTTCATCACCCAAATAAGTCATCTTTTTATTACACCAATGCATCATATTTGTAAACAATTATTTACAAATAACAATAAACATTCCTAAGGCTCGAGGTGCTCATTCTTAAGTTTCATCGGAGTGGAGAGTATTTATCTTTTACAACAAGATATGATATCTTTTTAAATAAGATAATTTCTCAGAAAAAGATTTGAGTATCCAAGTATTATCATGAAAGCAATATAAAAAATAAAAGAAGAATGATATTATGAGTATGATAATATCTGTGATATATTTTTTTTTTGGAGAGTAAAATGATGGTAATTACACAACCATTTGCATGGTAATCACACAAACATTTGGATGCCTCGCTATTTAAGATTGTCCCATGCAGTCACTTTGTGGTGACACAACACACGCCTCAATAACATTGCACAGTTTGTGCCTCCATTGTGTAACCAGTCACACATCACTACACCCTGTGTGTCTCCAAACTTGTATGTGCACTATGCTTGTGTCATTTTGAATATCTTGACACACTTTTCACAATACCCATGTTTATTGTGTCATTACACACACACACACACAACACATACTATTGTTACTATTATAAAATTAGGATTAACAAAATCTTATTTTTTTGTGAAGGCAAAACATCTTATAATATATTGTAGAGAAATGAAAATTGTTCTTTTAGCTTGAAAAAACAAAGTAAAAATGTTATATATATTTGGCTAGGGTTGGGATAATCCACATATTGGGTCACTCATTCATATGAAGAAAAAAAGATTGTAATAAGATAATACAATAAATCTCAATAATTACTTTTTTGAAGAATTGGTTTTTATCTTTATTAGTCATGTTTTATTGTTTTATTTTTATCTTTATTAGCCATGAAGTCATATTTATTGTTTAATTTTTTTGAACTATAACTTCTAATAAGCTATTTTAAACTTGTTCGAATGACTTCAAAACATAATTCTTTATTTTTTTAGTCAACTCTATCTTTATTATTATATATTTTTTTTAATTTTTGAACTAAAATATCTATAACTCTTTTTAGATAAGATTTAATGATCTAAAATATCATTTGTTTTTTTAATGGATATATATTTTTTTGTGAGCATATTCATTTATGATATTCTTTTAATATATATTTTTATACATTCATATCAACATTGTCTTCACATTAATACTAAATGTTTTGAAATTTATAGTATAATAATTTTTTCTATAAAGTATAATTATGTTAGTGATCATTTTATATAATTTAATTTTAAATGGTTACTAAGATATTTTTATAATTTGATTATTTTAAAATGAGCACATTAACACTAAACTTATTTTTGATTACTAAGACAATTTGATCATTTTAAAGTATTTTTTTTGTCACCATGAAGTTAAAATATGTTTTTTTAAATTTAATATTAATTCATTTATTTTGTAAGATAACATTTTCTTTACTTTTTGATGAGTCCATCACTCCATCTTGATTTTGATTGGCCATATTTATCTATATTATTTTATTCTTAGAGTAGTTCTAATTATTTCAAACATAATATATATATATATATATATATATATATATTATCTTTTTTTTGTGAGAATTTGTATTTATTATATGAATATATATTTTTTTACATTTATATAAACTTTGTCTTTCCATTAATTCATTATATGAATGTTTTAAAATTTTATAACATTATATGTAATACCATAACATATATTAAGCAAGCCAAACTAGTTTCATTTTACCTTATTATAAATTTTATAACATTATATGTAATACCATACACATTACATGATTCTCTTGTAAAAATGAGTTAGGTGAATGACACTTGGGTAGTAGTCAAGTTAGCCTTCTTTTCATCTCAACTATTTATCAATGTTTTGTTTTATTTATTTATTTATTATAATTATTGATATATTTGATATTAACAAAAATATCACTATCAAAAGTTTTTATATTATCTTAATAAAAATATATATTTTAAACTATATTAATATAGATATTTAAATTATAGTTGACATTCTTTATTTTAATTTTACTAATGTTATTATTATTTGATTTTAATTTAATTTTTCTAATATTTATTTTCTTTTGTTCTAGTTTGAAATTAATGTTTTGTCCATTGTTATTAAAGATGGACTTTGCATGCACTTTAGGTGAGGTGATTTAGGGCTATGGGAAAAGTCATTTTAGACATCTAGAATATATATCATCTTGGAACAAAATATTTCTATAGATTAAATTATGTTAATTATTTTGTTTAATAAAAAACTTTTGTTAGCAATGTAAATGATAGAAATATCAAATTTTTGATGAGGCACTAATTGTGATGGGATTACTTCTAATTTTATGATCTAATGTTCTATTTATTTGTTGGATGTTGTTAGCATTCATTTGGAGGACCATCAAATTGAGGCTTAACAAAAACATTATGAAGCATTGAAAAAAATGAGTTCTTAAGGTATATACCTTTTGCATTGTGACTTTGTTAGGGCCCTTAATGCTTGCATCTTTTACACTTTACTAAGAAAAACATCTTTCATGAAACCTTAAGAGAAAGTTTTGAAGGAAAGTCATAGCTTAAAGTCCTTAATTCACAAGATTTTAGTCCAACGCCATCTATCACAAGTGACTTCTCATTAAGTCAAGAACTCACTTTGTGTTATTTTTTTTTTAATTTTTTTTCCTTTATTCTTCTTTATTTTTATCATATGGTTATTATGTAATATATAATTTTGTTAGTATGAGATAGAGGTGTCAAATGGGTTGGGCGCCCAAGCAAGGTTTGTGGCTCAGTCTAGTTCATCAGTGTCAGTCCCAACATAGTTCAGAATCCTACTTCGGGCCTGGCTGGGCCGCTCCATCGCATGGTTTGTGCAGTGCTGGGCCAGCAAGAGTCGTGCCTCGCATCAGGCCAAGCATGACTCGTGAGCTTGATCTGATGACACAATAAATCAACTCGAGTGACTGCCCAATGAGGCCCCATTGGGAGGTCACCCGGATGGGTTTATTTTATTTTTTTTTTAAATTCAATGGGGTGATTTATCTTTTTAAAAATAATCGGCCACATGATTGATTGTACTTGGTTTGCTTGTAAGATAGCCACCCATCGCCATCATGGCTGTGCACTTGAGGCTGTGACATTGCCTACCGTAGGATAACAACAAAGATGCATGACTCGTGTACCTTCATCATTTGGCATGGTTGGGCATGACCGTGCACTTTATTGTGCCCACCGTGTTGTGTTGGGCTAGTGAACTGTACCACCTTGCTATGCCTGGAACGGTTTGTTTGACACATCCAGTCTAAGAATATTAACTTATCTCTTTTCAGCTCATTGCACAATAATATAATTTTTTTCTCCTTTGGAAAACTTAGAGGTTTCAAACTAGGTGTGTTGTGTCAGCATTACCCATTTGAGTGTGGCATGACCATGCCACCATGTTGTGTCAGACACGACAAGATATGGTTGGCCTGTATAGTGCATGGCCATGCTAGACTATGCTAGGTTTGGTGCAGACCATGCTAGTTTGGGCTAGTTTAGATAGTGCAAAGTAATTTTTTTGTCATAATACTAAATTCTAAGATTGAAGATTGCATGAGAGTAAGACATAATATAATTTTTATAAATTTTAATTTTATTTAATAAAAAAGATTAATGAATAAATCAAATAAAAAAATATCAAAATCTAATTTAAGAAAAATTGTAAAATGCAATCCAATTCAAAATTCAACATATTATACGCTTTGTACATATTATATCAATCATCAATAGAGAAATTATAAAATTGTATAAATTAAAATTGACAAATATAGATAAATAATAGTATTGTAGCACATGATAGATATGATATGAATCAAAAATTATTAATGTTCAATCAGTGTCTGTAATATAATATTGTAGTTGGAGATATAGATAGTCATTATCATCATCATGAACTTGCTTGAAGATCATTACCACTAGTGCAAACAATATTGCGGATGGAAGATCATTATTTTATTTATTTAGTTTTTATCTCAATAATCATATTATTAAATATAAAGTAATCTCTATACTTGCAAAACATCTTATAAATATTGCATATGCATCAAAGTATAATATAAGTAATATGAGTGTATACAGATGAATACTTGTTTGTCATATCATAAAAAATGTATATGAATTTTATAAATAAAATTTTTGTATCTTAGTTAGAATTATTGATAATAAATTTATTACTCTTATTATTAATGTAATCAGATATTATGTGTTGGTTGTGAATACATGATTTGAACATTATATACGTGTAATTTAAATGATCTTACATTCATTTGAAATTTCTTTTAACTCCTACAGAAAAATATTTGTAGCTAAAGTCTTTTTGTCTTTTAGGTGTTTTATGGTATTTTAGTGAATTTCTTATTTTTTCTAGTATGAAAGAAATATAAATTTATTTTTGTATGTACTATGAGATTAATTATGTGACATATGTGGCTAACATGAAATATTTTATTTAATAGCTTATCTTTAATATTTTTAATAAACACACTAATAGTAATTCTGTTATTAGAAGCATTATTGAAGTTCATATTAAATATTTTATTTTAAATGTTATATTTCCTAAAAATTTGTGTTATACACTCATATATGTCAAGTTCATCATGAGGATGAGGGATCTTAATATTTTTTAAAATTTTAATTTAAAGTCTTTGTGGTAGGTGTTGAGGCATGTAAATATTGCATTGTTACGACTAGTCTATATATTGAATATCATGAATATCACTCCTTTAAATTTCATAAATTTTTTAATTATTAATTATTTGTTTAATTTATAAAATTTTAATATGTTATGCTTATATGTGATTAAACCTATGATAAATAGGCTGGAAATAGGTCTGCATAATATTGATTATCATATGATTATTTGAAAATCTAATCGAGAAAATAATGATGATAATTAGTTTGATTTTTTTTTTTCACTCTCAATATCATTGTGACATATAGAGAGAGTTAACAAAGCTGAACTAGATTCAGTTTGAAAGACTTAATTACTAAGTTGAGTTTGTCGTGGATTTAATACCTATAATTTTTTCGTGTATTGATTAACATATTTTTTTAAGTGCTCAGTCATACATTTACTCTTACATGTATATATCTTGTTATAATATATATATTGTATCAATTTTTCATTGACACTTATATAATTTTAGTTTTTATTATTTTAAAGTTTGTCCATACTATTGATGTTTGTTTAATTTTTTATTATTTAGGTGTCATATGAGTTTGAGTTGAAGTTGTTGGAGAAAACATAATTTTTGTTTCGAACCAATTTGTAGATTTATTATTGTTACATATGTCTGTCAATTTGATATTCTTTTTTGTTAAGTTTGCTTTGTTATATTTTTTAATTATTTATATTATTTAAATAAAATATAAAACCAAAGTTGTAAAAAAAATTATAAATTAGCAGTGTAACCAAAAAATTTTAAAACTAGTACCATATTGCAAATTGTTCTGTTATAAATTTTAACCTTAAACATCTATGCAAACAACTCGCAGTGTTGTGTGTACTGACAAGCTCACTCACATTACCATGAGTCGTTTTTCTTGTCCTTGTATGCACAAATATTGAATGTAAATTTAACCAAAAAAATAGTATAATGTATGTATATCAAATATTTATATTACAAAATGATATACTAAATAGATTATAATACACAGAATGTCAAAATAAAAAAAGAGAAATTGAGAGAGTCAGAGAGACGAGAAAAAATTAAGAATGAATACCTAAATTATTGAGAGATTTAATTTTTATTTTAAATAGGCCAGAATCATGATAGCCATCAGATTCTAGCCATAAGTCTTGGAATCAAATCCTATGACTATCGCAATTATAGATGTTAAATTTTTATTTTTTTTTATAGTGGATGGGCCGACATGGATGATAGGGATCGTTGTGGCTTGTTGTTGGCCTTGTCTGAAGCCAATTGTGTGAAAATGTGATGAATGGTTGACTTATATGGTTGGTCAATTCCAATTGGCTACGTAAGCAAGATCTGATTTATATGGCATAATTTTTTTTAAAATTATTTTCTCATCTGGCCATCATCTGACATGACTTGTCCTGTGACCCATAGCTGGTCCTAGGTCCCCAGGCTGGTGGAACATGCTACCTAGTCAAGCATGTGGATCATGGGATGACACAGTCCAAGACTATGAATGGTGTTGGATGTTATCGTGCCTCGGGCTGTACCTTGGCTGTCATACTCGTTTGACACTTTTAGGAGAATATAATAATTTTGCATTCTTCCTTGTTCAATATATATTAGCCCCCAACTCCCTCTCTCTCTCTCTCACTCAAATTCAACTCATTCTATCTCCTATTCCATATTTGGGCCTCGAGGCCTCAACATTGGAGCAAATAAGTTCATGTCTCAATCATATGATTGGTGATCCTGTAGGCTTCCTAGGAAAATGTATTTGGCATCTCCTAAAGATCAAGCTCATATCTCCAGGTTTATGATTAGAGTAATCATTATCTTTTGATGATCAGATTATTATATTGTTTGTCTCTACTATTTAATATTGGATCACTATAATATAGGCAGAACTCAAACACGTGAATGATGATTTCTTTTAGTTATCAATTTCCACTTATTATAAGATTTCCAACTCTATGCTCCACTCTACATCTCATTTATTGGTTAACAATTTTTTATGATTCAAATGTTTTTAAAATTTGAAAACAAGTAATCTATTTAATCAAAAATTATAAAATTATATAAAATCAGATTTAATATTTTTATTATATTATTAATAATTAGCATTAATAATATTATGTTTTGATCAAAATAAAATTAATTTGATTGTTTTTTAAACTTAAATAATGATGGTATGTTTGTTTTTAGTTTGTATATTTTATTTTTAGTTATTTAAATTATTTTATTATATTTTTACATGTTTTTTAATTATAAAGATTAATGTCTCAAAATATGTATATCACATTACTTACCTTATTGGAATAAAAATAATGTCTTGTACTTAAATTTTTAAAAATAATAATAAAAAGGATGATTTTGTAATTTTATCTAGTTATTGATATTTTTATTTGTTGTCTCAAAATTTGGAAATTATTGTTTGTATTTTTTATGTTTAATATTTTATTGTTTTGTGATAATTATATATAAGTTTTCATTTATGAGTATTTGTTGATGTTTCATTTTTATTTCATAACGATGTATAAATATGTTTAAAATAATAATGTTAGAGCTCTATTCTATTAAAAATTATGTTATTTAAGTATTTACTATAAAAAAAATTCTTGAATATGGTGCATCATTTTTAAAAAATATTTAAGCCTTTGTTTAGCTGCTCTAGGCTTGCCTCTAACAAGTCTCCTAGTTTTGCACTTTGTATGGGGGGCACTTGAAGCTTTTTATAACTACCATTTTGTCATATGAAAACTAAAATCCATAATCATAATGATTTATTTTTTATGAACTTAGTCATACCTAAGGTAATTATATGAGCCTTGTAATCAGCCTTAATACTACTTGATAATGAATTATTCTTATACAAAGATTCATTCATATATTTTTTGTTTTTATCATTTATTGTATGAGTAACATTTATAAATTAATTGTACTCGATCCCAAAAAATAGAGTATTGTAGTTGGTCGACATATAACATAAAATTATATTCAATCTGTAAATATATTTTTGTTATATATAAAGTTATTTGTTATTGTTGTGGTTTCACTAGTTTTATATTTTTTGTAGTATAATTTTTTATCTTTTTTTTTTCTTATTTATTCTGTTTTGGATGAGAGTACCCTTTATTAGTTTTATTAAACATATATATTTGTATGGTTTATAATTGAACAATTGTGGATATATGTTGATGGAGAAGATGCAATCTTATGTGCAATTGTAAATAAAAATATATAATTGTTGTCATACTCATAGGTAGTCATGTTTGAGTATGCAATTATTATTTCTTCGTAGACAAGGTGATCCTACAATAACCTTTTGTTGGAATACAGGCATGCAACATGTTTGCAGTCTCCTTTTATTTACTTGCATATTGATTAAGTAATGCTTTATCTTTTTGTACAATTGCAATGAAATTGGTTAAATTGCATTTTTATAATCATCATGTAATCCATTGATCTTTGCACTTTCATATCTGAATGAGCTATGTTGGGATTGAAAAATGTGGTTTTTTTTCCTTCACATTGTAACATTGCTTCCTTTGATCCCACATGTTACCTGAAAGATGTGTAGCTTGTGGTACTTTGTGATACATCCAAATTTTAAATATGAAATTGTTCATATTTTTCAAGCCTTGTGTCAATTATTAGATGTTTCTTTTTTCTGTCTTGGGTGTGCTTTGCAGGTAAGTGAACCTAAAAAATGGGGCTACTCGGCTGATTGGAAGAAAGTCCTTGTCTGTTTTTTTGGAACCCAGCAAATGTGAGCACCAATGTTTTTTGTAAATGCACTTTTTAAATATTAATGATATGTTTCCCTTTGCATATATAGATGTGTTTTTTGATATTAATAATCTATTCTGTTAATCATAAAACATGGAAGGAGGCCAAGTTAATAACTTGCCACATATGTTTAATGCTCAATATAATTTAGTTGAACTTGGAAATTTTTTCTTTTTTCTTTTTAAGAAAATTGAATATCCATTCATATTTTATTCCATTGATAATTTTCAATAAAAATTTTTATTGTTCTAATGACTATCCAATATGATTTTTATTTTTTTATAATATATGTTTTCTATGTTCAGTATAATGTGTTAATGTGCAGTTATATATATATATTAACATAATTTACTTCATAAGAATTTTGAAGTTAAATATGTTTCATCGAGAATAATACTAAGATAATTGATCTAGAGGTGTCAATTGAGCTAGGTATCTCGTGAACAGCATGAGACAACATTGTTCATAATAATGCTGGGTCTAGAGGTGTCAAACGGACTGGACCGGCCCATGGCCTGTCCTGGGCCTAGCACGACTTACTACAGTGTTGTGTCGACGCACCCTCAGCACGAGTTATGCCGTGCTGGGCTGAAAGTTTCTGGCCTATGCCGTGCTTGGCACGTACGACATGCCTATCACGTGGGCACGACACGACAAACCCAAGAATTGAACGACGCCCGACGGGCGATGGACGCTTGGCGGCACGGCGCTGAAACTGTACAATTTTAAAATTTTGACCGATCAACTTTGGGCTGATCTGGGCAAAACCGGGCCAAACCTGGTGGATTTTGGGCTGCGGGCCTTTTCTGGTCTTGCCCTTCCAAAAATTGTGCCGTGCCAAGCACTGCACGCCAGCTCGGCCTCGGAATGACACGACACGATTGATGTCATGGTTGTGCATGGCACGATCCCGGGCACTGGAAATTCCCGTGTCGGGCCTGCCCAGGCACGGCCGAATCGTGCCGTGCCTCGTGCCGGACCGGGCCGACCCTGTTCGGTTGACACCTTTATTTTCATGTAATGGGCTTCGATAGGATAAATTTTAAACAACAATTTTTTAAAACAATATTACACTAGTTATCGGATTACATCTAATGGCTACTGACTAAAATTTTATGGCTTTTGTGATTCTTGTCATTTATTAATAAAAAAATAAAAAAATTAATTTTTAAAAATTTTTAATTCTCTTTTTTTCTATAAATAGAGAATGATATTTGAAATTTTATTTTAATTTTTTTCTTTTTTTTATCAATCAATCAATCAATTTCTCTCTCCTTTGTGCCATCTTCTCTAGCTTTCTTTTTTTTCAAATTTTATTATATAATATATATTTTTTATGTAATTATTTATTTAGTTATTTATTTTAAGAATACTTATGATTTATGCATGCACATGCAAGATAAATGGTGGTGTGAGTGCTTGTGCAACTTGTCTTGAGGTTAAATTATAAAAGTAATTTAGTTTTTACTACATAACAGTCAGTGGTAATTGTATTTTTTTGTTGTTATTTAATTTTTTGAATTTTTTTCAGTTTCATAATTTATTTAATAAATATAAATATTTTAAAAAAATATCACATAATGAAGTTAATGGTAATGAATATGAAATTGATGTAGTTTTAAATAATAATGATAATCCTATCGAATGAAATATTGATCATATTCATATATTACAATGATTTTAAAGGAAATACATGATTAAATTGATTATGTTTATAAGTCTTCCGAAAAAAATTTTGGAGGATCATTAGACAATCAGTATTTTGTAGACCTACTTGTAGTTTGCTTATCATAGGATTTATAGATCAACAAGTATGAATGACATAGTAAAACATAATGAATTAAAAATAATAATTAATAATTATTGAATTTAAGAAATTTAGTAGAATGATATCTATGATGTGTGATATATGTAATAGTCTTGTTGTTGCTTTATTTGTATGCTTTACCACTAGAGGTGTCAAATGGGCCGTGCTGGGTAGGCTTGGCCCATTTTTAGTGAGCCCAACCATATTTTCATGTAGGGCCAGACACGACACAATTATTGTTTTGTCCCGTGCTTGGCCTGGTACGGTTTCTTCAGGCCCGGCATGGCCTACGGGCCAGTTTAAAAAATTTAATTTTTTTTTTGTTTTTAATATTTGTGTATTTAAAAAATATATATTAGATTAGATAATATTTAAAAATATTTAAATTGTAACTTGAAAAATATTGAATAGTAATAAAGTTGAATTTTCTTTAATTATGTTTAATTAGATTCATTAATAGATTTAGATTATAATTTATTAGAATTAAATTATAGAATTTTTAATGAAATTTTTTAACATAAAAATAAATTTAACACAATTTCTTAAATAAAATTTACAAAGTCACAAAGTCAAACGCAAACTAATCTTCAAATCGGCTAATTCCAAACTAAATCAAATACAACTTAATGTAAATATAAAAGCATACAAAATAAAATATTGAAATCAAAAATTAGAATCAAGAATAACACAAAACTCATAAGCATAACCATAAATGTAACATAAGTGTCGCGGTCGGGTGTCATGTGTCGATATGTCGCAATCCCACAATTGTCAATCATGAGACTTCAAAATCAAGTGGCAATGGCATGTGGTGTGGCAACGAGCAACCTCATCAATCGTCCATTAGCTTATCATGATCATCATTAATCGTAATTTCAAAATCACTATCATATGGATTATTATCATCAGCAATTAACTCTTCCGCTTTCGCTGTGGCTGTAGTCTCTGTCCCAGCATTATCCTGAATGCTAAACCTTGAATCCTCTCAGTCCTTTATGCATGCTAATGCTTCAACAATATCTGAATGTAATCTCGATTTCCTATTCGAAATCACATTCATTGTAACAAAAAAAAAACAGAATTCAATGTTACGCTTTACATCAGAGGAGTTAATAGATCTCGTGTCATCCTAGATAGCATGGGAAATGTGGACTTATATGATTTTTATCACTGTAATATATCAAGATTCTTAGTATCAGAATGTGATAGGATTGAGCAGTAATCGGTATCTAAGTACCAAGAATGCTTGCTCCTATTCGACGGTCCATCCTGTCGTTTCTCTCTCGCTAACTGAATTGAAAAATCATCTTCGAAAATATTATCCATGTCTGTACTCAGCCTCACAACAACAACAACAATAACTACTATCATACCTAGTGTCGTAGTATGTGAAAATATCAATCAAATTCTCGTGAATGAACCATTCAGGTTGGACTTCTAGGTTTATGCACGAGAAAATATAGGTCAAAATATTATCTACTCTTTTTATCTTAACCCTTGGGTCCAATCATGCAGCGAGTCAATAAAGAGATGAAATGGTAAACTAGTACTTTAAGTATTTGGTTTTCATCTCTGTAACCATATGGTTAAGCGTTGGTTTAGCTCAATACTTCCTAAAAATACTACTAATATTGCATATGTAACTGAGTGTAATGCAAGTCGTGAGAGTATAAATCAACGAACACATGTTCGTCGTATCATAAAAAAATTTCAGGAATTTCATAAATGAAAATTTTGTAACCCAGTCACTGTCATCAATAAAATATTCGTCACTCTTATTATTGATGTTGTTGAATATTACTTGTTTGTATCTAACATGTGATTCCAACATCAATTAGGTATAATTCTAATAGTGTCTCATATCCGATTAGAATTTTTTCGTTTAGTATTCGCAGACAAACAGAGACTATCAAATTTATGTTGTTTATGAGATGTGCGAATGTATTTTAGTTAATTACTTATATTATTCAAAATGGGGGAACACACCTTTATACTTGCTTGCAAGGAAGCACGAACACGGCTCCCTATAGTCGTGTCCACTTGTCCGACACCTGGACACGGTACGGACACGGCACGGATTCGTGTCCGATACGCCATGTGGCATATCATTAATCAATTCGTATCCGATACACCACGTGGCGTATCGGACGATTGTGTCTGCAGCCGTATCCATGTTGATAGTGCCCGATGTCCGACGATGTCTTGTGGCCAACGTTGCCGAATGGGCGACATTGGCCACTGGCAGGGGGTGGGCACAATTTGAGGGGGAGGCAAGGAGTGGGCGTGATTTGAGGGAGAGGCATGAGTGGGCGCGATTTGAGGGGAGAGGAAGGGGCGGCACGATTTGAGGGGAGAGGCATGGGCGGGCGCGATTTGAGGGGGCGGCAGGGGCGGGCCTATTTGTGTGGGGATGTGGCATAAAATAAAATAATTTTATAAAATAAAATTTTTTTATTTTATAAAACAAAAAATATATATTTTTATATAATATAATTATAAAATATTATTTTATAAAATAAAATAATTATAAATATTATCTTATAGAATAAAATACAATACAATATTTTTATTTTATAAAATAAATAATATATATTTATTTTATATAATAAAATATTTTAATTTAATTTAATTTAATTTATTTTATAAAATACCTAATATTTCTAAAAAAATAATTTTTATTTTTTTTATCATGCGGTATCTTAGTTGTATCCGTATCTTAATTTTTTAGAATTTTTCGTGTCCCCGCATCCTGCTGTGTCGTATCCCTGTTTCCGTGTCCGTATCCGTGTTTCTTAGCTCGCTTGCACAATCAGATTAATCAAGTGACACATGCATCTGACATGAAAAATCTCTACTAATGGTGCATCTCCAATATTCCTAACAAACATGTTAGTTGCTATTTCATTGTTAGATGCGTTATCGAATGTGATACTAAAAATTTTATTTTAAATTTTATATTCTTTAAAAATCTTCATCATATACTCAAAAATGACCAGACAATCATGAGGATGAATAATCTTAGAGAATCTTAAATTTTTTTTATTCATTATTCATTTAGAATCTACATAATGGGCGATGAGATATGCATAAGATGAATTAGCGTGACTTGTCTAGATATCGGATGTCACAGACACCACTTAACTATATGTCATAAATTCATTAATTATTATTTGTTTTTCTAACTTATAATATTTTAGTATGTCGTTCCTAGATGTTGACCTAGGAATCAAATGATAAGCATGTTGAAAACATGTCTGCATGATGCTCATAATCCTTGGATCTTTTGAAAATTGGATCGGAAGATCTATCAATGTGATAAATTTGACCATGTCTTCTCTACCCAACTCACAATGACATATGAAGGGAATAAACTTTGAGACTGAACTCGATCTAGTCTCAAAAAATGCACTGCTAAGTTGGATTTGCATAGGATCTAATGCACCATGTTTTTTAGTGCATATTTCGGCATACCTCTTAAGGTGTCCAGTTTCAAACGAATTCTTACAAGTTAAATTTTTCATATAATATTTGTACTGTATCATTTTTTTCTTTCTCATTCCTAATAATTTTTTTTATTATAATAAAATGAGTTCAAACTACATAAATTCTCATTATTTTTTATTTTTTAGATGTTTGGGTTGAGATGACCGTAGAAACTAAAGTTTCAGCAGTCTTGGATCTTTTTGTAAGATTTTTATTTTGTAAAATAAAATAATTTTCATTAGTACTAATCATTTTTTTTTTTTTGGTTTTTTTAGACAAGAGGTAGAGTCTAGAATCTAGATGATAGAATTAGATTAAAGAGTATAGATTAGAGAGAGAGAGAGAGTAAAAAAATACTAATTATTTTAAATATTAATTATTAAGTTAAAAATTTTAGTTAAATAATAAATGAAAATTAAAAATACTCGCAAAGTAGTAAGATAGAGCACGCGCACCACAGTCTACACTAAGATTCAAATTTCTAAAGCCGAGCCTGAGTTGCGAGTCACTAAAAGCTGAGCCAAATGGCGAAATTCCGAGAGAAAGAAGAGATTTAAGAGTGATTTGAGGGAGTGAAAATATATATTTTTGAAAAATATATATTTTTGAAAAATATAAAAATTTTAGGGGGGGGGGGTTATATATTATAGGAATAATTTTTTTAAAAAAGTAATTTTTATGTAATTTTTTTTAATTTTTTATTGATAATTAGGGGAGCAGAATCATGAGTGTCGTCGAATTCTGCCCCTTAGCCTTTAGGAGCAAAATTTAATGGCTAAAATTCAAATTATTTTATTTATTTTTTTTATAATATTGAATTGTTCGAGGTGGATTGGGGGCGGGCTCGTGGGTTGGGTTGGGAGGGGTGGAGTGGATTCAGACCCAGGCTTGGGTGGTTTATGGAAGGTAGTGCTGTCGTGCCGCTGGTGCTGGGTGGGACAGTGGGTTGGTGTCTCGAGTTGTGCCAAGTTATGGTGCCAACGGGCCACAGAATCGTGCTGGGCCACGCACGGCATGAGGCCTGGTTGGCCTTGGCATGGATTGGTAAGGTTGGTGCTGTGGACATGCACGATATGGGCACGGGAAATTCTTGTGCGGTGTCGGCCCGGTCCGGTTTACACCTTTATTTACCACTCACTATATATACTCTAAATAGAAATTTAATAAAAAATATTTAGGATTGTTTATGATTCTTTATTCTTGTGATGACCCTATTATATTTGAGTGTATGATGTAAATTTTTAGGAAATATGAAATTTAAAATAAAATATTTAATATTATTTTTATAATATTTTTAATAATGAAGTAGTTATTAATATATTTGTTCAGATTATCAGAGACGGATCAATTATGTGAGATATTTTATGTTAGATATATTTGTCACATAATTAACCTGATAGTATAAGCATAAATAAATATTATTTCTCATTCGTTAGAAAAAATAAAAAATTCTTTAAAATAACTTTGGATGTCTAGCAGATAATATGAATTTAATATCTTATGTTTGTCTATGGGGCTAAAATGAAAATATTAAAAAAAAATGTTAGATGCTATTAGAATTATATTTATTTTATATTGGAGTTATTTATTGGTTACTAACATGTGATATTTGATTATTTTAATAATAATATTCATAAATTTATAATTGATAATTCAGATTAAGATATATGATTTTTATTTATGAAAAATTTGAAGATCTTCTATGATATAATGAATGTATATTTATTTGTGTACATTTTCATTACTTGTAGTGTACATATGTGCATGTATAGGTGTCAAACGAGCCGAGCTGTCCTAGCTTGGTTTGAAGCCCGACACTATTTAGCCGTGCCTGGCCCGACATGGCACGAATGCCTGGCACGTGGGAACGACACTAGAACTTGCACTGAATGATGCCCGATGGGGGGAGGATGTGGCGACGCCCGACGGGCGACGGAATAACATGCCCGCCAAGTGATGGTGGCACGGTGGCCCACCACTCGAAATTTTTTTTTAAAAAAAGACCAAACCTGATCCGAACTACTCTGATCAACTCGACCCGAATTGGCATGAACCCGGGTGGATTTCAGGCCATGGGCCATGCTAGGCATGCCTTACAAAAAATTATGCCGTGCCTAGCATGACATGGTACTGTAGCGTGTCATGTCTGACATGCCACACTAGCCAGGCTTGGCTCAAAAAAAATCGGTCAGCCCAGCTTGGCTCTTTTGGCATCTTTATGTGTGTGTGCTGCGTTAATACTATGTTTAGCAAGTATAGAGGTCACCATGTATTTAATATAATGTTTGTTGAGGTGAAAATTAAATATTTAAAATATTAGTCTTTTATTTTAATTCTTTATTATTTGACAGCTTGTATATATTTTAGAGTTATGGTGAAAAGGGTAAAAAATAATTTTGATATATATATATCGATATGCATGAACAAAGTACATTAACCTGAAGTATTTATTCATAGAAAATTAAATAACTTTTAATATATATTATAATGCTTGATATGATAGTTGTAGTCAGACTTTGAGTATTAGCTTGAATCGTATTCGAAGATTATGAGTTCTCCATTCAATTAGTTAGGATCAAATGATGAGATTTTTGTTACATAGGAGCGAGATGTCTCGATACTTATATCGATCATTGTTTTATTCTATCATATAATGATAATAAGAATTTGAATATTTTGTTATTATGAAAATTATACGAATCTATCCCGTGCTATTAAAGTTATCACATAATTTATTGATACTCCCAATTAGCATAATATTGGTATATGTTTTTTTTATGACAATAATATTATTTCATATAGGAGATTGAGATTACATCTAATATTATAGCGACACTTGCATGCATGAAGGAAAGAGAAGATTTGAATTGAACATAAAGCTCAAAAAATAATGATTTATGAGATATGATGATTGAGGATATTGAGGGCACTCATGACTTCTTTAGACGTGTTCATGATGAAGATGATTTACATGTTCATTCCTATTATCATATCACAAATACTAATTGATTATTAATAATTCTTGATTCATGTCATTATATGATAATGATATTGTGCTAGTTAGCCAATGCTTATTTTTTTGCTGTTATTTTATTTTATTCTGATTATTACACTATTGATGTGTTATTGGATTATAATTTTCATTATTTTTATTTTTGATGGTTATTTTTTTTAATATGATTTTTTTTATATATAATATACTTTTGTTCAATTAATCTTTTATTGAAATTAAAATAAAATTGTTATCTTTTATTTGAGTTTAACCAAACAGAAAGTCATGTCATGATCTCATCATCATGATTTAAAGTTTAAAGTTATATTAACATTTAAAAGTAAAGCCCAAATCTTCCAAAAAGACAAAAGTGAAGCACAAATTGACCCGAACCAGCATGGTATGCTCTATTCCCATCACGGCTTGCTCTAGTCTCATCACGGCTTGGCAAGGCCTGCTTCACGCCCCGACATGGCCTGTCAAGGCCTTGCACTTTGAGGGCCAACCATGCTATGCCGGCCATGACATGGTGACATGACACGGCCCATTTGGCACTTCTGCATGACTTTGCACGACCAACTTGTGCTGGCTAATTTTAGACTGGGTGGACAATTCAGCTACCATGGTTTTGATCCAGACTAGCATCAAATGAATGAGGCTAGCTTGGCCATGCCTTAACTTGCTTGGTAAAATTCTGGCAAACAGTAGACCAATCAGCTATTCTGGGTTGCTCTTTTTTAGTGCTATGTCAGCATGAATGACTCGTTTGAAATCTATAAATTGATTACATGAGAAGTTATTATGTTGCATATATTATTATAAGTTATGTATTGATATGATAGTAAATATCTTTGTTCAAACTTGATATGTCTTGTGTTTGAGACTTATTAGATGCAATATCTTTGAATTTTGAGGATAGAATTATTGAGGTATTAATTTTTTTTAGACCCTGTGCTAAATTGTGATATTTGTGCTCTGAGTATGATCTATATCTCTTCTATGTCAATTATTTTGATGAAAAAATGATATAGAAAATTACACTACTTTTTTTCTAGAGTATGAAGTTTTTTGATGTTTATATTTGTGAATCTAATGAATTATAAATTTGAAAATATGTTGATATTAAAGTTTATTAAATATATGAAATGAAAACCAATATCAAGAGATTTATATGATAAAATAAAATTTAATCTATTAAAAGAATTCTATAAGATAATTGTTTAATCAATTATATTTTGTTTTTATAGAATGTTTGTGTTTCTATTTAATAAAATATTTATAATGTTGACACCATGTGCATTTTAAAGATATGTATATATGTCCATGTATATTAAAAAATTTCTGAGAAAAAAATTAGAAATTTATTAAGATATTTTTAGGTATTTTGCTCAAATTTAGAACTAGAAAGAATAATGTTGAGTTTTCTTATTTGTTCCTTTAATTTTTATAACTGATCTAGTTATTTTTGGCCATTATATAAGAAAAATAGGTGTATGACATTTTTATAATTGAATGTTTATTTCATTTTTCTATATTTTAATAGTTAACATAGTATCAGAGTTATGGATGCATGTGTGAGTTAGAGATTACAAATCCTAGAAGGGAGCCCACCACAATTTGTAAACAAAATGTATGGCAGCAAGCATGCACATAGTAAGAGTAAGTGCAACGGGATCATACACAAGGGAATCATGAGCACTCATAAGGGCAATAGGCACGTACATAAGGGAAACATTCACGTGCATAATGGCAACAAGTGTGCACATAAGGGTAGTAGTAGAGGTGTCAAACGAGCTGAACAGCTCGGGCACTGCCCGGTTCATCTGTGCATGGCCGACCATGACACAGTTTGGAACCATTCCATGTGCCGGACCAGCACGAACCGTGCCTCATGGCAGCCCAGTCATGACTCATCTGTCTGGTTCGACTACAAGTATCAAATGGGCTAGGCTGAGCTGGCATAACCTGTTTTTTTCAGAGTAGGCATGGCACAACATGGTTCCTTGGAGGGCAGGCCTGACATGACCCGTCATTTGAAGTCAACCTAGTTTCAGGTTGGTTCATGTTGGGATTTAGGGAAACGGGCACTCCCCAAAGCCGAGTGGGCACTCCCGCCAACCAACTCAGCTCATTGCGTTGTCACATTGTGGCATCGGGTCGGGTGTGTTCTTGAATTCTGTGCCAGGCATTCGGGTCATGTATGACATGACACACAGGCTTAATTCCCTCGGTATGGCATGACACAACACGAGTCGTGCCGAGCTAAGCACGGCTGAATTGAGCCAGGCTTGGGCGGCTTGGCCCATTTGACACACTAGGCCCAACGATATGGTAAATTGGGCCAGGAATTCAGCTGGATTTTTTTTTTAAATTTAGTTGGAAACATCAGATATGACTTGACTCACCACGACAAAGGCAGGCACAACCAGGCTCAAACTGGTTACGAGCCGGGTCATGCCGTGTTAGGATGGTAGTTTTCAAGCCATGCCATGTCAGGCAAGGCGTGGTTACTCTACCTGGCCGTGCCGGATACAACACGGTAGCCTGATTAGGCCACCAAAAAATGGGTCTGCCCAGCCCGACCCATCCTATTTTACACCTCTAGGAAATAGGCATGCACATTGCATGAAAAAGCTGCTCATAATGAATGACATGCATGCTATGGTGGTGCACGCTATGAGGAGGAGGTGAGCAGTGTGCAGTGGAGGTAGATGATGTTTTTGGGTGAAAACCCTAATTAGCGTTTTGGTTGTTCTTTAAAACAAGAATTGAGTGCGACTTTTTTTTAATCTTTGGAGGAATTATAATTTTATGGCACGATATGAATTATCTTAGTAGAGATACATGAAGAGTTCCAGTTCATTGTACTCATTACCAGATGATGAGCCTCACTTAAAATAGTTTAATATTATTTTTAGAAAGGAGAATGAGATCATTATGAAATAATGAGAGAGAATGATTGATTGTTCACTGTTATCAAAATTGTATAATTCACGATTTGATTCACGATTCAGGGGATAAACTATTTGACTCTTTAAAAGAATTAAAAATATGCATGAATCAAAGACTGAATCACTGAATCACGATTCGATTCACATGTTTTGATTTAATTTCGATTTTCAAGGGGTTAATATTCTCAAAAAGTTATAAAAATAAAAACTAAAATATCAAAAAATAAAATTTCAACGGTTGGAATTAATTAATGTGAAACAAAATAACTATAATCCTTGTATTGCGAATTTAACATGAAAAAGCAATAAAATATCAAAAAAATCATAAAAATAAAAACTAAAATATAAAAAAATTGTCAACTGTAGGAAATATGAATTAATTAACTTGAAAATAAGTCACAAAAAAATTAATTCATGATTCGATTCTTGATTTATTAATTAAAAATTTTGATTCTCGATTCAATTCCTGATTTAATAATTATAATTTTTATTGCTATTCGGGGGTTCTTATAAAGTCTATCAATTATGATATTTATTAGAGATGAATATACAAAACTATTCCATAAGGTTGTAATATACCATTCTTTTTTTTAGATAACTCTTTTTATTTTACTTACACTCATATTTTAGATTCATGAATTATTGATATAGGTATAAATATTTTTATTATTGATAATCATATTTTATTATTTATCATTTTTTTATTCTCAAAATATTATTGTCGCCAATAGAATATACTTAAAAGCTATTGAATTTAGAACAATTAAATTCACATCTTTGTTAATTTTTTGTGTTATATTTATTTTTGATTATTTTATTAATTTATCTTTCGTGAGTTTTATTTTTATACAAGCCAATGTTGACTTTATTTTTACTTTCAATCATGTTTATTTGCAAGATTGACATATTATTAGGAAGATTTTATTTAGAATTTAACCAATTTTTAGGAAGACTTTGCTTAGGATTCATCAGATTCTTAGGAAGATTTTATTTAGGATTCATTATATTGAATTATATTTTCTCTTCCACGGTAAGATCTCCAATTAGATGTATGATTATTGTGATATATTACTTATGTATTTTTTGCTTGGACACTCATCACTAAATAAATTGATAATATTTTATTTTAGGCTTTAAGATGTTTCAATCGTAAAATATGCAGCATGTCATCTAAGATAGTTTACTAGAGCATTATTCATACATGCCAATCTGATTTGAATAAAAACTCATTCTATCTGATTACTCAATTGTATCCAAGCCTAGTAGTGATATGATCAAAAATGAATTTATGTATTTGATCAATTTTGTTAATGACAACTCAAGATATATAAAAATATTTATTTTATGATATTTCATAATTTTTTTTTATTTTATAGACATTTCATAAAAAAGATGAAAATTTAATTTGATAAAATTATTAAAAATTAAGAAATAATAATGTATCATAATATAATGTAAAATCAAATTAATCTTTATTATATACATTATGAATTATACATATGACTTTTGTGTTAGCATACACCCAATAGAATTAAATGGTTTAAAGGAATAATAAATGTTTAATTGAGATTATCTGGATATTTCTAATAAAAAAATAATATTCTTAAATATCTTTGGGAAGATATAATTTTAACTATAATATATCAAACTAATTAGATGTTTATCTTTGATTATTTTTTAGTATATATCATTCCCGATCATACTTCTTAGAGATGAAGTAATCTATAGTCTTGAAATATGTCTTTATTCCATACTTCATTATTCAAAGAATGTATATATGTTTTTTACTGGAGATTGGTAGAATTTTATTATTCAATGAGTACAAATATTATGTTTTTATTATGAAATAGAAGGACAAAAGAGTGAGAGATATAGGAAAATAGGGGAGAAATTTCTTTTTCCTTCAAGTATATACTGACTCATACAAAGACTTCATATTTATAAGGTTTAATACATGAATATATTAATGTATATTTAAATATATCAATTAATATATACATCAATACACAAATACATGTAACAATGAATACATATTAATTTATATCAATTAATACATATTAATCTATGAATAATAAGAGTCATAATAATATCAATAGTCAAGAGATTAATATAGATTTTATGGACGTTTATAATATTGTTCATAATATTCCCCTGGATGTCTTTGATACTGTCTCATTTAAAATTTTACCAGGAAAATCCAGTGGGACAAAACCATAGTGAATAAAAAAAGAGTACAGTATAAAATATCACTTCAAATCTATGACATGCGTATTTCAATGCTATGAACTAGCCTTTCAAATCTTCTAGTAGGTAAACCCTTATTGAATAAATCTGCTAGAATATTAGTTGAACGAATAATTGAACATTAATATCATTATTCTTTTATAGATCATAAGTGAAAATTTTTTTTGGTGATATATGTTTTGTTCTATATTTTTTAATGTATTTATTTTTTAATTAAATAATGCATGCAATATTATCTTCATACAATGTCTTCGGGATCTTCTTGTTAAAAGACAAACCGTATGATTCTCGAATATGATGTATTATAGATCATATCTAAAAATATACTCGATTTGTTTCATGAATTACTAAGATCTCTGCATGATTAGAAGATGTGACGATAATTAATTATTTCATGACTTGCTTTATGAAATAGCTGTATTATCACATGTGAACAAATAGCTCAATTTTGATTAAGCATTATGAGGGTCAAACATATATTATGTATCTAGTAATCAATAGTCTTATAATATATATTTATTGTATACTCTATTATTCAAAGAAGGTATATATGTTCTTTACCAGAGATTGGTAGAATTTTAGTAATTAACGAGTACAAATATTATGTTTTTATTATGAAATAGAATGACAAGAGAGCGCGAGATATCTGAGAAATAGGAGAGAGGGTTTTTATTTCTTCAAGTATATACTGACTCATATAAAGACTTCCTATTTATAAAGTCCAATACATGAATATATTAATGTGTATTTAAATACATCAATGAATATATATATCAATACACAAATAAATGTAACAATAATTACATATTAATCCATGTTAATTAATTTACCTTAATCTATGAATAATAAGAGTCATATGAATATTAATAGTCAAGAGATTAATAGAAAGTTTATGGACATCCATAATATTATTCATAATACCCTTCCATGGATGTCCATGATATTGTCTCATTAAAAATCTTACCAGGAAAACTCAGTGGGATAAAATCATGTTGAATAAAAAAAGAGTGCAGTATAAAATATTATTTTATACCTTTGAGCATATTATTTCAATGCTATGAACAAGCCTTTTAAATGTTGAAATAGGTAGAGCTTTAGTAAATAAATCTACTAAATTATTAGTTGAACGAATTGATTGAACATCAATATCACCATTTTTTTGTATATCATGAGTAAAAAAGAATTTTGTTGATATATGTTTTGTTCTATCCCTTTTAATGTACTTATATTTTAATTGAATAATGCATGTAGTATTATATTCATACAAGGTAGTCTGGGCATTCTTGCTAAAAGATAAACCATATGACCCTTGAATATGGTGTATTACAGATCTTAGCTAAAAATATTCTCGACTTAATTCATAAATTGCTAAGATCTCTGTATAATTAGAAGATGTGACAGTAATTGATTGTTTCATGACTTGCTTCATGAAATGTCTGTATTATCACATGTGAATAAATAGCTCGTTTGTGATTGAGTATTATGAGGGTTAGACATATATCTCACATCTGCATAATCAATTAATTTTACTTTGGGTAGATTGGAATAATATAGGCTCATATATATCGTATCTCGAAGATATCTCACTACATGTTTAACTCAATTTCAATGTATTCTTGTTGGACAAAAATTATATCTTATTAATAAATTAATAGAAAATGATATATCAGGTCATATATGACTTGTAAGATATATTAAAACTCCAATAGCACTAAGGTATGATACTTCAGGACCAAGAAGCTCTTCATCATCCTACCAAGATCAGAAAGAATCTTTATTCACATCTAATGACATTGCAATCATTGGAGTGCTTAATGAATGAGTATTATTCATATAGAATTTTTAACACCTTTGATATATAATTGATTGATGAACAAATATTTCATTTTCTAAGTGTTCAATCTGTAAACCAAGGTAAAGTTTTATTTTTTTGAGATTTTTCATCTTCAATTCTTTCTTAAAGTTACCTATTGTTTTTGAAAGTTTATTCATAGTTCTAATAATATTTATGTCAGCACCATAAACTATAATTATAATGAATTCAGATCTAAATCTCTTAATAAATACACATGGGCAAATGAGATCATTCTTATATCATTTTCGCAATAAATATTTACTAAGATTATTATACCACATGTATCCAGATTATTTTAACACACATAGAGATCTGCATAATTTTATCGAGTAAAATTCTCGAGGCCTTGAATTATGTGTTGTAGATAATTTTAATCCTTTTGAGATTTTTATGTAATTGTCACTGTCAAGTGGTCCATATAAATAAGTCATAACTACATCCATTAAACACATACTAAGCTTTTCATGTATTTCTAGACTAATTAAATATCAAAAAGTAGTTGCATATACTACAAGGAAATATTTTTTCATAATCAATACCAGGTATTTGAGATAATTCTTGTGTAACTATTTGTGTCTTATATTTGACAATTTTATTTGTCGTATTTCGTTTTCGCACATATACTTATTTGTATCCTACAGATTTGACACCATTAGGTGTATGTATAATGGGACTAAAAATTTCATGTTTTGAAAGAGAATTCAATTTGTTTTAATTGTATCTTTTCATTTTGGTCAATCATCTCTCTGTCTACATTCCTTGATAAACTTTGGCTAAATGTACTTATTATCATTAACAATGTTGAGTATCACATTATAGGTAAATATTTAATTGACGTTGATTTTATTCGATTCCACATTTGGTCAGTTGTGATATAGTTTATTGAGATATCTTGATTTTCATAAGTTTTAGGTTCTTGAATTTCTTATGGAATTATTACTATGGACTCTTTTAGAGTCATCAATTTTTCAACTTGATTTTTCTATCCTTTCTTTTCCGAGGATTTTTATCTTTGGATACAACTGATCGATCATGTTTCATTGATGCTTTGGGTTCATTAGCAATAGATTGTCATAAAAGAATATTAATTCTAACTGGAGCATTAGTAACTGACATGTGAGATGTAGTTATACTCTTCATATTAGTAAATATATCTGACATTTGATTTGCTAAATTTTGCAAATAAATAATTTTTCGAACTTTCAGTTCATATTCCTTTGTGAGAGTGCCAAGATGAGACAACGATAATTGATTCTAACGGTTAGCTTTTTTCAACTATTTATTTTCTTCTTTAAAGTTAAAAAATTTGATTCATCAAAATGATAATTAGCAAAACGAGTCATAAATAAATCTTTAGTTGATGATTCTAAAAATTTGATTATCGATGGAGATTCATATCCAACATGTATTCGCAATCTTTTTTAGGAATTCATCTTAGTTCGTTGTGGTGGAGTAATTGGAACATATATCGCACACCTAAGAATCTTTAGTTGTAAAATATTTAGTTTTCGACTAAAAATTAATTGTAAAAGAGAGAACTATGGATAATTTGTTGGTTTAATACGAATCAGTACTATTACATGCAAAATAGCGTGGCCATAAGCAGAAGTTGGAAGGTTCGTCATCATTAGTAATGACATTGCAATCAATTGAAGATATTTAATAAATAATTTTGCAATACTGTTTTGTGTATGAACATATGTTACATGATGTTCAACAGTTATTCTAATAAGCATACAATAATTATTAAAAGATTAGAAAGTAATTTTTTCAGCATTGTCAAGATGAAATGACTTAATAAGATAATTTGAAAAATGAGCACGTAATCGAATTTTTTGAGCAAGTAATCTAGTAAATCCTTGGTTATGCATTGATGACAAGCAGACATGTGGGTATCTCGTTGATGCATCAATTATAATCATAAAATATCAAAATGGTCTACATGGTAGATGAATATGCTCACTTATATCACATTGTATACGTTACAAAAATACAATAGTGTTCATCCTTATTTTTGCTGGTAATATCCTTATAATTAAATTTCCTTGATAACAAGCAGCACATTAAAATTCATTGGACAATTTTTTTTTTGATTTTTTAGTGAATGTCTACTTGAATTTTTAATGATTCTTCGCATCATTATAGACCTAAGATATCCCAATTGGTCATGCCAAATAATAAAATTATTTTCATTAGTAAACTTTTGTTTTATTATGACATGTGCTACAATTGTGTTTGTGTAGTATAAATTAGAAGAAAAAAAGAGTAATTTTTTTAATATATTTTTCTTATCAAAGATAACTTTGATAATATATAATTACTCAGTATTGTCTTCATTTGTAGTCTCAATATGATATCCATTTTGTCGAATATCTTTAAAATTCAATTAATTTCTTTTGAGACTTTGTAGAATATAATTTATCATCAATATGAATTTTTGTTACTTTGAGTAACAATATATTATCTCTTCCGGAGCCCTCAATCATTTTTATACTATCTGATATTGTATTCACATATGATACTTGCATTATTAAAAAAGAAAATAATAATAATTATTATTATTAAGTATAGTATGCATCTATGTTGCACGGACACGGAGATACGACACGGCAGGATACGGAGACACGGCAAATTCTAAAAAACTAGGATACGGATACGACTAGGATACGTCATGATAAAAAAATAAAATTAAAAATAAAAATTATTAATTATAAATATTAGGTATTTTAAAATAATTTAAAATACTGTATTTTAAAATAATTTAAAATTCTGTATTTTAAAATAATTTAAAATTCTGTATTTTAAAATAATGTAAAAAAAATTTAAACCCTCTAACACCCCCCCCCCCCCACCCTCCCTTTACAGTTTCGATTTTTGAACTCTTCCCCCTCCCGATACAGATTCCAAAACCCCCTCTTTCCTTTATAGAATTAGGTTACCTTAGGTATTGTCGGCGCCTCGGCAGTGTGCTCCTCCCCTCCCCGTTTGACGCAATGACAATTGACAATTATTTCTCGCAATCAGCTTGTCGGCAACTCATTGTCGGCGGTGTGCTCCTCAATTTGTTGGAGATGTAGGAGTAATATATAATATATAGTATATTTCCGACGTGTTAGAATCGTAAAAACACGTCAGTTGGTAAATGATGCGTCTGTAGATAAACAACGCGTCTGTTATTAACGACGACTGTTTCCGAACAACGCGTCGGATATGTCTCTGATGCATATCCGACCCGTGTCGCTGTGTCCATGTGTCGGACACGGCGACACGGGTCGGACACGGTGACACGGCAGTTCCTAGGCGTATCCATGCAACATAGGTATGCATTAATGCACTATCTGTAAGACATATCATTGTCACCGATTGAGGATCCCACTAGACGAGTTTTCATATTCTTCATGAGAAATAAGATATATAATAAGAAAATCATAAAATAACACAATAAAAATAATTTTATTTATTTAGTAGTACGATGACTTTCATAATTGTAGACTCAAATACATAAATATAAATAGAAAATATTTTATTTTTGAAGATTTTCATCACCAAACAAGTATTCAATATTCACTTCAAGTTAAATAAAGAAATCAGCAATATACAGATGAGTCATATCATAAAGGTCGTGGTCAATACTCTCATTCTTTAAAACAAAATTTGTTTTTACCACTTATTTATTTTTTTTTCAGTAATTTTTGGTAGAAATCAACCAAATATTTTGGTGTACAACAGGTATGTGATCAATGGCATATCATGCCGCAAAGATAGTATAAATTTGCACCATTTTACTACTTTTATTATTTTTGTTATTTTTTTTAATATTATTCCCCTTTTGATATTCTGACATATTCTTGGGTTATTGATTGTAATTGTAACTATTATGATCACGTCTACTATCTCGATTCTGACCATGATTGTGGCCTCGATTTTGTCCATTATAAGGGTGATATGTTGTCACATTCACTTCAAGGAATGGAGCTGAACTAGTTGGATAAATCTCATAATTTTTTATCAAAAATTCATTGTTTTGTTCGATCATAAGAAGACATAAGATCAATTCAAAATATTTCCTTAAGTTTTTTTCACGATATTGATGCTATATGAGTACGTTGGATGTATGAAACGTGGAAAATACTTTTTCCAACATATTCTCATCAGTAATTTTTTCTTCATATAATTGTAATTAAGAACTAATTCTAAATATTGCTGAGATATACTAACTCATAGATTTAAAATCTTGCAGTCTCAAATGCATCAAGTTATAGTGAGCTTTTGGGAGAATTATCGTTCTTTAATATTCATATATTTTCTTCAAATTGTTCCACAGAATAAATAGATCTTTTATGATGGGGTGTTTAGTTTCAATCATTCATTAGAGGTGTCAAACAGGCTGTGCTAGGCCGCCCCGACACGGTTTTAGGTTGCCCAACTAGAGGTGTCAAATGGGCCGTGTCGGCCGAGCCCAATATGGTTTTAAGCCCGCCAACTGTGCTGCTGTGTCGGACCAGTCACGACATGGTTACTATACATACCATGCCTAGTCCAACATGGATTCTTTAGGCTAGGCCTGGCACGACTAGTTTTTTACCGTGTCGAGTCAGGCTTGTATGGGCTAGAACATGCCCTTATGGGCATGTTTAAAAAAATATAATTTTTTTATTTATTTTTTGCATATAATTTTTATGTAATTATAAAATATAAATTTGGTAATGTTTTAAAAATATTTAAATTGTAAATTATTGAATAATTATAAAGTTTATTTTTTTTATGTTATTATATTTTAATTATGTATTAATTAGATTATAATTTATTAAAATTATATATTAGAATTTTTATATGAAATTCTTAAACACAAAAATAAAATAAACATAAAATTTTTTTAACAAAAGTGACAAAGTCACAAAGTCAAACGGCCAAACTAAAGTAAATACAATATATATAAAAATGAGTTTTAAATATCAATATTAAAAATTAGAATTAAAAATAACTCATGAGCATAAGCATAACTATAACATAAGTATTGTTGTTGGCGTATTGTAATCCTGTAATCGTCAACCATCAAGCATCAAGTAGCAACCTTATCAATCGTTCATCGTCGTATCATTATTATCCTCAATCTCAATATCAAAATTAACATCATATGGATCATCATCATCAATTAACTCATCTACTTTCGATGCAGTTTCAAATTTAGCATGATCCTGGATGCTGAAGTTTGAATTCTTCTAATTCTTCATGCATGCTAAAATATTAATAATATCTAGACGTAATCTTGATTTTCTATCCGACATCATATTTACTGCAATAGAAAAAATAGACTTCAATGCTATACTCGATATTGAATATGTTAGTAGATTCCGTGCCATCTTAGATAGCACATGAAATGTGGATTCATATGATTTATATTACTGTAATATATCAATATTCTTAGTATCAGAATGTGATAATATTGAGCAATAATTGGTATCTAAGTACTGAGATAATTCGTTCATATTTGACGGTCTACTTCGTCGTTTCTCCCTTGTTAACTAAATGAACTCTGAATATGATATCTATGTTCATGCTCACAGCCTCACTACTACTACAATTATACTTAGTATCGTAGTATATGAAAAAGTCAGTCAACTTCTCGTAAATGAATTCTTCAGGTAGGTTTTACAAGTTCATGCACGAGGAAATGTAAGTAAAGGTATAATCTATTCATTCCATCTTAATCTTAGTGTCCATGCATGCAACGAGACAATAAAAAGATGGAATGATAGACCAATACTTTAAGTAATTAGTTTTTATCTCTGCAATTATATGACTAAGTTTTGGGTCAGCTCGATATTTTCTAAACATGCTACTAATGTTGAATATGCATCTGAGTGCAATGCAAGTCATGAGAGTATAAACCGACGGACACATGTTCGTCGTGTCATAAAAAATTTTAAGGAATTTCATAAATGAAATTCTTGAAGCCAAGTCAGTGTTGTTAATAATAAGTTTGTCACTCTTGCTATTGACTTGTCGTATATCACGTGTTCATATCCAACACATGACTCTAACATTAAGTATGTGTAATTCCAATATTATCTTATATCCGATTGAAATTTTTTCTTTTTAAGATTCATAGATAAATAAAAATTACCGAATTCTTGTTATATGTGAGGCATATGAATGTATTTAGTGAGTTACGCATGTTTTTCAAAGTGGAATAATACACATTCATCCCCTCTTATACAATCAAGTTAATCACTTAACATATATTTCTGACGTGAAAAATATTTCCTAATAGTTTGTCTTTAATATTCTTACCAAATATGTTAATCGTTATTCTATTATTAGATGTGTTATCGAATGTGATACAAAAAATTTTATTTTAAATTTTATATTTTCTAAAGATTTTTATTATACACTCAAAAATTATCGAATAATCATCAGGATGAAGAATCTCATAGAATCTTAAAATTGTCGGGCTCAGCTGCTGGGGTAGTTTCTCGGCTCGTGCTGAGGTACCATGCCTGGCCCGACACGAGTTTCGGTTGGTCACGGCACGATGTGGCTTTGAAAATTCTCATGCATGCTGGGCTAGGCAGGACCGAATAGTGCCGGGCTGGGATGACCCGGCCCGTTTGACACCTTTATGTATTATTTGGTATCATTTTGTAAAATTCATTGATTTAATTTTTTTTTATTGGGCAATTACTAAAATATTTTATTTCTAAATTTTTTCATAACTGATTACCGATTCTAACATTTAGTTTTTTTTTAAGTGATTTTTTTTAATAATTTGGAGTAATTCTAAGTTAATTGGATTATATTATAATAAAATTGTTATGCTATTTATTTTTGTTTTGTTTAGAATTTTAGGTTAATACAATATATAATAATCATAAGATAATTACAAAAAAAAATGTATGCAAATATATCTAGAAAGAATTAAAACTATATGTATGATATCTTGAAAGAATAGGAATGGAGATGTATATATTATGTAATTCATTCACTTAAAGAAAAAATAATATATGATTTTAATTTAAAAATCTTTCAATTAGTAAGTTAGTATATGGTATATAAAAACAATTATTAAAAATGATTGAGAGTGTTGGGAAAATAAGTGAGTTGAAATCAAGTGAGGATTTGTAAAAAAAAGACTTTTTTGTTTGTATAATTAAAATTTAAGTGGGTAATCTTAATTATATCAAAAATATATTTTGATATTGATGATTTTTAATGTTCACATATTTTCAATGTATTGAACAATATTTTTGAGTATGCATATTAATCTATAATAATAGATGCCAAGTGATGGATACACAATTTTTCTAATCTCATGTTCACAAAAAAGGTGCTTGTCTAGTGCACATGACTTTTAATTATTATGATATATGAGAGATGTTAATATATAGATACTCTTATTCCTAAAAATTAGAAAAAAAAAATTGTCTGATTTCTCTCATCCGAAATTTATTGCTCTTGAACCACAATATTTTTTATTGTATCAAGGCATGATTTATTCAATCATCATAATAATATTGAGTCCTTTGATTATGGTGCTCCATATTGGGTTTACATGTAGAGGTGTCAAACGTGCCGGGCCGGCCCGGCCCAGCACGAGGCACGGCACGGTTCGGCCGTGCCTGGGCTGGCCCGGCACGTTCAAAAACCATGCTCGGGCCCGTGCCGTGCCCGGGCGAAGCAAAGCACGTGCCGTTCCATGCTTGGCACGAGCCGTGCCTTGCCCGGCCCGGCACTGCTCGTGCCTTGGCACGGCACGCCGGCACGGGTCCATCCCGTGCCGGTTCACGCAGGCACGCGTGGCACTGGCGGCGTGCCACGCGTGCGGTGTCGTGAGTCGTGAGTCGCGACTCACG
Source organism: Sapria himalayana (assembly GCA_029783825.1). Classification (NCBI taxonomy): domain Eukaryota; kingdom Viridiplantae; phylum Streptophyta; class Magnoliopsida; order Malpighiales; family Rafflesiaceae; genus Sapria; species Sapria himalayana. Next base: position 4,041,315 of record JAREIK010002147.1, read on the forward strand.
AGTCACGGTCACGACTCACTGAGTCGTGACTTGTGACCCAATCGGGCCCCGCCCCCAGTAAAAAGACCGCGGGTCGGGTCCAAACAGACCTGCCCCGCCTGCCCTGCCTTGCCGTGCGCCCGTGCCGCCTGGCCAAGCCAAGCCGTGCCCGAGCGGGCCGGCACGGCACGGCACGGCCTTGCCGTGCCCACGGGCCATGCCGTGCCCGAATTTAAAAAACCGTGCCGTGCCGGGCACGACACGGTACAGTGACCGTGCCGTGCCCGGCACGGCACGGTAGCACGGCTGGGCACGTGAAAAACGGGCCGTGCCATGCTGGGCCGGCCCGTTTGACACCTCTATTTACATGAATAATGTTAAATATATTGTTGCAACTGTTTTTGCACGAGTAGAGATGATTTGGGTGGCATGCATTTTTTTTTAAATTCGGTAGTATGTTGTGTTTCATTGTGTTTGAGATGATTTGGGTTATCGTGACATCGTATTCAACTGATGGCATGTTTATTTTCTTCATCAATCCAGAGGTATACTTGAAAGTGTATACCTTTGGATTAATTTCTTTGCTGTCTCTTATCTTCATTAGTTTTTTGATGAATCCTAGTTATGTCTATCAGTTGCATTAACAAATGTCATTAAAATCTAGTACTCTGAAAAAGATTTTCCTTCTGGTCAAATAACATACTTTATGTTTCAATGTGAATAATTTTTTTGTTTTTTTTTTTTTTTGGTTTTTTGCAGTGCGTTCTGTAACCCAGCTGATGTTGAAGCATTTACTGAAGAGAAGAAGCAGTCTCTTTTATCTAAACGTCAGGGAAGAGGTGCAGATTTTCTCCGTGCTGTTCAGGAGATTGTTGATAGTTATGACAAGTCCAGAGAAATGACCCAAGTAAATGATTTTAATTCTGACCATGAACATGAGATTGCAGATAGTGGGATTTCTGTGCCACAAGAAGCTTCTGTTGAGTTGAAGAAATTATCAGAGATGTCAGAAGTAACCCTTACATGTAGAAATTCTGTGCTTCCACTTGGTGATGATATAAGCTTGGGACAAGCTGGTCATACTTTGTGTAAAAAAGAGGGCATATCTGGGAAACCTGTGGAAGATGGAGATGGTGTAATTTCTACGATTGCTACTTACAAATCAAGAAAACGATCTGGGAGCATGCGATCCAGGAAACCCATTTCACAGACAAAAACACCATCAATTGATGGGCCTAGAAGCTTGTTTTCTTCAGACTCTTGCAGGCTACAGAACTCTACAGGCCTGCCTGTTGATGGTGAAGGGAGTTCAGCTGATATGCTGGCTAAAATAGAACTGAATGGATCTCTAGAGAGGAACTTGCCATTGAGATCCTCACCAGATGTCGCTGAGTGTGATAATTTGGCTTCTTCTGCTGTTGTTTCAAATGGAAGTATGGAAGACAATGGTTCTGAAATTGTGACGGCTACTTCTGATTATTTTGGTCTGATTGATGCAGGCACGATGACTAGTTGTGGTGTAGAACAACATGGATCTGTTGACGAGTGCGTGGGGGATGATACTGAGTTGCGCAGAGGAATTGACTTCAAAATAAAAGCTGTTTTTGTGAAGAAGAAAAGAAAGCCAAATAGAAAACGAATAAGTCATGATGCTGGTGAAGTATCAGCCAGGTTAGAACCCAATGATTTGGCAATTGGCATGCATAACGCTCACCACAGTCTACTAAGTACCTCTGGAAATGAGAATGAAAACTCTAGTAAAGAAATTGGGGATGAGCATTTGCCACTATTAAAACGTGCCAGAGTTAGAATGGGAAAACTGTCATCTTCCTTGATGGAATGTGATGGTTTGCCAGAAACTGATTCTAAAACCTCTGAAGAGAGAAGCAACGATGAAGGAACACATAGTATGGCGAATCAAACTAGTCCATCTAAGAAATGCAGCTCTGATTGTCCCGATGGGCTTCTCTTATTCAAAGATTTGGATAATGCATTATCTCTAAATACTCCTATGAAGCAGTTGCACTCTAAGGAAGACCACTCTTTTGTTTGTTCAACAACTCATGATGCTTCTTCTCTCCCATCGTCAAAATGTTCTGTTCTTGCCATGGAGGCCATCACAAGAAATAGCCAGGAATGTTCATCTTGCACTAAAGTATCAACCACAAATATTTTATCCAGCTGCTGTTCTCTGTCTTCATCAAGAATCTCAACTCTCGTGGATGTGGAAAAGCGAGCAAGCACATTTTCAGAAGCAAAGAATGTAATCTCTCTTGCAGATGAAGCTTCTGTGCTTTTCGATGTACCAACTGAAAATCATATGAGCAAAGAATTTTCCAAGGTTGAAGAGAATAATGCAAACAAAGAATTCCATGACTTAGGAGGTGACAGAGGAGATGGAGAACTGAAAAATTCAAATGGGCCAGATCATTCTTCTGTTCTGCAGGAAAAAGCTGCCACTAAAATATTAGTATCTAACAGTGGAATGGAAATGCTTCCTAATAGTGCAGAGGATGCTCATTGCAAAATGACCAAGCCTCTTATCTTTAAAGTTAATAGCAATTGCCGAACTAATGACCTGTGAGTATCGTTTTCATCCATTTTGTGTTTTTTAGTTTGTTATTCATTTATCAGTTGGATCTCTCATTGTTTCATGTAACTGTTCATTTATCAATTGGAAGCAGATGAAGTCAAGAATCAATGATACTTTTTGAACTATTTTATTGTGGATAGATTTGTAATTTGCTACAATTTGTTCAAGGAATGAGGTAGAGAAGGGTAGCAGAGGTCGTCAACAAGAGAAAGAAGGCAATGCTTGTACTTCGGGAAGTATAAATTTTGTTCAAAATGGCAGCCGTTCACACAATACTCCAAAACAAATGAAAACAGTCTCCACCCTGGTTGCTGATGGAAAAAACAAGTCATCTTCTTTTCGGCTGAAATCTATTGGCAAATGGAGTAAAGATGAAGAAGCACTGCTGGCATTGTTGTCTTTTGAGCGGATGCTTGAATCTTTAACAAGAACAAAGGAAAGCATTGGTCAGGCTACTCGTGTTGCTATGAACTGTGCCAAATTCAATTTGACTTCTAAGGTATCACAGGGGCACATCAAATAGTAATTTTTTGTTTTCACTGTATTAATTTCTGATTTTTAGACTTGCTGCTTTTAGATCCTGTGACCACTTTGTCTTTATTTCTGAAAATCATTTGACATCTAAGAAATATGTGGTGAATATTTTTGAATAATATTGGTGCAATTCCATTTAAATCTGCAATTTCGAACAAAAAGTGGCAAATTGTCATTGTAGAGGGAAGTAATTTTTGGTGGAACAATTAGCATTCATATTCCAATTTTTTAGTTTATGTGATTCTCCTACAAATCCTTGCATGAATCTATCTATTGAATATTTTTTTTTATTGTTTTTGTTGAGTGTTTGAGCAAGTATAATACTAAGATATGTGATTATTTGGGAAATTCTTATGTTGAATACATGTATTGGAAGTCGTGCCTTGGTGCAACAAAGCACATTTTTGTCTTTGAGTGTTATGTCTCGGATTTGAGATTGTAAAGAGCTAATCTTTAATTTTTAGTGGTAAATTAGCATTTATTAATCTTCCACACACACCATGCTAAGTTAGAGTATTAGGAGCTAGAAGTGTCGGAGTACTGATAGGAGGTAGAAGTATTTCTAGTTACATATATTTCTGTTTAATATTATAGAGTATTAAAATCATAATAGAGGCTTTTTGCTATTTCCTAAACTTGTCACTATTAATATTTGACTTTGTAAATTAGTAAATATTATTTATAAATATATATGTATTAATATATATAATAGAGGCTTGTTATATATATATATATATATATATATATATATATATATATATATATATATATATATATATATATCTAGTCATACATATTTTGATTATTATATATATTAATCTTTCCCGCACACCACGTTGTCTCCATTGTTGATTTTTTAGTTAGTGATTCTCTGACAACATGTCTCAAATTTGATTCTATGTTATTGATTGTCTCCATTGCTGCCACTTAACATTGTTAGTGAAAAATTTTTCATATTAATATTTTATGAAGTAATACTTAAATTTGAAAATATTTTTTATGTTCTGTGGTAATTTGTTTTTGGTTATGTGAAACTTTGATAATCATATTAAGCATGATTGGATGTTCAAATGAATTTGACTTGGTAAATATTGTTGTTGGCATAATAGAGGCACTCCTTGAAGTCCAATTTATTTTCTAATCTTAATCAATTTGGGTCGGGCTAGATTTGGTTGAAGTGATTGTCTATTTTGTGATGTGAGTGACTTCATACAAGCCTATGGGAGCTATTTCAAATAATTATGATATTGTTTTGTGATAGTAGAAACGTGAGTATTAAATCTATGACATCATTTTTACCAAACAGTATGATAATGTTTGGTAAAGATTATTATCTTTACAGTTTTATCCTCATAAGTCAGAGGTAGTATGTAGAGGTGTCAAACGGGCCGGGCCGGGCCGGCCCTTTTTATAAGGGCACGATCATGCTACCGTGCCGGGTTGGGCACGACATGGTTCATGTACCGTGCCGTGCTCGTCCTGGCATGGTTTAAAAAGAGCCGGGCTCGGCACGGCCCGTAGGCACGACGGGCCGTGCCGTGCCGTGCTGGGCCGCTCGGGCCAGGCCTGGCCATACAGGCCAGGGCAGAGGCAGACCCGAGCTTGAGACTGAGAGGCAGGCAGAAATTTTTTTTTTTTAAAAAAATTTATATATTGTAATGCTTAAGTGTAGAGTATTAAATATAAATATTTTTAAAAATGTTAAAAATAAAAATTAAATAAAAAAACAAAGTTTAGAAATTTATTTTTTTTTATCAAATTCAAATTAGTTTAATTTTTATTATTATATTTATTAATTATATATTAAAGTTATTAATTTTTAAAATAAAATTTAAATCGTAAAAAAAATAAATCAATACATTATGTTAGTAAAAATAAAAAAAAATTAAACAACACAAATAAAAAATTACCAATCATCCATTTGAAACTGATGGTCCGAACAAAACAAGTATAAGTTTCAACACAACGTACAAACAAAGCGTACAAATACAATCAATAAAAAAAATATCGAAAACAAAAAACAGCAGATCATCATCAATCGTCAATCGGCATATCATGAGAATCATCAGCCGCAACATCAAGATCAGTATCATATAGATCATTATCATCGGCAATCAACTCCTCTGCCATCGTAGTGGATGTGGATGTGACTGCAGTCCCTGTCCTAGTTCTTGTCCAAGTCCCAGCTCCAGCAATATCATGGATGCTAAACCTCGATTCCTCCCAATCTTTCAAACATGTCAAGGCATCAACCATATCTGGACGTAATCTCGATCTCCTATCCGAAATCACGTTCACTGCAACAGAAAAAACATATTCCGATCCTACGCTCGACACCGGAGGAGTCAGTAGGTCCCGTGCCATCCTAGATGACACGGGAAAGGCGGACTCATATGATTTTCATCACTGTAATAAATCAAGATTTTTAGTATCAGAATGTGATAGGATTGAGCATTAATCAGTATCTAAGTACCGAGACAGCTCGCTCCTATGTGATGGTCCACCCCTACGTTTCCCACTCGCTAGCTGAATGAAATAATCATCATCTCCGAATAAGGTATCAATGTCCGTAATTACAGTCTTACCACCACCACCACCATACCTAGTATCGTAGTATGTGAATATGTCAGTCAACTTCTCGTGAATGAACCCTTCAGGTGTCTCTTCCAGGTTCATGCACGATAAAATGAAAGTCAGGGTGTTTTCTACCCCTTCCACCTTAGCCCTAGGGTCCATGCATGCAACGTGACAATAAAGAGATGGAATGGTAGACCAGTACTTCTAGTATTTAGTCTCCATCTCTGCAACCATATGACTAAGCGTCGGGTCAGCTCGATACTTCCTAAACATGCTATTAATGTTGCATATGCACCAGAGTGCAATGCAAGTGGTAGGCGTATAAATCGACGAACACATGTTCGTCGTGTCATAAAAAATCTTCAGGAATTTTATTTATGAAATTCCTGAAGTCCAGTCAGTGTCGTCATAGAGGTGTCAATTAGGCCGGGCAGGCCCGGCCCGGCACGAGACACGTCACGGTTCGGCCGTGCCTGGGCCGGCCCGGCACGTTTTTAAACCGGGCCCGTGCCCGTGCCGTGCCGTGCCTGTTTCCGTGCCAGTTTCACGCGGGCACGCGTGGGTGTGACCCGGCCCCTCCCGAAAAAAAGACCACGGGTCGGGTCTGATTGGATCCCGACCCGCGGTCCCGACTCCTGACCCAGCACAGCACGACCTGCCGTGCCTATGGGCCGTGCCGTGCCCGGATGTTTTTAAACCGTGCCGGGCCTGGCACGGTAGCACGTTCGTGCCCTAAAAAAATGGGCCGTGCCGTGCCGGCCCGGCCCGTTTGACACCTCTATGTTGTCAATAATAAGTTCGTCACTCTTACTATTGACGTAGTCGGATATCACGTGTTCGTATCCAACACATGATTCCAACATCAGGTACGTGTAATTCCAACGATGTCTCACATCCGATTGAAATTTCTTCTTCTTAAGATTCGCAGACAAACAGAGACTACCAAACTCTTGTTGTCTGCGAGGAGTGCGAATATACTTTAGTGCATTGCGTATATTATCCAATGCGGGGGAACACACCTTCATACCCGCTTGAACAATCAGGTTAATTACGTGACACATGCATCTGACATGAAAGATATCTCCTAATGGTGCGTCTTTAATATTCATAACAAACATATTGATCGCTACTCCATTATTAGAAGCGTTATCGAATGTGACACTAAAAATTTTATTTTGAATTTTATATTCCCTAAAGATTTTCATCATACACTCAAAAATGGCCGGGCCTTCATGAGGATGAAGATTCTTAGTGAATTCTAAAATTTTTTATTGATTGTCCAGTTAGAATCTACATAGTGACTCGTGAGACATGCATAAGAAGAATCATCGTGACTTGTCCATATATCCGACGTCACGGACACCACTCCACTATATGCCATAAATTCCCTAATTATTTTTTGTTTTTCTAACTTATATATCTTTAGTATCTCATTCCTAGATATGGACCTAGGAATCTTACGATAGGAAGACTGAAAATAAGTCTGCATGATGCGCACTACCCTTGGATCTTACGAAAATCTGATCAGAAGACCCATCAATGTGATGAACCTGGCCATGTCGTCCCTACCCAACTCACTGGAATATACGAAGGGAGTAAACTTTGAGACTGAACTCGATCCAATCTCAAAAAATGTAGTGCCAAGTTGGGTTTGCCTAAGATCTAAGGGTCCATGTTTTTTGGTGCATAATTCGGCATGCCTCTTAAGGTGCCCAGTCACATACAATATTTGCACTGTGTCATTTCTTGTTCCTCACCCCTAATATTTTTTTGTGTTATGATTTTAAAATGAGTTCAAACTACAGAAGTCCTAGTTTTTTATTTTTTAGAACTTTGGGTTGAGACGACTGGAGAAACCAAAGTTTTATCAGTCTAAGACCTCTGTGTAATATTTTTATTTTTCAAATTTAAATACGTGTCAGGGATATTTGTCATTTTTATGATTTTTATTTCTCCCTAATTTTTTTAGAAAGAAAAACTATAGAGAGAGAAAGTATAAAAGCGTAAAATAAATTACCCGGTAAAAACAGTGGGGTCGGTCACGTGAACGGTGCACAACAGCAAGCTCTAATGTACATAATTAAAGTCGAGTTTCACGAAAATCCAAGCCGAAAGTAAAATCCCGAGGCCCGAAAGAGATGCACGGTTTATGTGAGAGAGAGTTTTGAGAGGATATATTTTTTTGAAAAACATAAATGTTATAGGGAGGGGAGTTGAATTTATAGATTAAAGATATTAATTTTTTATAAAAAAGATATTTTTTTATTTTTTTTGAATTTTTAATAATTATTTAGGGGGCAGAATCACGAGGACCGTTGGATTCTGCCCCCTAGCCATTGGAGGCGAAATCAACGGCTCAGATTTATAATATTTGAAAATTTTTTTATTTTCCCGTTGGGAATAGACGAATAGGTATTGGGTCGGGAGTCGGGACCGCGGGTCGGGTCCAACCCGACCCGACCCGTGGCCTTTTTTAGCGAGGGGCCGGGCCACGCCCATGCGTGGCCGCGTGAAACCGGCACGGCTCGGGCTAGGCATGGCCGAACCGTGCCGTGCCCCGTGCCGGGCCGGGCCGGCCCGCCCCGGTTGACACCTCTAGTAGTATGTCTATTCAGTATTAAGTCTGTGACATATCGTCTTGGATGAAGGTGCGTACAATCGTACCAGGACACGATCTCAAATGTATTTTTGTAATACAAAAATTTTTCGGGTGATCAGTTATTCTAGTATTATTCTTGTTTAATATTTTTTATTTTTTAAAATTTTATGATATTCAGTATGCTAGTGTTTGTGTAATTTTACACATATATGAACTTTGATAATCATATTGAGTCTTATCGAATGTTCTGGTGAATTTGGCTTAACAAATACAATTGTAGGCATGATAGAGGTCCTTCCTCTAGTTCAATTTATTTTCTAATTTTTGTTGATTTGAGTTAGGTTAGATTTGGTTGATCCGACTATTTTTTTTTTTTTTGCAATGTGAGTGATTTTAAGTACAAGCTTATGGATTATATTTCAACTAATTTTGATATTACTTTGTGATAGCAAAAAAGTGAACCAAATCCTCAATGGATGTCAAGTGTTCTTAAATGACTTTATGAATATTAGAAGTTAAATTTTTCCATAGATGGTATAGTGATTAAAGATATAATCACAGCAGAGGCTTATTTTTATTTTCTTAACTTCTCACAGTTGCTGTTCTGTTATCCATCATCTCCATTGTTGATTGTATTGTAGGTGATGCTCTGGCAATAATATTTTTTAAAATTTTATTATCTATTGTCCATTGTCTCCATTGTCACCACTTAGCATTGGCTGTGAATCTTTCCATATTAATATCTTATCAAGAAATACTTTGATGTGCAAATATTTTTGATGTGCTTTAGGGCATTTTATATTTGGATATATGAAACTTTGATATTAATTAACATGATGATTGGATGTTTAGATGAATTTGACTAAGTAGATATTATGGTAAGTGTGATAATGGCACTCCTTCACGTCTAATTTTTTTTGCTAATCTTAGCGAATTGGGTTGGGTTAGAGTGAGGTGACCTGACTATTTGTTTATTATGTGAGTGACTTTCAAATACAAGCCTTTGTGTTCTATTTCAACTAATTCTGATATTATTTTGTTAGCAGAAAAATAGTACAAATTTCTAGTGGATGTCAGGTGTTCTTACATGACTTCATAGACAATAGAAGTTGGATCATCTCCTAAATGATCTAGTGATTAATGATATATGGTTTGCTTGAATAAAAGCTGATTCTTTGTTGAACTTGTGTTGACTGATTGAACTTGATGCTTCTATAAACATTTTTCTTGTTTTCTTTATGTTTGATGGTTTAGCATCTTGTTCTCTTTATTCATCCTGTACCTCTTAGATATTTAATATTGTAGTATGATCGTTAAGCATGGTACTCTAAACAAAGAGAAATTTGTTTATACTTTCATTTTAAGGTGTACCCATTTAATCATATTTTCTTGTGATTTTTCTTACATAGTGATTCTCATATTACAAATAGGTAGTGAGAGTAGTTTTTTAGGTTCTACACATGTTTTGATAATTATTTAGGATTTAATGAAAGATTATGAGTGAATTTATTTATTTGGTTTATCAGAAATTTGTTACATAGCTTTGAGTTACTTATTGAGTGTAGACTTTTCGTGATGGCGAGAGATTGAGGTGTGAAAAGTATTGGGAGAGCGAGCGAAAGGAAAATTTTTTCTCATTGTTTTCATTGTATGACTGGACATCCTATGATTCTTGTTGGGTATTGCATGTAGAGCATATATGTCATGTTATTTAGAATCATGGAGTTGACAAGCATTCTATTTATATCATTCATGGATTTACACATGTTCCCATTGTTTTTATTACATATAGTGAACAAGGTGATAAGTTTCTCTCTAGTTCACTCTCAAAATTATTTCAATGATAGTCTTCATGTAAATTTTTTTTTAGTTCCTAATGCTATTCATGACTTCTTGGTGATCAATTATAGATCTAACAATGATGTCTCAAATATTTGTTTCTTTTTCATTGTTTAGTGTTGTTAGTGTCTATATGATCAATAATACAAATTTTCATGTTTTTCATTATGAAAATATAAAGCTCAATTATGTTAGATTATCTTATATTTTAGATGTTCCTATTTTTTCTTGGAATTTATGTATTTGAATTGTTTTAAAATAAATGAATAATGATATTTTTTTTTATTTTGATGTTATTTGGCATGATTTATTGATTTCCATGTTTTTTTTTGGGAATGAATAAAATGATTTTGTTTTATTCTATGGCGAGGAGTCAATTAGGAAATATCATATTAGGATTTTGAATTTATTTTATCATTTTAATGTTAAGCAGGGTTCATTGCATCAAATTGATACATATGCACAAGTACCCAATATTTTTGATATAAATATTTTGTCAACTTTATTGATATTTATTCTAGATTTATATTATAGTATTTGTTTGAGATGTGATAGTTATTATATGAATTTGGTCAATTTTATGATTATTTTCTTGATCATAAGATGCTTTATAAGACATCATGTAGTAGCTTGTCATTTCAATATAATTATATAAGTGTATTTGAGTGATAATAAAAGTAAAATGTTTAATCATTTAAAAAATCATTATTTTTGTTTACATATATTGAAATGATTAATTTTTCTCAGACCTCACTAAAATAAGAGCCTTATGTTAATCGATGATCTCTATTTATTTGATTGAGATTATTAGGATATTTTCAATTCATAGAAGTGTTCTTAAATTATTTTTGGATGGTTGTGAGCTTAATCACAAATTATGTAATTAATTAGATATATTTTTATTATTTTTTTATAATGGTAGATTGTGAAATGCCTTAAATGACAAAATAGTTTATGATAAATTGTTAGTGAGATTTTTAGTTAGTTATTTTATTTAATTTGTATGAATGTTTTTATTCATGATTAAAGATATAATTCAATTTTGATGTTGTCTCTATTTTTATTGATTTTATTTGCATATAAAATTAATTTTGTTCGATTATATATATGAGTAATATTTTTATTATGAGTTGTATTTATATATAATTCAATTTTGATGTTGTCTCTATTTTTATTGATTTTATTTGCATAATTAAAATATTTTGAGAAAAATTTCATTTGGAATTAAATTTTGATTATAAATTTTTTTAAATAGTTGATCTCTTTTCAGATATTTGATTATTTTGAACTCATTATTTTTGCATTCTTATTTAGGTAATTTATTATTGATCAAGTTACATTTTTATTCTAGTATTATAAGTATTTTAACCTTGGAGTATGAGACATTAGTTTGAAAACCTTATTAGAATTTCCTAGTTTTTATACTAGTATAGTTTGAGGAGAGATTCATTTGATATGATGCACTCAGGCATATGAAGACCTAATATCAATATAATTAGATAGATTTATATATTTGATCATGTTTGTTGATAACTACTAAAGATATATATGAATATCTCTTTGATGACACACACACATACACATATTAGATTTTTAAATTTTTTATAAAAAATAAATATTTCATTTGTTAAAAATATTAAAAAATTAAGAAATAATAAATTAGAATATATATCAAAATATTTATCACTTATTTTATGAACCATATAATTATTTATTAGAATTTCTGTGCGGACATATTTTAACAGAATGAGTATCCTTATATGAAGAATAAATATATAATTGAGATGACTTAGATACTTATATTTGGAAGGAGTATTCTGAAATATTTTAATAGACTTATAATTTTAATTGTAATTTATTTTATCATTTGAATATTTTTTTTTGTTATTTCTTAACATATATGCATTTTTATTTTTTATCTTAGAGAAATATTATTTAATTTATCTCAAAAGTTTTGGATATACTTGTGTTGTTTTTAATCATATTTAGGATATGGCAATTTAGTATATAGAGTTTTTACTAAGTGATTTTCTTAAATAATTTTTTACTCAAAGAATATATGTATCTCTCACCAAAGATTGATAAGAATTTAGTGAGCATAAATTTTTTTTTTATGATTATGACTTATTTTCAACTAATCAAATATGAATATGAATTTATATATTATACTTGGATTCATTATCTTTTTGCTCCTATCTAGTGTCATAATTATGCCATTAGTTTGTAGAGAATTATTTATTAGTTATATTTGAACATTTTGGCACTTAGAATAATATTATTTATTTGAAGTCATCATGCCTATTACAAAATATAAATCATTTTGAGCCTAAAGGGAGATTTTTTGAATAGGAAGATCTCATTTAGATTCCAATGATATAGTTATCTATAGATTTGCACTAGCACATATTCATATCGGGTTGTTAACTAAAAGACTTGATCACTCCAGATTTATAGTCTATATTAGGAGAGAGAGATGCTCATTTTTCTTAGATTAGTGACGAGTTTATTGAGGAACCACATGATCTCCCAACTAGTTCTTTTGATCTTCACCTCTTGCTTCTCAAAAGGGATAAAAGTGCTATACTTAGTATTCGATTTAATAGATTTTGTTATACTCTTATTTTATTTATTTTTTTAATTATTTTATTATTTTTCTTGACAATATCAAGATGTTAAAATTTATTTCCGAGGTATTATATCATTCAAGTTGTTGCTAGATTATGATGGAAGATATATGCATTATACTCTAATGTGATTTGGAAACTAGTATTATAATTTTTGAGAAAATTTATATATGGTTGCCAGCAGTAATTCATTGTGGAGATAAGTTTAGATGGAAATATAAACCATATTAAGATGTCAAATTTGTACTCTTTGTGGGAAATAATTCATTGTAGAGATAAAATTAAATATTTGATGTGAATTATCATTATATTTAGTCTCTAGTTGAATGTATTTTTTTATGGTGACTTTGAGGAGTACTAGAGAGTAAGTGTCTTGGTAACCGTATGAAATGCAGTAGGAAACTTCCTAGAGGTGTATATAAAATATCCACTTGAGTTTTAAGCAATACAGTTGGGTATAATTTATTGATTGTGAAAGTCATTGTACAATTGAAGTAGTCTATGAAAGTTTGTTTTGTGAGATTCTTACAAATTATCATTTTATTTGGGGTACGTATATATATTATTGATTTTTTTTTATTTTTTTTATGAGTTCCGTTGATATGAATATTATGTTAATTGTCTATGTGGATGATATTTTGATTTTGTAAAAATGAGTTAATAATCACTCAATTTCAAAAAATATTTTCAAATATAATTTTAAATAAAGAATTGAGACTCATTTTTTCTTGGCATACACATGATTTATTCCACGAGAATTATTATTTTGTTATGAAGGAAATATGTATTTGATATTCTTGTAGAAGTTATTTTATTTGTGTTTTGTACTTTAATAAATGTTCTTATTGATCTAGGTCTTAATTTTACTTTTAATGTGATCTCTCTAATTTGCCTAGCTACACATAGCAGAATTATATGAAAGAATCACTTTGTGACTATGACCAGTTAAAATATATTATATTTAAATATGATAGTTATTTTATAATTTCACTACTTCCTCTGTGATTTTTAAGGTGTTGTAATTTGCGTTTCTTTTGTTTGTTGTGAACTCAAGAATGTGATCAATGTTTGGAAAGAGAAAAATGATTTATTAAATGAGGCTTTTAATATATGGTTATTCATGAAAATCAAGTAGGTTCTATCTGACAAGGCATAAACTCAGAATCTATTATTATTGAATGAAAACACTTGTCATTACACTTGGGCAAACCTCTTCTTAAACTAGATAATTGGAGGCCGTACTTAGTGCACTAGTCTTCAACTAGTATGTAATCTCGGAGAAGTTAATATCTCGATGATGTTATCTCTAAAAGTGAGAGATTATATTTGATGAGTTTTGAATCTGAGATCTATTAGTTTCTACACGTGTATGACAAGGATTAAAATATTGGTTTCTACGAATATATTGGTACTTGAATTTTACGGATATATCGGATATATCAAAAATATATCGATATGTATTTATATATGAGCACCAAATAAGGATAGATATATTGGTTTTAATGAATATATAGATACTTAAAATTTATGGATATATCGGAGATATATCGGTGAATATATCAGAAATTTTTATTATTAGTGTATGACCCATTTGATCTTAGGTTTTTAAGAGATCCGAGTTTAGGCCTCGTCATACATAACCTATCGGTGCTAGTATTATAGATACAACACAGATTTTTAAAGTTATTAGTCATCCCATTATTATTGTTGTTTAAATATATTTAATTTTGGAGTTCTTATGAAATATGACATATTAGTTCATGTATAATCGTGCTACTAAAGTTAGATTATTAATTTTCCTAATATCTTAATTGAGGTTAGTCTTGGATGTCAGCACTTGATCTGCCTCACATTCTATCACCCTATCATAAATAATGTTGGATCTCTGGTCGTCAAATCTCATTCAATGTCACTATTCAAACTAGATAATTAATAATTCAATATGAATATTTTCACCTCATTGTTTTTTTAAGTAGTGTTCCATTATCTCTTCTAGATGATGTCTCATCTATCTTCCTCTTGATGATATGTGGATTTTTTTTTTTTAGCATTATAATGAGTTTTTGGTTGTTGGTTTCATAAAAACTCCCCATTTTGATGACACTAACTGGTGTTTCACCCCAGGTGATAGACACTCTGGCTCACTCATTGGAAAGAGAGTCAAGTCTGCACCGAAGGGTTGATTTATTTTTTCTGGTAGATTCAATTGCCCAGTGCTCTCATGGACTGAGAGGTAAGTGCATGTTATACTCTTAGATGTAACCAGAGGAAGCATATTTGATAATTGTAAGCTTCAAAATTCAGGTGATGTTGCTGGCAGCTTTTCTTCTGCCATTGAAGCAGTTCTGCCACGACTGCTTGTAGCAGCTGCTCCATCTGGTTGTTTTGCTCAGGAAAATAGACGACAATGCTTGAAGGCAGGAGGCCCTGAAAGTTTCTCTCTCTCTTTTTTTTTTTTTTTTTTTTTTTTTTGAAAAAAAAATTTCACGTGTTTGCATCTCCTTTCATTCATTCACCTTGTGTTTTTTCATATGCATTTTTTTTTTCCAGGTTTTGAAGGTTTGGCTGGAAAGAAAAGTTCTTCCCGAGTCTGTTGTGAGCCTTCATATTCGCGAGCTGAATACTGTTGGTGCTTCATATTCTATTGGCACCTATTCTCGCCGTTCTTCAAGAACAGAAAGAGCTCTGGATGATCCAGTGAGAGATATGGAGGGTATGCTCGTGGATGAATATGGAAGCAATTCAAGCTTTCACCTCCCTGGGTTGAGCGTTCACAATTTGTTTGAAGAAGACGACGAAGGAAGTGATTCTGATGAAGGTTATCTCGAAGCTGTCACTCCCGAGCATGTTTCTGACACTGCTGAAGAGCTTCACGCTGCTGCAGGCCCCTCAGAGAAGCGCATGTGCATCTTGGAAGATGTGGACGGTGAGCTTGAAATGGAGGATCTTGCTCCCCGACATGAACTGGCAATGAATACCACTCTCGTTGCTTCTCTCCCCGTTCCAACTGCACCAAATTCACACGACCACTTCGCCCAGCATTTGCTCCCCGCTCAGTCACACATCATCCTGCCCACTCCCCCCCCGGTGCCCCCCCTTCCGCCTCCACCTCTTCCTCCCTCCTCATCTCATAATAGCACTGTGCACGGTGAATCTCAACAACCAGTGGCTGCTGCTCCCACGCCTGTTCAACCGAACATCAGCCCCTCCTTATCCAGTAGGTATTCCTATCATACTCCTGAATATGGCAGAGGTCGTACGCAGCTTTGCAGCTCCCCCACCAATTCTTTCGGTAGCCACCACCCTACTTGCCCGCCGAGCTTTGTTCCACGCAGCGCTGATGACTGTGGGTCACATTTTAAAGAATATGTTCCTCGACCACCACGCCCAACCCCCTCTGGCCAGTTCTCTTATATCCGGGCCGTTCCCCACCCCAAACCTCAAATGGACGTCCCGGCTCCTTGTCCACAAAGATCACGGTATTCGACCAACACCGATGGTAAATTATATCATAACCGTGAGAGAATGAGGCCGCCCCCATGTGACCATGGCGATTGCTTTAAAGCTCCCTTCTTTTCTGGTAGAATTGTTCATATTTTGTTTTTTGCATCTTTTTTATTTCCCCATTTCCATCTTCATGATTAAAATGGGTAAGTATGACATTTTGTTTTACATCTCCTTTGCAGGCCGAAGAAACTATGACAAGCCCAAGCCATCGTATGGTCCAGTTTCACATGGAGAGAGTAGACGGGAGCCGAATAGATGGTCTTATCAAAGGTGGGCATATCCTCCGCGAGGGATGCATCACAGGAGCTTCATATCTTCAGAACCTCATCATGAAGGTCTAATCTTCATTTAGAAATAGATGCTTTGTTCTCGAAATTTGATAGAATCTGTTTTTGAATTTTATAAGCAATACTGAAATACTTGAAATTTTGAAAATTAATGTGAAATCAATTTTTTTTTAAAATTTTTCCAGCTTCAGGTTTTTGGCACCCGAGATGAGCACAAACGCATACTGAGTTGGAACTGAGATGCAAAATACAATGCTTGTTTTATATTTTTGTAGAATATATATATATATGAGCAGCAATTCGGTCAATACTGGTAAGAGTCTGGAAGGCCATTTTGTATATAATATTAATCAAAGCTTCTCCAAGCATCAAAGGGGGAGGTCTTCCAAGTAGTGGAAAGTCGAGACTTTTTTTTTTTATCTGAATTGTTTTATCCCTTTTGTATCTTTGCAAGCGCACATTTAGATTGTGGGTTGGGTTTCATTTGGAACCCAACTGCCAATGTTTAATTGGGGCTGTTTTTCTTGAGTTGAGACAGATTTGAGCTCTGCCTCTGTAATGTTATGCATTAGTGATTTAATTTTGTTTATGGATGATTCATCTCATTTGGGGTTATGAGTTTGGTTCAATTTGCAAAAAATATTTATAATGATTTCAATACTTCATTTGCTTATTGCATCTCTTGGTGGATTTAATTACATTGATAAAAAGTTCAACGCTAATAGCTGAACCTTTATATTGTCGAATTGCTTAAATGTACTACAATAAAATTTAGTGAGAAAATTTAGCCTAATGCAGATAATCTAAGTAATAGATAAGTAAGAGCCTAATGCAGATGTTGTAAGTAGTAGATTTAACACAACTAGGCGTATTCATCCTATCCTACGGGTAGGAAATATAGATTTAACACAACTAGGGGTCTTTAGTCTTCCTACCTAATACGTTATGGAAGAATTTTTTTTACCCTATCTTAAATGATAAAATATAGCATTCCTACTGACTTCTTACCCGATAAATTGGGTAGGAAGTCAGGTAAACGATTTTGTAGCTATTAATTTTTTAAATATTTTAATAATTTAATTAAATAACATGCATTAATGCTATACCAATTTAATAATACTAAATTAATAACACTAAAATCTAAAATAATTACCACAATAATTATAATTGTTTTAGCCATCAATCCATTATAATTGTTACAAATATATTCCACCATAATAGTCATCCAAATATAATTAATCATAATAGTTACACAAATATATTCCACCATAATAGTCATCCAAATATAATTAATCATAATAGTTACACAAATATAATCTACCATAAATGGCACACATATCCAATCTACCATAAATGGCACACATATCCAATCTACCATAAATGGCACACATATCCAATCTACCATAAATGGCACACATCCAATCTACCATAATTGTCACACAAATTCAATCCACCATAATTATTACAAAAAACACAAATACATTAAAATTATAACTATTTCACTTGTAGTAGTTCACCACTCGCCAGTTCACCACAAATCAAGTAGACCACACAAAAAATAATTAATATTTTACTTACTCAAACATCCACAACTATAACAAATACTCTTATAATTAATATATATATATATATATATATATATATATATATATATATATATATATATATATATATATATATAAGTTAAATAACACCATTTTATCTAGTGTCATTCACCTCTATTCACTCGAGAGAAATTGAAATTGTCTCTGACTCTCTGTAGTAATTTTTGAAAAAAAAAATGTGAAAAAAAAATTAGATGCGGAGAAATTATCAACAAATAATAAAAACATAATAAGAAAGTATAAAAACTTAAATATAGTTTATAGCTTTCTGAATCCTCCAACACATCTTCAAAGTCATAAGTAATGGATGACGATTGAAACTAATTTTGTGCACATATGAGACCCTCAACTATTTTGGGTGCCTGACAACTTCGAAAAAGATCTCAAATACGACCCCCAGTGCTAAAAGTCGATTCTAATGTCACTGTAGAAATAGGAGCTAACACATAATGAGCTATTTTGGCAAGGATTTGGAATTTAGAAGAATTAACCTTCCACTAATTTAGAATATCAAAATTGACGCGAAGAAATTCAACATCTTTCATCGAATATCGATCCAACTCTGATTTGTTGTCCACATTACCTTTCTCAGCTCTATACTTGCTGTACCTATTAATGAAATTTGCAGGTACTTGATCTCAAACATACATCTCACCCAAAGACATATTTTTCTCATGGTCAACACTTAATCCAACTTCACACCCCACACTAAATCTAATATATTGTTTACAAAATTGATCAATGATCTTTTTGATATTTTCAACTAGGGCTATAACCGAGCCGAGCTGCTCGCGAGCTGCTCGGCGTTCGGCTCATTAGAAACGGGCTCGAACTCGTTTATTAAGTTAAATGAGCCGAGCCCGAACATCATTTTAAGGCTCGTAAGTTAAATGAGCCGAGCCCGAGCACCCTCAAACTCGGCTCGTCAGCTTATAAACAGGTTCGTGAATAGGCTCGTAAGCAATCTCGTTAACCAGGCTTGTGAACAAGCTCGTGAACCAAGCTCCTGAAAAGACTCGTG
The DNA here is from genome assembly GCA_029783825.1 of Sapria himalayana. Lineage (NCBI taxonomy): Eukaryota > Viridiplantae > Streptophyta > Magnoliopsida > Malpighiales > Rafflesiaceae > Sapria > Sapria himalayana. Next base: position 4,060,479 of record JAREIK010002147.1, read on the forward strand.
AACATGGAGAATGCTTGATGCACAATAAATTTTTCCTACAAATGAACATGATGCATATTTTAACTCTTGAACTTCAATCAAATTAATTGAACTTTTATTATCTTATCTTTTTAATTTAGTTGTATGTTGGCTATTTTAGATGAACATTTTCTTTAATTCCCGAACATCATTTTGAGGCTCGTAAGTTAAACGAGCCGAGCCCGAGCACCCTTAAACTCAGCTCGTCAGCTCATAAATAGGCTCGTGAACATGCTCGTGAATAGGCTTGTGAGCAAGCTCATTAACCAGGCTAGTGAGCAAGCTCGTTAACCAGACTCGTGAACCAAGCTCGTGAATAGGCTCGTAACTTAAACGAGCCGAGCCCGAACACCCTCAAACTCGGCATGTCAGCTTGTAAACATGCTCGCAAACAAGCTCGAGCCTACTCCTTTAAAACTGAGCCGAGCCGAGCCTGCCTAATACTTGGCTCGACTCGGCTCGGTTACACCCCTATTTTAAACTAGTTGAACCTTAATTACTTTATCCTCAACCTTATAATTGTCATTGAGATAAAATTCTAATGCATCCAATTTATATCGTGGGTCAAACACAATAGCAACAAATAACATCAAATTAATATGATCTAAATGATCCAAATATTTATCATACTTGCTTTTCATTCTCATAGTCATGGTACTCAAAAGATAATCATCATCTTCACAGGTACATTGCAAACGATCATACACAATAGAAAGTTCTTGAAAAAAATAAGTTAGATATGGTATATAATGATCCAGAAATGTTCAAAGTGACCTCATATAAAAGTTTCAAAAGCTTCATAAACATACGAATAATGTCTCAATCATCATATGTAGGTGGTCCTAAACCACCACCCTTCTCATTCAATTGACTTACAAATTACTCATCTTCTTGCAACAAATCAAATGCACCTTGGTACTGTTCTGTAACTTTAAGCATCAAATATGTAAAGTTCCATCTCGTTGGAACATCAAGGCAAAGAATACCCTTTTCACTAATTTGTTGCCTCTCGACACATGACTTAAACTTATTAAGCTTTGAAGGAGAAGACTTCACATATTTAACAATATTTCGTACCTTTAAAATTGACGTGTTCACTTCTTTCAAACCCTTCATGACAATTAGATTCAAAATATGTGCACAACACTTAACATGCATAAATTTATTTTCTAAAATAATGCTCTTTCCATCCATAGTTCGCCTCTTTAAATAATCAAGAGCACCATCATTAGAAGTAGCATTTCCACTGTAACAATAAATATGCTATCTATCCCCCACTCAAGCATTCATGCTTCGATTTCCCTTCCAATTGTCACACCCTTATGATTAGAAAATTGATTATTCGTTTGTGTAATTTCTAATCTTTATCAATAAAATGTGCAATTAAAGACATATAAGTTATATTTTAAATAGACCCCCATGTATTAATAGTAAGGCTAACCCTTTGACTAGATGAGACAAACATGTACTTTAATTTTTCTTTCTCCATTTTATATAATTGCAAACAAGCCCTCATCACAGTGGTACGGAAAGGTATATGAAATCTAGGTTCAACAGTTTTCATCAACTCTCTAAATCCTTCTCTTTCAACAAAGCGGAATGGTAATTCATCTACAATAATCATAGTAGCAATTACCTCTCTAATCTTCTTTTCATTGAATTTAGCAACACTAAGGTTACTAATAACACCATCTCTATTTTTTTTTGAATGAATCAATTAACTTTAATTGAGATATGTCATTCTTATTCTTATTCGCCAAATAGGATTTTCAGCGATCTAAATGATAAAGCAAAGATGAAGTATCTATTTTTTTTTGCATGATAATTATAAATCTTACTACAATACTGACATTTAACTTTATTTGTAGCTTTAATTTTTTCAAAATACTCTCAAACTCTAGATCATTTTTTTGAATCTTGTCCCTTACATATAATGTCATCAATAACTTGGATGTTACTGTTAGAATCAGCTTGAATAGATGATTGTGGAGTAATTTCATCCATATAGAAATGATATGTGGACAATACATATCATCCCAATAAGAAATAATATAAACTTATCGAAAAATAAATAGTCCACTAAACTTGAAAGCACACAAAATGAATAAATTTCCATTATACACAAACATAGTTAGAACACTACTATGAATAATCAAATAAACATAAACCCTATACAACTAGCAGAATGAAAAACTTGGGAAGTAAAATTCAAATAAAAAAATCAATAACTACAGTAATGGGGGCCTCTAGATTTATTCTGCTAGTTTCTACATTTAGGGAATTTAAATTCCCACCTTTTCTAGCTTGGGAGGAGATGACCAGATTATAATATCTAATAGTAATACTCTATCCATTCCCAAATTACTATACTACTATCATAACACCGATAGAGATGTAAAAGATCTGCTTTAATTTCAATTCTTTTAGTGGGTTTGATGAAGTTACTGAGGCACAAAATGTTCCATTTAAAAGGTAGTAAATCAACAAAATAATCATAGGAAAGTGACCATTTTCTAAACAAAGGAGAAGGCCCTATGTGATTTTCTCTCATTTGGAACTGAGACAGCATTAACAAACATAGATGGAAAATAATATTGATGTATTCGATTATCAGATTTCAATCATCTCACTCCTGTTGAGCCATGGTTTTTTCATTTTGTGAAAATTTTCTCAGTTCGGTGTCAAATTCAAGGCATTCAAAATTTCTCACATAGATGAAGGTTTGCGATCAAAATTTCTAAGCCAAACTAGATTGCGGAGAGAGAGATAAAGACTATGTTTGGTTCTCAAACTAAAATGTATTATGCCATCAGCCACTCTAACGTTATCTCCTCTAGAGCAAGTGTTCTGAATAGAAAAAAGATAACACTCTTGTTTTGTCATCACAAAAGCTCCCGAGTTAAAGATGAATGAATGGTTTTGTTTAGAGGACACAGAAGAAGCTAGGGTAGGAGTTCATAGAATAGCATGAAAGAGATTGTAGCAGTTAATCTGAGTCATTAGTTGATGAAGAACTTTGATTGCTTCATGGAAACATAGACATAATGGCCCATAGATATTTCTTGATTGATAATGAAGGATGTTTCCCTATTAGAGCTCTAATTGTACATTGATAGAAGCTTGTTTCTGACACATCTCAAAACATATATCCTAGTAAGAACATTCCCTGTAGTAAGTCTTATCATCTCATCTTCTAAGCACTAATAGATATTCTGCCTTCTAGATTTTGACCCCTTTCTTATTGTTTTCCAATAAATCAAGGCTGAATTTCTGTAAGATACAGAGCTCATTATGTTAGATGACCTCCTTTAGTGGCTTTAGGGTAAGACACAGTTCTTTAGTGTGTTTAGAATAGAAAGAAACCTTTGAATGACTAAAATCTAGATTTTTCTCAAATCAGCCCATTTTTGTATTATGAATAAGATGAGAGAGAGAGAGAGAGAGAGTACCTAAGGGTTGGATGGGTTGTTGGAGGGAGGTGGCGGATGCTGAGTAGAATCTCAATTCCCATAAGGGTTTTTAGTATTTATAATATATATATATATATATATATATATATATATTAATGTGGGTAGGGTAGGGTAGGAATGCGGATTGGTGTAGCATGATTCAAACTTTTTGTGGTACAAATAGCTTACACACAAGATTTTTCTTCAAATTTTTTATGTTTAAGATATTGTTTGGAGCATCAATGCATGGAATACGTATAGATCCTATGCTAATAATCATTGCCCAATTTTTATCACCATCACAATGTATTTGTAACATACATGATAATAGATAAATAATGATCTATTCTCATCATATATTATGAATAATTGTTTAGAAACAACTAAGAGACACTTAGTTTTTTGGTAGTTGAAGATATTCCAACATATTTTAATTTTTCTTTTTGAACTCAAACTTATTAATGATGTTCTTCTCTTTAGGTGAAGTTCTGTTAGGAAAGTGGTATGAAATTAAATCTCAACACAAATATTTAAAGAGTAAACATATAAATTGGCCAAGTAATTACCTTAGATTGTTTACATCACAAAAGAAAAATTGGTTCACTTACACAAATCTATGTAATCAATTTTCCTATTTAAAATTATCTCTTTCACAATGAGTAAACATCACAATTTATGTAAGTGATTATTTCATTATGTGGACCTTTGGATGACTTAAGCACCTCATTAAGCTTAGTCAATCCAATAAACATGAATGAAATATTTTTTGAATTCATAACTTTCTCACTTAGCTTTTCTATCATGATCATGTGGATATTATCCAAATAACTTAATATATTTACACAATTTTCTAAGATTCTCAAAGTTTTCTAGAAAATTTTATATTTTTCTTTTCAATATCATCTAGAAAATCATGTTTTAATGTTAATTCTGTTTGTAATTCATCTTTACTTCTTTAAAGATCTCAAGAGTTTTGAATTTCTCAATAATCACACAATAAATAATTATACAATATTTTGTAGAGATATATAGAATTCCTCATATGTATTACAAATATTATTAATGGTTACCTCTCTTTATATGACAAATCATCTTTCTTATGGTAAAAAAAAATTTAATGACACTTAAAATTCATGTCATTTGATTGTTTACACTTTGAAAAAAAGTTTTCTATTTCTTTTAAATCTTTTTTAGAGTTAGTTAAGGTGATACTGATTGTTTCCCTTATGTCCTTGCCTTATTTGGGCCATTTGAAAGTCATGTGACTATACATTGAACCTATATAGTATTCCATATGATCGAGATTCTTTTGGTGATATTTGGGTGTATTAGATATCTTTTAAAAGTTATACCTTCACTTGAAGTTAAGAAGTTATAGCTACTTTTCTATTTTTCATTAAAAAAAATCAATCATTATTTTTACTTATAAAATAGGTAACATCCTCCTAGCCTTACATTATGAGAAGTAAATTTTAATTCATAAGTTTGAAGTGATAACGCAAACTTTAAGATCTCAAACTCCTCTCTATCTTAAAAGATTGTGATCATAAATTAAGATGTATCTGAGAGAAATCACAAACTTTTCGCAATGTCTTTTATTATCTTTAATTTTTATTTTTAAAAAATTACTAGTTAATGTTTGAAGTTTATATTTATTATTGAATTTTATTTTTTTCATAATTATTCTAAAATATATCATAATTCATTAAAAGGCCCTAGCTAATTTTTTTGTTCATTCTTAATTGATTTAGGTAAACACTTTTTATTTTAAATAGTCAAATATGAACAATTGTGTAAAACATATGTTTCATCATGTTCATCAATTAGTGTAAGATAAAATTTGATCCATGTTTTCCAAAAAAAAAAAAATAATTATATTTTTCAGATTGAATATGGCTTTTTCTCAAAGTATTCATAATAAATATCAACCTGATATCAAATATAACCAAGATATAAGATACATCTAGATAGTTAACCTAAAAGTGTAACTCATTTTGAAATGAACATAGGGTAACCTCTAAGTCAATGGTTAAACCACTAAGTGCTTAATACTATTTTGTTAAAATGGATTAGTGGTGATGGGAAGACTAAAAACACTACTAGTGCACATACTTTTTCTCTAAAATTTATATTGGTATGTTAGAATTTTACACACTAATTATCAAAAGAAGCAAAAATTAGTAAATCACAATATCACACACATAGGGGGCCACACATATAGTAAATGAAATTGCATATAATTCAATTCAAATATTCAATCACATACATGTCACAAATATTCTAGCTGTAATCAAATAAACAAATGTAATTAAATATGTAATGCAATAAGTCTTATCACTGTTATCCAAGAAAAACTCTCACTGGGTGAATATCTATGGTGCACTTCTCCAAGAACTAATAACTAAATAAAAGAGTACAAATATATTAAAACACTATAACCTTGACCTATATACAATTATTTTTTATTCCTTAGCTTAAGTGATTTTATTCCTTGTATTCTATGATGGGCATTTATGTACATTGATTACTTCAATCACATATGATGACAAACTTTTCGAAAGAGAATGAAGAGCCCCTCATTAATACTATTTTATGTATCCTTGCTCAAACAATTAATAGTCTCTACCGCTTATATTGATTTTCATATTGCTAACTCCTATAATACTTTTTAGGGAAGGTAAGAGTGTGTTTTGTATAGATGAACGCACACATTAGTTTCATTATATTTGAATTTCTTAACTCCTTATTTTTCACTTATCTTTTTGAGTGAAAAATCCCCATAGAAGAAAATTTTAGACATACCCTCCACAAACTCTTAAACAGAATAAAAATATACATGCTACAAAATTTTTGGTGAGATTCTATATTGAGACAAAAAAATATATCATGTTAATAAAAAAGATTTAACTTGTTCAAGCAAATATGTATTTACTATATAGTTTTAATGGAAATGTAATGTGGTTTAAAGTTTGACCAATAACTAAAAGTTTCACGCATACATACAAAATGGAATATTATGATATTTTTACTCAAGTGATCAATATAACCACGAGCATGATCATGTTATAGACATAAACTTTAATGAGAGGTTGATTTATTAATTACACATAAATAATACCTTTATTCACAAATATTAGAGGTGTCGAACGGGTTGTATCATGCCAGCATAACCTATTTGTTTCTTGGCATGCCATTGTGTGCGATCCACCGGCACAGCATGATATGGTGAGCAAGACAAAGTTCACTGTCGTGCCTACCATGTTGAACGGGAAAAAAATTGGCCACGTGGCTGGCTGATTACAATCGGCCACGTGGCCGATTTTTTTTAAATGGACTACCTTGTGATGGAGCAGTCAAATTTTTATTAAAAAAAAATAAAACTGTCTGAGTGACCGGTTGATCAGCCTATGGGGATCCCGTCGAGTGGTCACCCGAACCTGTTTACTATGTTGTTGGGACAGGAAAACATGTCGTGCTAGGTCTGGCACAAGGCACAACTCAGCATAGCACAAACCATGCTAAGGGGAGGCTCGACCTGGCCTGAAGCACGATTCCAGGACATGTTGTGCTGGGCTAGGAACTGTTGAACTGGGCTGGGACATGAGCCGTGTGCCCGTGCCTGGGCCGCCCGGTCCATTTGGCACATCTAACAAACATCTAGCATATTAGATATAAAGGTGTCAAAATGGGTTGGTGGGCTTTGACTTTTCCATTGCTTCTTGAAAAGCTATCTAGCATTGGGGTACCCCAAGAAAAAACCAAGGGTTTTTTCAAAATTATTTTGTTATATTTTATTTTGGGAGAATTATGTTTTGGTGCACTCACCCCAAACTATTTAAAAAAAGTAAACTCATATTTAAATATTTGAAAAAAAAGGCACCGAATTCTCAATAAATTGAAATTTGGCACACAAATATATTAATCCTAAATTTTCTTCATTAAATTTTTAAACTAAATTTTGGTGCACTAACTTAATTTTCAGTAACACTCTCACTTGTCCCTCCTCTCTCCATTGCCCCTATCCCATCACCCCTCATCCCTGCTCCACGGAAGAGCTTGATAGAACTCCTCGAGCTCCATATTGGAGCTTGATGGAGCTCCATTGTGGAGCGTGATGGAGCTCCATGTGCTCCTTCGTGAAGCTCACTGGAGCTCCTTGAGCTCCATTGAGGATCTCCAGGAAGCTCGTGGAGCTTCATTAATCTCTTCCGTGGAGCAGGAGTGAGGGGCAAGGGGAGAGGGTAAGGGGAGAGGGCGAAAGACAAGTGAGAGTGCTATTGAGAATTACATTAGTGTACCAAAATCTAGTTTATAGATTTAATAAAGGGTAATTTTGGATTAATGTATTTGAGTATATCAAATTTCAATTTATTAAGGGGTTGGTGTATTTTTTTTTTCCAATATTAAAAAATAGGAACACTTTTTAAATATTTTGGGGTGAGTACACCAAAACACAATTCTCCCTTTTTTTTTTGAAAAAGGTAGTTCATCATCATGCTTGACTTGATGTGTTTGTATGCAAGCCCCATATGAGGCACGACATCCCATGTCCTAATTTTTAAACAATTCTAAAAGACAACTATGGAGTTGAGCATGCCAACCCCCATACCCATTTACGCGGTTAAGGAAAGGCAAGGTCGAGTTAGGTCAACCTACTAAATGAAGTGGACTAGAAGGGGTTGGATTGTTCTGCCTTGCCAAATTGGCTCAACCTATGACCTATTTGGTTTGATAACTCTAATGAGATATATCATATATGTGAAGTAGTCATTTGGTTTTCATGCACAAATTGGCTAATTTAATATGTAGATTATGAAAAGTCTTAATCGAGCTACAACAATCTATAAAGGTTTGGTACAACAAATAATCTATAATTTTGACTTCTTTTGGAATGTTTAAATGTATTTCAGTTTTTTTAACAAAGAGATCATATAATATGATTATTTTTCTTTTGATTTATGTTGAGAATATTATTATTACGTGATATGATGATTTGAGGAATCCGCAATTCAAGATCTTTTAGACTTAAATTTACATTAAGCATCTTAGTTGACTTAAATACTTTATTTAGATTTAAGGTTTCGTACACTTGTAGAAAGATAATTAATCCAAAAAAATATATTTTTGTGATTATGGTTGCAAAGTTTAGTCTTATGGGTAGTGCATCATTAGAAATGCTAATTGAGATAGAGATAGAACTTTCAGTTGACCAACATAATTTTATTAATCCTATTTGATATACAAGAATTATAGAAAAAAAATAATTATTTAATTGTTATAAATCAAATATATTATATATTATCAGTAAAGTAAGTCATTCCAAAATTCTTCTTGAAGAAGGCTTATGGATGTTATTATTTGTATTTTTCAATATATAAAGAAACCATCCGATTAAGTTATTCATAATTGATGAGCATCAGCTTATGAAAATATGAAATTTGCTACAAGTTCATATGCTTTCTCATGAGGCATCATTTTACCATAAAAAGTAATAAGTAACTAGTTATATCTTAGTCTACGTCAAAAGTAGAGTTTTAAGCTGTGACAATAATAATTTATTAGATTCTTTTAATCATAGACTTATTTAGAGAGATTACATTATCTATCCATGTCTTATTATACCATATTGTGATACTTAAGTAGCAAATTCATTACTTTCAATTTGATAATTAAGTTGCAAATACATTCATTTCAATTTGATTAGCAATTAGCAAATATATATATATATATTAATTTCCACTATGTATGAGGGTAGATATAAGATGATTTCATTACTATAGCTCAAGTTCTTATCTTAGATTAAATATTAGATATTTTCATGAAGACTCTAAAATAGTTTAGTTAACTTTTTTTTTTCCTCAAAAACTTGTGTTTATGTATCCATGCTCTAACTTGAGAGAAAGTGTTGAGATATTTTATTTAATTTTTGTATATGTAGCTTGTACTTTTCTTGTAACTAATATGATTTTGCTTGTACTTAGTGAATTTGTAATGTATAACAGCACTTGCAAAATAAGGGGCTTTGAAATATTTAATATTGTATATATTCTTGGATTATAATTTATGAACACACACACACACACACACACACACACATGCACATCTCTCTCTCTTTCAACATTGACATATTCATTTTAATATTTGTACTAAATTATTACTAAAAATTATTTATGCCTAATATAATGTTACATACCATATAACTCAAAGTATTTCTTTAAGAATGTGTTATTGACTAAAAGAATTAATCAACATATAACATTCAATTCTTGAATCAACATACAAAAAGTCATGAAAACACAACAATATTGATTACTCAACTTTCTAAATATTAATTATTATTCTCAAAATTTTCTTTTGTAAGATGTAAAAATAAGACTAAGAAATTTTATTTCTTGAGTATGCCCCTCATATACATATATAGAAGTATTTTTATAACTCATTAGTCATATAAGATCATAATTATGTTCCATATATTTTATATATCTATAAATGGAAATTTGGAATGATCAATTATGTTTTTTTCAATTTATAATGTGCTCCGCTTTCTTTGATATTAACTTACTTATTGTCTTTATGGTATACTTCAAGTGAATGTGTGATTTAGTTCATATCTACATTTCTTGTACTACATATTTCGAGTATGTCCTTCAAGTACATATATAGAAAAAAAAATATGTATTTATTTATTTATTTATTTTTGACTCATTAGTCTAATTTTTTTTTTCACAATCATTAAGAACATCTCTCATCTATACATGTTTCATATCATAGATTAGTACTAGACTTTTTAATTATGAATTTGAAACGTGGTATCAAAATACAAATGAATATACATTTTGAAGTCATACCTATTCTTAATTTTTTCTCTAATTTCATTATTGATGAGTTAATGCTATATGATATAATTACTAATCCCTCATTTGTATTTTATGATGATTCTACAAATAAAAATTTCATTATTATTTTGACCAATCCTTGGTATGTAAAAATTGTCCAAATTATCATATGAACTTAACCCTTAATAACAAATTGATCCACAATAATTAAAATGTTCTTTTTATTACCCATTCATCTCTTCTTCACGCATGTCACTATCTCTCTTATTTAATTATCAATGTTCAATTTTGTAACATTCGTAGCTTTTATTGTCTAGGATTAATTCATCCCATAGTCCCATTGTTAATAATTTCAAACCAAATATATTTGAAGCTCAGAATTGCAAATTCATCATATTGATATCCGATTTTTAATTTTAACTCAAAATGATTTGTTAACTATAGTTGTTTCATATAATCAATCTAATAACAATAAATATATAATATTATTAGAGGTATGTAAGTTTTTACTATGTTTTCCACTAAGAGGTTAAGAATGTATGCTCTTTAAATTTTTTTTAAATTTCAACATATAAAATTTAAACATTTATAGAAGGTGGAATTGAAAAGCAAAATGAAAGAACATTCATCAAAAACTAAAATTAAAGAAAAAAAGTATGAAATCTAATTAATCATATTTTAAAACTCAGTGAAACTCATTGAATTTAATTGAAAAACAATAGAAATTAAGAAAATATATTTGAAGCTTATGATAGGACTTTGATATTTATAGAGAAACAAAATTTCAATAAGTGTTATCAAATTTTTGTAATCAAAAATAGATTGAATATTATTAAACACGGGCTAAACTATTATTGTAATATTATAATTAAATTTTATCCAAAGTTATTGAAGATGTTAAATTATCATTATATTTAATAGGGAACAATGATGGATTTTGAGAAAGAATTGAGTGAGGATCTAATTTTTCATCAAACTATTAGTAAAATATATTGAAATACAATAATAATATTAAAATTATCAAAAACACAATTACAATTCATTGAACTACAATAATCTTCATAGTTCCATACATTATTATTTACATGCACCAAATCATAAATTTTATTTTGTATCATCTTTGTATCTTGAAATTTAGTTAATTTAATTATGAAGTATGCTTATCATGAATTGTTAAAATAGATGAGAACATTCCCTTTACTTTTTTTCTACCTCATTTTTAAAAATCATAAATTTTCTATTTATAGCATCCCTTGATGTGCCCTAATTAGTGTGTGCGCGCGCATTGGTTCATGTTGTGACCTAACTTGTGCTATTGTGACTTGATTTGTGTGTGTGTGTGTGTATGCTAGTCCATGTTGCGATTAGACTTGTGTTGTTATGACCTAACTTGTGATGTTGTGACCTAACTTGTGCATGTGCACACTAGTTCATGTTGTGACCTAACTTGTGTTGTCACAACGTAACTTTTATGTGTGCATGCTAGTTCATGTTGCGACCTAACTTATGTTGTCGTGACCTAACTTGTTATGTTGCAACCTAACTTTTGCATGTGTGAACTGCTTCATGTTGTGACCTGAGTTGTTCGTGTGTGTGCAACTTCATGTCTCAACTTGACTTATGCTATTGTAATAACGTTGACAAGATGTGGATTTCAAGTGTGATTGTAACTAAAAAAGTAATGGTGTCATGACATGTTAATGACTCAACTAGGAATTCTAAATCTCGACCTCTTGTTGTTGCCTCACTTATTTTGTTGTTGTGAGCAATATTTTCCTTCAAGTTGGAGCATGAAAATCTCAAATGGTCAACTTGCGAAAAGGTGAAGAAACTAAGATTTTCCAAAAGCTTTTGTAAAAATATCTACCAACTAGTTTCTCATGTGAATGTGTGAAGTTGATACTATATTGCCAGCTTAAAGTTCACCACGAACAAGATAACAGTCCTTTTCTATATATTTTATTCTCTCATGAAAAACTATATTAGCAACAATATGTAGCACAACTTAAATATCACAATACAAGAAGAACATCATATATTTGTGGTTAATGCCATGGATTAAAAAATTGGAATAGTTAAAGAACCAGAAAATTATTGGGTCATGGGTCACCGGTCTAGCTGGCAATTGATCCTCTATCAAAAAGCTATCGAACTAGTGATATCATTAATATATATTATAAATTTTATTAAAAAAATATTTTTTTATAAAATACTTATAAATTCTATATAAACTGTGAGAACACCTCTTTATTTTATTTTATTGATCTTATCCCAAAATTTGTTACATATAAAATTAAAAACAAAAAAAAATATTAACATCATTAACACATACAATATTCATATACCATAATACAAAGTCATCTACAATGTCAATGATTGAAATATCAACCATAATAATCATAAAGATAAAATATGGAGCTTAAATTAAGACAAATATTTTCATTCATTTTGATAATGAAGATGTGGTTTAAATTGAGTAAATTGAAAACCAAAGTTCTCTATATCAACTTCTTCTTACATCAATGACATTATCTGTTACAGTTGGGCTAGCCTCAAAGGATGAAGGTAATTGGCTTGATGAAGAGGACCAACAAGCAAGGGGAGCTAGGTTTATCAATGATGGGTTGGACTTGCCACAAGGTCCAATAACAAGGTCTAGATCCAAGAAGTTACAACAAGCCTTAAGTGGCTTATTCCAAGAATGGGCTAACAAAGAGAGCCCATTTGAGAGTCCAAGGTCCGCAACAAATGGAGAGCATCAAGATTGGACTTTATTCACTCTAACTAAGGTCCAAGTCCATGAAGAATCAAGCTAGGCCGAATTACATGAGCCTTTTGAAGCTAGGACGAAATATTTAGATTTAATTAAAAAGGATACTTTAGTCTTTTTATACTTAGGTTAACTTCTAGAGTTTTGGTTTAGTCTATTAAAACAAAACCTAGCTGCATTGTTGGGCACTTTTGATTTTTTTATATATGTTTTGATTGTTCTTGAAATTTGGCTTGAATTCTTGTATTCTTGTCGAATGCATTAAACACTTATCAAAGATTTGATCCATCTTTGTGGCGTGCTAGGGTTGGGGTTTAAGAGCTTAATTTCCTTTTAGTTCTAATCCTAATTGATCATTCATAATCTGATCTAGAGTTGATTCTAGGGTTTGAATCCAAATTGCTATAGGATTTGTATGTTAGTGTTATACGGGTTCATATTTAAAAAGGGGTTAGTATAATCTATTCATCCAGGTTCGTAACATTATCATATTCACCATCTACAAAAAGTAAAAAACATGGAATAAATATAAATTAGTAATATAAATTAATTTTTGAATGAAAAATAATAATTTTTGAAATTTTATAAGTTTTCATATCAATAATATACTAACCAATATGAGCATTTGAACTTGAACCTTGCACTTCCACTATAATTGACTCTTCTATATACAAAAGACTTTCAATGCATTCTAAATGTAGTTTTTTGGTTCCTCATTAATTGTATAATCTTTAATCTCATCAATAAGTGCATAACCAATAGGATCATAAGTCCTCTTATTGTTATAGATCATAAAAAAAACATATAATTATTCATAATAGTGAAAGAAACTAATAAATTATTTATGAAATTAATACTTATATTTATACCTATTTTTGAGCCTAAATTTATAATGAACAAATACTAGATCTTTTAATCATTGATACTTTAGTTTATTTCTTTTTTTTTGTATGAATACATTCAAATATGCTCTAATTTCTCTCACATCCAAAAGAAAATGATGTCTAACTCAATATTGAATGGCTAATTTTTGTAATGAGGTGCACTATAATCATGTAGTTGCCACCATTCATTTGTATTTGAATGCACATTAGTAAATTCTGAATATTAAATGATAATCAATGAAAATATAAAATAGCAAACACAATAATAAATTATCTTATACCTAGTATAAGTACTTCACGTGATAAATTAGCAAGTTATTTTCCAAAGCTTTCTAATCATTTACAAAAAATTTCATTTCATTCATGACTTCAACATTGTCCTTCCCAACTTTATGTTCAATGACATTCATAACACCTCTCCTAACTTCATGTTTATTATGATTTTTTTTATCATATTGGATAAATGGATTCAACCAATAAGTTGTTGCATGAATACTTTTTCATTGTTATTCATCCAATAACTTGCTGCATGAATATTTTTGCATAGTCATTCATCCTAACATTTCTTTATGATTTGTGTATAGACTTATAAAGCCTTTTGTTGTAGTTGAGTAACTTCTTCATGCCCTAATGAACTCTGTACAAGCTTTCATACACATAACTATTATCAAACATAAAACTTTAGCCCAAATCTCACTATAAGTGTTCACAGGTAAATAAACATCTTTCTTTGTATCATTTAAATGATTAATTCTCATCTGACAATAAGATATGCTTTTATATCTAGGACTAATTACAAATATAGCATCTAATATTAGTCTGTAGTAGAATGAATTTTTAGCATTACTAATATTGCAAGCATCATAAAAGAATCTTTCGGGAGCCATATCTATTCTCCAAATAACTTCTTTCCTTGCTAATGCACTTCTAATTAAAGGCTGAGCATATTGAATTGTTGTTGGCACAAACTAGTTATCTATTGTTAATTTTTATTTTTCCACTACTTTGTGATATAAGATTTTATAATTCTTGTATCTCTTCTTCATTTTTTATCAGGTCCCTTTCAAATTGTGAAATATTTGGGTCATAAAAATTTGCATTTTTGTAAGCCTCGTGATTTGCTTTCTTGGATTTCAAAATCTTTTGTAAAGAATTTTCTATTCAAAACCTAACATAAAGAGAAACTACTTTACCAATTCCAATATCCCCTTTAACTCCAACTAGGTATTGTTTCATACTATGAATTCTTTCATCTTTTATAACCTTTTTTTTAATACAAACAAACATGAGCTTTCTTTCATTTGTATATCTTTCTATTGAAACATGATCCTATGTTGGATCGGTTTTGCCTCTATTTGATTGGTATTTGAATCTTGATTAGAATAATATATTTCCATTTTCTATTTTCCTATGAAATTATAAACAAAACAAAGAAAAATTTAATCAAAATTTATCAAATATTCAATATGAATATGTGATTAGCCAAAAAAAAAAAAAAATAAGAAATAACATGCATGGATGCAATTTGTATACGTGGTTCATTAGATATGCTTGATAAAGTTTGATGATACTCACATGATTTAAGTTTTGCCTCAATTATCATAGACATTACTATTTTATTTATATTTACTAAAATATTTTGGTATAATAACACCAAAGATAAATACTCAAGCAACCTATTCTTATCTATACTTATATTTCTTTGGGTTGATTTTGAATTGATCCATATCAATGTTCTATTTTTTCCAATGTAGTTTTTTACTTTTAGTTAATGCATTAATAATGTACTTAGTAATTAGTTATGTCATGCCATTTGTGTACATGCATATATATTTCATAATAATCTAAACAACAATGACTCAAATAGGTTCTCATTTCATTGGAATTTCTGTAAACTTTGGTATTCAAAAATATAAGTGATGACTAATGAGTAACTAATGAGATTGAGAAGAATATGATTATAAATCTAAATACTTAAAGCTAGTTCATGGAAATGAGAAGTTAAAGAATCAAATGCCAAATGAAAATTTTCTTTGACTTTGGTTATGGTTAGTGATGATGTATTAGGGTATGAAAAATTGGTTGAGGTATTTAAAAATTTAAAAAGTAAAAAAATAAAAACAATAATTGTGTGCACCATCATTTAATATTCATTTGTAAATACTAAATAGTAAACAAATTAACAATTATAAAAATAAAATGATGGTTGCATCAATTGTTGTTTCATTTGTAAATAAATAAATAAAAAGAAAAGGATGATTGTTTCAACCACCTATTTCTATTTGTTTACAAATAAAATGGTGGTTATGGCATATTTTGAAAATGTCAATCATCATTTTCAAAAATAATTTTTGTATTTACCCTATAATCATCTTTATTAAAGATTAACAAGTAATTTATGCCCAATTCATTTTTCTTCTAGCCCAATTGCAATTGCACAAATCAAACCAATCTTGGCATTGATCATTGGCCAAACTAGTTAGGAAAATCAATCTAGTCTGATTTTCTCATCAATGATCAATGCCAATAAACCATAATAATGATGTCATCTACTTCAATTCACAAGTCGTGATTACAAAAGATTGATATTTAACCTCTACAAATGATTGAGAAACTATGGTTTGCATTTTTATTTTCCAAGAAATAGGTGAGGAACCAAGCATCAAAAAATAACTAGTTAATAATCATTGGGTGATCATATAGCTATCTCCAATCACTATCATAGAAAGCATAAAGTTGTAAATTGCTTTCTCTCCATAATAATAGATCTTATACAAGACTACCCTTCAAATATTTCAAAGCATGCAAAGTAGTCTCCTAATGCTCTATTTTTTGATAATTTATAAATTAAGCTAAAACATATACTAGATAGCATAATGCCAATTGAGTCGTAGTCAAGTAAACAAGCCTCCCAATGAGATGTTGGTATCATTCATGGTTGGAAAACTTTTCCCATTAGTAACAACTAAGTTGTAGTTTTGCTTTATCATAGAAACCTCAACTTCACTCATAATATTCAATGTATATTTTCTTTGAGAAAGAAATAATCCCACTCTCCCACAAGCAACCTCAATCCCAATAAAATATTTTAGGATGCCCAAGTTCATCATATGAACGCATGCACTAAGATACTTTTCAAAATGAACAATATAATTATGAGAAAAACTAGTTGTAAATAGATGATCCACATATTCAAGAACATATAGAGCTACATCACCCTCAATATAACTAGATAAAGAGTAATATAGAAAGGACTATGCAAAACTAAATTGTTTCAATGCAATAGAAAGCTTAGAAAACCAATTACGAGGAGCTTGCCACACAATCCATGCAATGATTTACAATGACAGCATATCATTATTGGAGTGGGAGAATCAAATGGGGGAAGTGATTTCATGTATACTTTCTCATCCAAATCACCGTGGAGAAATGTATTATGCACATCCATCTGGTGAACTCCAAGTTACACATCATTTTCATTGCTAAGAACACTCTCACTATCACCATTTTAGCTATTATGACAAATGTCTCATTGATATATATCTCAACAACCTATCTATTGACAAAGACTACCAATCTTCCTTTTAGTCTATGAACAAACCCTTTAGAGTCATACTTCACCTTGTAGATTCATTTGTACCCTATAGTTTTCTTCCTTGGCAGTGAATTTTCTAATATCTAGTTTTTGTTCCATTTGAGTGCATCAATTTTCTTTTTCATAGATTTTCTTCCATTAGGTTTCTTTATTTTCTCTAAAAAAGTAGTAAGTTCATGAACTATAAGCTATAGTAATTACTACAAAAAATGGGTCTCACAGAAAATTTTATCATAATTTACATGACAAGTTATGAGAAAATGTGTACCTGAGGATTTTGATAGCACAGGTGAAGGAGTAGTGATGAGGTCTAAAACTCAAACTATATTGGTGATATATCCTTCGAGATGACTTGATATGGTTTCTATGCCCCTTACCAAAGACTTCTTATGACACACCACTAACATCACTCCCAAATTTTGTCGCACTCTCTACAATATTAAGTGGCTCAATTGAGATGTCCAACCCCTCCTTTCTCTACACATGCCCAAGTACATAACTACCAACTATCTTATCGCAATCCCCCCTTAAAACTAAGGGCTCATCCTCAAGAATGACTCCAATATCTTAACATAGAAATGCATCCATACTATCATACACCAATGGAGTTTTAGTTTCAACAAAGAGAAATATATTTCAAAAAAAAAATTACATTATGAGAAACAAAGTAATCTTCACTTTCTAAATCATCTATTCTTCAACCCTTTTGTCCATAAGGATAACCCATGAAAATTCAGTCTCCCCAATGTGATCATCACTTTCAAAAGCTAGATCCAAATTTTATCTTTTACTTGGGATCTATTATTAGCAAAACATAGGTATCCAAGAACAAAGAGAAGAGCATATGTAGGAGGTGTACCAAGTAGTAATTCATGGGGTGTCTTATTGGCAAGCACAAGAGTGAGTGCAATTTATTAAGCATTCAGTAGTCAAAATAGATTCTCCCCAAATTTTAATAGGAAGACTAGCCAAGAATTGAAGGACTCGTGTCACATTTAAAATATAATGATGCTTATGTTCATCTCTACTATTTTGTTGGGGTGTGTCAACACATAAAGTTTGGTATAAAATATCATTGTCTACATAAAATATTTTTAAACAAGTGAATTTTCAACCATTATCATTTCTCAATATTTTTACTTATTTATTTAATTTAATATAAGCCATCAAACAATTTTTTTTAGTATTTGAGAAACATTACTCTTTACAAACATTAAATAAAATTTCCCTCTAATAATTATCCACAATAGTAAAAAAATAGTAAGCACCACAACTTGCAGAAGCATTGTGACCACCTCATATGCCACAATAAATTAATTCAAATATGCAACTACTCGATTATAACTCCAAGGAAAAACATATCTAATTTGTTTAGCCCATAAACAAATTTAACTTAATCACTATTACAATATTCCTTATTTCTATTACTATTAATTATATCAGGAAGAAATGACACTACTTGTTGAGAAAGATGTCTCAGTCACCTATGCCATAATTATTACTTTTTTATCACAATTACTTTATAATCTTGAATTTGTCTCATGGGTTTTAACTAATTGACCTGTCACATTCTTCATCCATTCCAATTAGGATCCTTGAAGTATAGTCCTATATCATACAAATCTTGTTAGTAAATATGACAATATAGTGTAAATTTTAAAGCAACTAAGACATATGCAACAAATTACATGTCAAATCAGGAACATATAAAACATCTCTTAAAATCAAGTTTTCACCCAACTTAATTTTTTCTTCTTTTGTGGTTGTCATTTTCTTTTCATTAGGAAGCTCTATGAGAGAGAGGGGTATATTAATTAAATTCATAAACAAAGCAATATTATCTGGCATATGATTGGAAGAATCCATGCTGATAATCTACTTACCAAAAAAAACTTATTAGATAATTTCTCAGAAGAAGAAAAGAATAAGAAAGAAAAGAAGAAAAAGATATTTTGATATTGTTTTCAAATTTATTAATGTCAACTACTGCACATAAAAAAATCAGATATACCACATATCACCATTCATAACAACTTTTTGACCAAAGGTTGTAATTATGAGCGTAGTAGCTGCATTGGCCAAAGCATTGCTCCTACTACTAAACCTACCACCATGTCTGAAGTGAATATCACTCATATCATTGCCTTTTACATTGCTACTATTTTCGAAATACCACTAATTTGGATATCCCACTAGTTGGAAACACGTCTCTTGCATGTGGCCCATTCTAGCATGGTGCATACAAGTAAAATTTTCATGGGATGTTCACTCTACATGCCAAGCACACCACCTCACCCCCCTTATTGCTCCTCACACCACAAAATTTATGACCTCACTTGTTGTGTCTTTGGAGCATAAAATTGATGATGTTTTTCTTCAATCATAACCACCTAATATATGTGAAAATAATATTTCCTCATATTTTAGAGTCAAGGCCAAATAAAAATTAACGAGTCTTATCATTTTTTCATTTTTTAGTAAAGGGAAATACAATGCCGCACTTGCATCCATATGTACAAGTTGTTACAGTAGAATGAGCAGTCAATTCATCCCATATATGTTTTATTTTTCCATTATAGGAAACAATCGATTGCTCTTTTTTGATTACAAAGTTACAAACAATGAGTTGAGTCTTAAATTCAATTTATTCAAGGACCATTTCCAATCGAGAACCATTCCCAATGATCATCAGACATATCCTTTACATAGTTCATAATTATCAGGGTGGATCAAAGTGATGGATCTATGGTGGTGTAGATCCATGCCCCATGCATGAAGTTCACACAAACCCATTAAGGCTAATCCTTTAATCCATCAATCGGCAATGTTGTAGATCCATCAATGAACTCAAGTTTATTCTTTGCCCTAAAGATTATTTTTTATTGAGCGAACATATTCATTATAATTTTTTCTCTGAAAAAGAACATGAGAAAACACACTCCTTGTTTATTCAAAAGGATGCAAGTAATATGGAAAGGAAAAAGCACATCATTTGACTATCTAGTCTTCGTCACCCATCGATATGAAAAAAAAAAATTGACTGATAACTAGGTTTGTGAGAAAGAATTTGTGGAGAACATGATTATCAATAACAGTTAAGGAATTCATGATGGCTTTGATACCATGTTAAAATAAAAGAGAACATTCCCTTTAATTTTTTTATCCCTCATTTTTGAGAACTATAAATCTTCTATTTATAGCTGCTGTATATGTAATTTGTTTTTATTTAATAATCTATTTGTATAACAAAATGTTTTTCTGTTTTTAATATTTTCATGTAAGTGCAGGAAAGAAAATATTAAGAGGCCAATGATGCAGTAGTAGCACAATAACGGAGGTCTCGCTGTCCAGTCAGCGAGCCAAAATTTTTGGAGTAGAGCCTGACCCGTCCCATGATCCGACCTGCTCCGGTTAAATGAATAGAGAGAATTTTTAATATAAAATATTTTGTAATTTTATTTTCGGGTGGTTTTTTTTGGACCCGTGGAACTGTTCGTCTCTCTCTCTTCTCTCTACGTGATTTATCGCGCCTGTTCTGTATGCTACATACTGTAAGATAATTTCTATTGATTTAATCTGTAACGCATAAGTATTTTCTGGTGGATGTAGCTAGTCGTACTAAGCGACTAGCGAACCATGTTATTTTCGGTGTTTATTTCTTGTTTTTTGATTTTGTCGTGGATGGTTGCTTGATTGTATATATATATTGTTTGTTTTCTGTTGTTTCTATTATTTCTGTATCTTAATCTCACTATCGTGGAAGCACAATTGCCCAACAATAGCATCTCTTGATGTGTCCGAACATGTGCGTGTGCGTGTGCGTGTGTGTGCTGCTTCATGTCACCACTTGACTTGTGTTGTCATGACTTAACTTGTACATGTGCATGCTGCTTCATGTCATGCCTTGACTTGTACATGTGCAAGTTGCTTCATGTCGTGATTTGACTTATTTTGTCATGATCATGATGATAATTTATAAGCTTCAGTTAAGGTTTTGACAAGAAAAGTAATGATGTTGTGACATGTTGATGGTGTGATTTGAAATTATAACTCATGATCTCATTTTGTTGGTTTTACTTATTTTTTTGTTGTGACAAAAATGAATTAGCATATAAGTTTTCTTAATATTGATTTAATATTTCTTAAGATAATGTTATTTTCTTGTTATTATTAGAAAGTATACTTGGTAATTCGAGACTTACCATTTAACTTGACTAGAAACCCATATTTTTTTCCTTACTTGCACATGATCTAACCATGTTAAACTGGGCCATCTTGTGGGATTGCATCTAATTTTTGGGGGTCAAGCTACTCAATTTGGATGAGGTTGCTCCCAGTGTTGCAACTGGGATGCAACCTACATGCATCATGCATGGCTAAGCTAGCCCTAGTTGTTGTGCCTCATGACAAAATGTCCTCAAATAATTGTGTCAACCTAGTCTTGCCTAGTAGGACCTTCCGAGATTGGACATGTAAATTTTGCTCATGCAAGATAAATTGAATTGGCTGAGCTAAGCATTCCAAATTATCATGCCTACTAGAATGAGTGTTTTGTGAAAGAGAAAGATAATAAGAATCGAAAGAGCAAACATAAAAGAGAAATAAATGTGAAGGATTTCTTCTTGTTAATATTTTTGAAAACATTGACAAAAATTATTGGTTCAAGATTGACATGTCTAGTGGGCTAACCCACTCATTTCATCTTGTGGCCTGGAACATCAAAATGTATGGCTTAGCAAACATGACCCAATTATCGATGTGAATCATGCCTATGGTTCATTCCTTTGGGCCACAATTATCCTAACAAAATGGCTCTATGTAATATCAGGTTGACCCATGGTGATGACCAACTTACCTCCTTCAATTTTTTTTTTGTGAAATTTTACATTCCAAATGTATATATAATGATCTCTCAATAGTTATCTAGCTTCTTAAAGAAAGAATATGACACCTCAATTCACCAAAAATGTTCTCACTATGTATATGGTAGCATGTGAATGTCAAATCAATATATTAATTCAATGATCTAAATTAATAAAATAGTCAAATTCATTATATACAATAACATCTCTTTAGGTACTCTGGCTTGTTAATTGCCCTCCAATATGAAGGTAATTAAGCAATGACCAACAACAACAAATGGGAAGGAAAGTTTGCCTAGTCTTGTGGCTCGAATGGGTTCTATCATTGGTTCATCAAGGGGTATGAGGTCATAAGAAAGTTTTGGACTGATCTTTTGAAGAGGGAATGCATTAGAAAGGCATCTCTTTGGTCCAATATTTTTCATCAAACTTATGATGGTTGAAACTTGCACTCTCTGCCAAGTTTTTGTATATGTTGTCCTCCCAAGACATGTCTTATTGGAAGGAATGCTAGTATTTTGGTTGTCCTGATGCAATATCACTCCTAAATATCAAGGAATTTTAATTTGTGTGAAATTTTTTCTCCATGCTGTCTATTTCCCAGATACATGATCTCTAACTAGTGATATAGAAAAATTATGACCCATATCCTTCAAACAAACAGCTCAACCATAAGCTATAGTACTCTCTCTGCACCTTTTTCACATTCAATGAAGTTTTAACAAAGATGAATTTGTGTGAGGTTAGGATGAGTCAAAACATATAATTATTCAACTTCTTCATTTCACCATTGATGTCCTTCCATAGTGGGTTTTATTGGTGAATGGGCATTTCCATGGCACTAAATTTTTTTGGACAATAGACAAAGTAAGCATGCATGTTTTAAAGTTATTTTTGGCAAGAAGATCTAGAAGACCACTTTACTTTTAGGTATATTGGATCCTCTCTCAATTAAATAAAATAGGATTTGAAGAGAATTTTAATTTAGATATGTTTGTAAACAAGGAAGCTTAGTACATAAATGAAATTCTATTATGTAACTTAACTTTGAGAGTAGCACTCGTCATTTAATTTTGAAAACTGTTTAATTCAGGTTGTATTGATTTAAACATATTTTGCCAATGTTGCCTCATATTGATAGTAGTATAGCACTAGGCTATGAGATAGTTATTGAAATTAGTCCATTTAAACTTTTTTTCATGGTCATTTTAATGATACTTGTACCATGAGTGACTCCATTAAAAAAAAATGGTGAATAAGATACAGAATATAGATATATTATAGTTGTTAATATGAAACCATACTTGTCTCAAAAATTTAAGAATAATAGGTATACTATAGTTATTAATATGAAAACATACTTATCTCAAATAATTAAGAAAAGGTGGGCAAGCCTTTAGAAGTTAGGGATATTTTATATTCACATCATTCTAGTGCATGTGACTTAGTCAATCTAGTTTGCAAGATCACACGATTTTTGGATGGTCATTTTTGCTTGTTTAGTCAAAGTTGATTATATATATATATATTTTAAACAATGATTATTGGCACAACTAGATATATCATATTTTATTTGCATTAAAGCCAAGCCATAAGTATTTATATTTTGTTTTAAAGTTTTTTTTTTCTTTATTTTTGAAAAGAAGAAAAAAATCTATATTGAATGTTTTTGAATGTTATTACTTATTCTTTATTTAAGAGCATATTACACTTAAAATAAAGAATTATTTTTGTGAAGTTCATTTATCTCAATATGATTCACAATTAATGTTAGGTCTACCCAAGTTGGGTGGACCGAGTTTTATTCGGTTGTGTTCCTTTTTAGTTATTTTAATAGTAATATATAATTATTATTTAAAGCTTGCTTGTTTTATTTTTTCAGATATCGCCATTTTAATTTTTTGATTTTTTGCAAGTGTTGAATATGGTGGACCTTGAATAAGGAATAGTTTTCCATATTCTAAAAATTCAAAAAAAAAATATGAAAATAATAAATAGGAACATTCTCCTTTTTCACAAGAGGTACACATGGTGCCTCTTGGATGGGGGAAGTGCCCCATTCATTTTTTTAATTTTTTAATGACTAGAGAAAAAATTCAGAAGGTGTGGGGGCTGGTTTTATTTGATACATAGAGATTTTTTCCACTCTCAAGGCTTGGATTTCTTCCCTCCTCTCCTTGGTGCGATGCCATAGGTTGTTTCCTTTGAAAGAAGGTTTTGGGCATCTCCTTTTCTCCACTCTCTCCTATTGTTGGTTATGTAAGATTGTATATATAAATATAAATATAAATATAAATAAATAAATAAATATGTGTGTGTGTGTGTACGTATGTATGTATATCTAAGTTGTAATTTTTACATAAAGAGAGAGAGAAAGAGAGAGGAAGTGGGAGTTTTTCTTCTTCTCTCTCTCTCAGGCTGATATTAATATAAAACACCTTTCATTTTTGGGAAGTGTGTGTTGTGTATTTCTTGTGTGTGCAAGTTGTGTTCTATTTTTTTTGTGGGATGTGCAATGTTGTGATTGGGTGTTGCCATGATTTGGAGCTCAGAAGGTAGCTAGAAAAACAAAAACCTACTATATAGATCCTACTCTTATCTCTCTAACTTCAAATGGTGGATCAAGCTATCAAATGCCCAAATGGAATCATCGAAGATGTATCGAAGATGTATCGAAGATGTATTTATTCTTCCAAAATATTTCATTGTATTGGAAATGGAAAAAGATAACTATGTACAGCTAATATTAGGACAACCATTTTTGGACATGAGATACGGCCTTATTGACATCAAGAAATGAGATGTCACTCTTCATGTTAATGAGGAACATGTAAAGTATAATCTTTATAATAGCTTATAGGGTACATGAAGGATTTTGTAGAAGTCTACTAGCCCAATGTAAATGAAGGATAAAAAGTAGAAGAATAACTTTTGAGCTCTAATAGCGATGAAGATGGAGTTTTGTATGGAAATAATGCAATTAAAATAAAAATTCAAAATTTAATCTTAGTTTCAAAAATATGCCCGGAGCTCCACGAAGGAGCTCCTGGAGAAGGGCAGGGGGAAAGGGGTGGGAAGAGAGAGGCTAGAGGTGAGGGCAGACGTGCGAGGAGAGATGGGTGAGGGCAGAGGGGCATGGGGTGAGGGGCGTAATGGGATCATTACAATATTTTCAAAAGCCGGTGGCATTCACAATGTTGGCCTTTGATTTTAAAAAATCAACAGCATGGCAATGGTTGCCATTCACAACGACGGCCATTGTTATGTTGTTTTCAGACACACTGGTTAGAGCATATTTTTGAAACTAGGATTAAATTTTAGATTTTTTTTAAATGCATTATTTTCGTACAAAACTCATGAATATGAGAAATACAAATAGAAAAAATTATATAAAATATATGAAAATAAGAAAATCAAAGAGGATGAATGCTATGAGGTCATGACATTCATCGACATCACAACCTTAGTGGGGTATTATCTTGAAAACTATACAAATTTTGAAGGATCAATGGAAAAAGACAATGTTGAAATAGAAATTATAAAAAAATCAATCAAATACAAGGCTGTAGCTATGTACAACACCATGACGTCGGTATTATAAAATAAAAATAGTCAAAGGAAGCATGAAGACAAAGTTGTAGTTGTGCCTAGCACTACAACTTTGAGGATACATAATGAATTACTCCATCAAAAGCTTAGAGATAATGTGATGGTTATGCATAGCATAATGACTTTGAAGTTGTAGAATGAAAAGGACAAATAAAAGCTTCAAGACAAAGTCATGACTTAACTCAATGCCATGACTTTGGAATTGTAGGAAGACAAGGACAAGGAAAAGCTTAAAGATAAAGCTAGGGACATACTCAATGCCACAACTTTGGTGATCCATGAAGAAAGGGGTAAACCAGCACAAAAGGATTCACAACATTTACTAAAAACATAGAATCAAATGATAAAAAACACAAGAAATTAATATAGTTGAAGTAAAATTGAAGGAAGAAACAAACAAGAAAAATGTAAAATAGTATATAGAGAAGTTAGCCTGGACATTAGAGATATATTATAGAGAAAAAAAGATTTTGATAGTTTAGCTATGGATGTAAAATATAATACTTCTTAGGAGGCAACCCAATTTCTTTTCATATGTGAGATGTAATAAATATTAATATTCACCACATAAATGAATATACACATCCAATGACCAACAAGTATAGTATTGGATATCAAACCCAACTGTAATAGTCAATGTGTCCATTTGAAGTTGCTCTACTAATCTTTAGACCTTATGACACTCAAACCTAGTCATAGTAATTTTTAAAGATGATGAACACTTTTTGTCATGGAAGGGAAAGTTATTACTCAGGAACAAATTATTATATTTGTCTGGAAGTTTTTTTTATGTTCAAACTTTTAAACATTTGCAAGTATTTGGTGCTATATGATGTTGCATAGTCAAGGAATAAAGAAAAATATAGATTTATTTTACAATTTTATTGTTTCGGCAAGTTTTAATGAATGATCATGAAATTAATAGGTTTTTAGAGGTATTTAATAGATGGTACAATACATGGAGTCTTGTGAAATTTAGCATTCATTATTAGCTAAAACTCTACCTAAAAGATCATGATAAAATTCGTATGTCATGACCATATCAACTTGTTAGCATAATTATTCTACTATGTAACATATTCTTAGTGGCTATGATATTATTATAAGTCATAACCACACTTATCTCATAAAATTTAAATACTAGTAATATTAATTTTATATTGTAGCAACCAAGCACCCCACTAGTGTTCAATATCACGACCAAGTCCAAATGTAATGACCTTATTTTTAATATAGCTCGGTATTCTCACATCGAGGTTGTAGAATTTTTATAAAGTTATGATTTTTGAGTTACCAAAAAGTATAGAGCTAAAAATATTCAAGCCAAAATTATTGAAATTCTATAGTACCACAACTTTTAGGATACTAAAAATTATAAAAGATATTGCTTGAATATGAATATTTCTCAAGGTAGTAACTGTTGTCCTCAAAGGAAAACAAAATTAAACTTTTATGCTCGAGCTAATTGTTAGCATTGTGGCATCTTTGTAGTGTCATGAAAACATAATATATGAAAGAAGAGAATGGCAGTATCATGGCTATCCTTAGTGACATGGACACTTGATGATAAATGAAGGGTAAATTTTTTTCTACGACTATTTTTTAGAACCATGGTCACATGATTTATAAAAAAGACATTCCTAGTGTTGTAGTTATTTTCCAATGTCAAAGCTATATAATAATCAAGAAGGGTCAATGCCAATACTTTTGCTTTATCATAACATCGCAGCCATATATCATATATCAATATGAGAAGCAGTTTAACATGTCTTGACCATTTCCCAATACCATGGTCATTTCTTAAAGACAAGAAGGCAAAGATATGAAGTCACATCACTACTTTATAACACCATGACTTTGTGTTATAAACACAATAGACCTAATTCATGGTCATTGTCAGTGTTGTGACTTTGTATTATAGAAAGATTGAGATGTAATCTAGATCACAACTACTTTCTAGAATCAGGATCTCAAGTTTGATAGATAAAGGCTAAAGATGGGACTTTCATCTAATAGAAACAACTTCCTACTTAGAATAATATAGAGTCGCATTAGTATAAAATTGGAACATATAAAAATTCATAGGAAACTCTCATTGTCTTCCTCTCACTCCATACAACAAGGCAAGCTAGAGGTAACTATCAAACCGTAAAATAATTTTTGCACTCCCTAGAAATTCTACTAGCAAGCATGGAATGCTTGACTTGATGCAATCCTTAGACTTGATAGCATGAGTCTAGGAGTTTGGGTTAAATGATATATGTGATGTGACATTAGTTTTTATTAATGAATAACTATGTTTGATTTATGTTTTATTATAAATATTGATAGATAGGTGATTAAATAAAACTTGAATTAGAGTTTTGATTGATTGTATATTTATATAAGATTTTCGTGGTGGATGGTGATAAGTAAACCTCGAGGGTCGCTCACACATATGGTAGTAAGAAAGTAATAATCATTCTGACTATGATGTATATGATAAACCTATACATTGAAACTTGAAAATTAGTTATGTTAATTGTCATGAGTATAATACTTTTGAAACCAAAAATACAAATACTTTTACATGCTAATCTATTATACATATCTTAAAATAACTAGTTCTTGATTGAGATAGATGTTATAAATAGTGTTCTTATAATATGTTCACATTTAGTGTGAGAGTCTCATCATCAAATAAAAAGATAATGATAGAAAATTTTCTAGCATGTGCAAGTATGTTATAGCTCACATGGTGGTGATAACATTTGTGAGTTACTTTTGTTTTTATAGTTTCTACTAGTAAAACTTGAGGGAAGCAAATATTAATAGTTGAGTATGACACTTACGAAACCAAAAGTACAAATAATTATAAATCATGTCGTTCTTTGGTCTTTATGACACCTAAGGCTAAAAAATAAGAGTGTATATGAAGCAACCATCAATAGAAATAAATGATGTTTCCTAAAAGTCATTAGATAATAAATGACTCATAAGTAGAGATAAATTATTATCTTAGTGGTAACATACCGAGAGGATAGCCATGAGGGGGCTACCATTGGAATGGGTTTAATGGTGACAACTACTTTATATGCTATTAGGGCTAGGAGTCATTGCAAAATATCTCAATCTTTGATATATGCCAAAACATAATATAAGTTGAGCAACTTAAACATCATCACATAGATTAAATAATAAATCCATAGATTTAAGATTATCTAATAACTGAATATCTATTTTACTAAAAAAAGAATTTTCTCACTATTTAATAATCAAAATGACGATAAAATTCATAAGAGATTGACATATAGATGAAAGTTAGTTTTTCTACTTGTATGACCCATACACTTGTAAATCTATGTTGATGAAAAACTCTTATCAGGGAGCTTTTGGAACTAGAGGTGTCAAACGGGCCGGGCCGGCCCGGCCCGGCCCGTTTTATAAGGGCACATTCGTGCTGCCGTGCCGGGCTGGGCACGACACGGTTCCCGTGCCGGGCTGGGCACGACACGGTTCCCGTGCCGTGCCGTGCCCGGCCCGGCACGATTTAAAAAGAGCCGGGCCCAGCCTGGCCATACAGGCCAGGGCAGAGGCAGACCCGAGCCCGAGACTGAGAGGCAGGCAGAAATTTTTTTTTTTTAAAAAATTTTATATTTTGTAATGCTTAAGTGTAGAGTATTAAATATAAATATTTTTAAAAATGTTAAAAATAAAAATTAAATAAAAAAACAAAGTTTAGTAATTTATTTTTTTTATCAAATTCAAATTAGTTTAACTTTTATTATATTTATTAATTATATATTAAAGTTATTAATTTTTAAAATAAAATTTAAATCGTAAAAAAAATAAATCAATACATTATGTTAGTAAAAATAAAAATTAAAAAAAAATTAAATAACACAAATGAAAAATTACCAATCATCCATTTGAAACCGATGGTCTGAACAAAACAAGTATAAGTTTCAACACAATGTACAAACAAAGAGTACAAATACAATCAATAAAAAAAACATCGAAAACAAAAAACAGCAGATCATCATCAATCGTCAATCGGCATATCATGAGAATCATCAGCCGCAACATCAAGATCAGTATCATATAGATCATCATCATCGGCAATCAACTCTTCCGCCATCGTAGTGGATGTGGATGCGACTGCAGTGCCTGTCCAAGTCTCAGCTCCAGCACAATCATGGATGCTAAACCTCGATTCCTCCCAATCCTTCAAACATGCCAAGGCCTCAATCATATCTGGACGTAATCTCGATCTCCTATCCGAAATCACGTTTACTGTAACAGAAAAAGCAGGCTCTAATGCTACGCTCGACACCGGAGGAGTCAGTAGATCTCGTGCCATCCTAGATAGCACGGGAAAGGCGGACTCATATGATTTCCACCACTATAATAAATCAAGATTCTTAGTATCAGAATGTGATAGGATTGAGCAGTAATCGGTATCTAAGTACCGAGACAGCTCGCTCCTATGTGATGGTCCACCCCTACGTTTCCCCCTCGCTAGCTGAATTGAATAATCATCATCTCCGAACAAGGTATCAATGTTCGTAATCACAGTCTCACACCACCACCACCACCACCATACCTAGTATCGTAGTATGTGAACAGGTCAGTCAACTTCTCGTGAATGAACCCTTCAGGTGGCTCTTCCAAGTTCATGCACGAGGAAATGAAAGTCAGGGTATTTTCTACCCCTTCCACCTTAGCCCTAGGGTCCATGCATGCAGCGAGGCAATAAAGAGATGGAATGGTAGACCAGTACTTCAAGTACTTGGTCTCCATCTCTGCAACCATATGACTAAGCGTCGGGTCAGCTCGATACATCCTAAACATGCTATTATGTTGCATATGCACCGGAGTTCAATGCAAGTGGTGGGCATATAAACCGACGAACACATATTCATCGTGTCATAAAAAATCTTCAGGAATTTCATAAATGAAATTCCTGAAGCCTAGTCAGTGTCGTCAATAATAAGTTTGTCACTCTTACTATTGTTGAAGTCGGATATCATGTGTTCGTATCGAACACATGATTCCGACATCAGGTACGTGTAATTCCAACGATGTCTCACATCCGATTGGAATTTCTTCTTCTTAAGATTCGCAGACAAACAGAGACTTCCAAACTCTTCTTGTCTACGAGGAGTGCGAATATACTTTAGTGCATTGCGTATATTATCCAACGCGGGGGAACACACCTTCATACCTGCTTGAACAATCAGGTTAATCATGTGACACATGCATCTGACATGAAAGATCTCTCATAATGGTGCGTCTCTAATATTCCTAACAAACATATTGATCGCTACTCCATTATTAGAAGCGTTATCGAATGTGACACTAAAAATTTTATTTTGAATTTTATATTCCCTAAAGATTTTCATCATACACTCAAAAATGGCCGGGCCATCATGAGGATGAAGAATCTCAGTGAATCCTAAAATTTTTTTATTGATTGTCCAGTTAGAATCTACATAGTGACTCGTGAGACATGCATAAGAAGAATCATCGTGACTTGTCCATATATCTGACGTCACGGACACCACTCCATTATATGTCATAAATTCCCTAATTATTTTTTGTTTTTCTAACATATATATATTTAGTATGTCATTCCTAGATGTGGACCTAGGAATCCTACGATAGGAAGGCTGAAAATAAGTTTGCATGATGCGCACTACCCTTGGATCTTCCGAAAATCTGATCGGAAGACCCATCAATGTGATGGGCCTGGCCATGCTGTCCCTACTCAACTCGCTGGAGTATACGAAGGGAGAAAACTTTGAGACTGAACTCGATCCAGTCTCAAAAATGTAGTGCCAAGTTGGGTTTGCCTAGGATCTAAGGGTCCATGTTTTTTGGTGCATAATTCGGCATGTCTCTTAATGTGCCCAGTCCCAAATGAACTCTTGCATGTTAATAGTCTCATGCAATATTTGCACTGTGTCATTTCTTGTTCCTCACCCATAATATTTTTTTGTGTTATGATTTTAAAATGAGTCCAAACTACAGAAGTCCTAGTTTTTTGTTTTTTAGAACTTTGGGTTGAGACGACTGGAGAAACCAAAGTTTCATCAGCCTCAGACATCTGTGTAATATTTTCATTTTCCAAATTTAAATACGTGTCAGGGGTATTTGTCATTTTTTATGATTTTTATTTTTCCCTAATTTTTTCTAGAGAGAGAAACTATAGAGAGAGAAAGTATAAAAACCGTAAAATAAATTACCCGGTAAAAGCAGTGAGGTCGGTCACGTACACTATGCACAGCAGCAAGCTCTAATGTTCAGAACTAAAGTCGAGTTTCACGAAAATCCAAGCTGAAAGCAAAATCCTGAGGCCCGAGAGAGAGATGCATGGTTTATGTGAGAGAAAGAGAAAGTTTTGAGAGGATATATGTTTTTGAAAAATATAAATGTTATAGGGAGGGGGATAGAATTTATAGATTAAAGATATTAATTTTTTATAAAAAAAGATATTTTTTTTTTATTTTTTTGAATTTTTAATAATTATTTAGGGGGCAGAATCACTAGGACCGTTGGATTCAGCCCCCTAGCCGTTGGAGGTGAATCTAGAGGTGTCAAACGGGCCGGGCCGGCCCGGCCCAGCACGAGGCACGGCACGGTTCGGCCGTGCCTGGGCCGGCCCGACACGATAAAAAAACGTGCCCGGGCCCGTGCCGTGCCGTGCCTGGCCCGGCACGGCACGCCGGCACGCGTGCCTGGCCCGGCACGGCACGCCGGCACGCGTGCCTGCGTCGTGAGTCGTGAGTCGCGACTCACGGTCACTACTCACTGAGTCGTGACTCGTGACCCAACCGGGTCCCGCCCCCGGTAAAAAGACCGCGGGTCGGGTCCAAATAGACCCGACCCACCCCGCCCCGCCTGCCCTGCCTTGCCGTGCGCCCGTGCCCGAGCGGGCCGGCACGGCACGGCACGGCCTTGCCGTGCCCTCGGGCCGTGCCGTGCCCGAATTTAAAAAACCGTGCCGTGCCGGGCACGGCACGGTAGCACGGCTGGGCACGTGAAAAACGGGCCGTGCCGTGTTGGGCCGGCCCGTTTGACACCTCTAGGTGAATCCAACGGCTCAGATCTATAATATTTGAAAATTTTTTTATTTTCTCGTTGGGAATAGACGAATAGGTATTGGGTCGGGAGTCGGGACCGCGGGTCGTGTCCAATTTGACCCGACCCGCGGTCTTTTTTCGAGAGGGGCCAGGTCACGCCCATTCGTGGCCACGTGAAACCGGCACGGGAAGAACCCGTGCAGGCGTGCCGTGCCACGGGCCGAGCCGTGCCAGGCCAGGCACGACACGGGCCCGGGCACTGTTTTTTAACGTGCCGGGCCGGCCGGCCCGGCCCGGTTGACACCTCTATTTGGAACATTATATAATTGATAAAATTAAGCAGGGTAATAAATTTGTAATATGTTTTATAAATATTACCAAGAAATATTTAGATTAGTTAGTCAACATTAGTTAATATAATTATTTTTGTAAAATGATACTTTTTTTAGTAGTTATATAGTATTGGGTTTCATAAATCTTCATAAATCTAATTGCTAAGTCTTGTTAACTTGTTTGGAAGTGAATAGTTATATTTTGATTTTGTTTGTATTCTTTGCACTTTTTTTCTTTTCCTTATTAGCATCCTTACATGAGCTAAATGTCATAAGCCTAGTCATTCATGCAGTGATGTAACCTATGTGGCAGCCTCATAATCAACACTATAGTGAGACCCAGTCTATCATTATACAATTCATGGCTTTATGTTGACTAGTTTCATCCTACCTCGGGCTCATTCGGAGAGTGGCTCCAAATTTCAACTAGTTTCTGAAGGGTTGAAGGGTTGATCAATATCCTTCTTCATAGTCAAGTCCCCAGCTAGCGATAAGCTCTCCAAACTTAACATGGTTGGCAAGCCTGAACTCTAAAGAAGCATAACCTTCAACACACTTTCACTCATTGGAACACTATCATATTTTTTTACTCAAATCCAAGAGCATGCTTGATATTCAATAAAGTATTTAGTTATGGTTACGGGCACACATAATAAGTTTGTGACATAAAGATCTAGGACTGAACTAATCTCTCTAGACCTAGAAGTCAAAAGAACTAGAAGAGTTATTGCCAAACAAAGAACTGATAAAGAGTCTATAGAAAAAATTATAGTGATACAGAGCCCCAAGGTGATAAAGGGAGAGCTACCCAATAGACTATCCACTACCACACCTTGAGAGACTATTGAAATGTCATGATGATGGACAATTATTCAGGTATTTGATGATAACAAGTGTAAGCTAACTAATTTGAGTTGAAGCTATGTTTTATAGCTATCGTTCGGCAATAACAATATAGTAGAAGGATATCAGAGAACTCTTATGGATATGTTATAATATTTTGGGAGCTATGAGAGACTATAAAAATAAATGGAGTTAGCTATGATGCAATAAGATTATATTTATTTTCATTTTCATTAAGTGAGAAGGTATGAAGCTAAATCCAATATTTACCATAGAGCTCCATTGAAAGTATGAATGGATTAGTGAGGGTCTTACTCACTAAATTATTCTCATCACAAATTATATCTCAATTATAGAGTGAGATAAGCTACTTCTAGCAAAATGAGCATGAAAATCTATATGATACTCGGGACTATTTTAAGGAGTTGATAAAATATCTTCAACATAGATTTGGGTTGGGGTTCTAAGCCTAAATATTCTACAATGAGTTGAACTATATCATGAGGTACATGTTTGATGTGACCGCTAAATAGTCAATTATAAATAAATCACTGAAAAGAGATATTATGTGGTTGAGGAGCTAGCAAAAAATATATGTGTCAAATGTGCCGCTACAATTTCTATGTCATGTCTGGCACGACACAGTTCCCTGGGGGGCAGGCCCGACACGGCCCGCCACCCAAAGTCAGTCTGGTTTTGGGCCAGTTTGTGCCAGGATTTGGGGATACATATGCTCCCCAAAGCCAAGCGGATGCTCCTGCTGACCCACTTGACTTGTCACATCGCTCATCAGGCATCGCACTGTTGCCCCATCATCCGTCGAGCATCGTGCTGGGCATCAGGTCAGGCACAATCCTGAGTCCCGACCATATTGCAAATCCCCGGGGCATGTGTCTGAGTCGTGCCCACATGCTAAGCACGGCATGCAAGCCTAATTCCCTCTACACAGCATAGCACAAGTCATGTCGGGAGTCTGCCCGGCATGAGCCATAGCATGGTCCTGGACCATGCTGTGCCGGACAATGCTCCGGACTAGGCTCGGGCCACTTGGCCCATTTGACACCTATAGTAAAAAATAACTACAAAACTCTATTAAGGAAGCTCTTTTTGGGAGCATATGCTGTGCCGGACAATGCTCCGGCATGAGCCATAGCATGGCATGAGCCATAGCACAAGTCTAATAAATCACTCGTTTGGGGAAAAACAGACTTAAATATTTGAGTTTGATTAATTCACAACATTTGAAGTAATAATGGAAGCTCTTTTAAGGAAGCCAACACTACAAAAAAATAAATTTTAGTGACGAAAATTTTTGACTAAAATTTATGTCACATAATAGTGACATATTTGTGATGAAATAGTGACCAAAAATAGTTTTAGTGACCGACATTTATTTGTGATAGGTTTATAATGAAAAATTATAATGAATTTGTGATTGAAAATTGTGATAAATTTATGTAAAAAAATATGTTAATAAATTTTGGTAGGAAGGTGGCACAAAAATTTTAGTGATGAAATTAAGACTAATTTGTGATGAATTTTTATGATGGAAAATAATTCATCACAAAAAAAGTCACTCAATTAAGTATAAAGTAAATGACTCCATTAAATATAATTTATAATGAATATTTCCATTATAAAATAGTGATAAAAATTGAGTTCCATCACAAAATTATGACTAATTGGATTCCATCACAAAATTGTGACAGAAATAGAATTTCATTACAAAATAGTTATAGAAATTATATTCCATCACAAAAGTTAGTGATGGATTTTATATTCCATCACTATTTTGTGACGTATTAAATTTCTATCACTTTTTTGTGATAAAATTAGATTTCCGTCACTATTTTGTGATGGAATTGTGACATATTTGTAATATGTATTGCACATAAATAATTTCTTATTATATTTTAAATTGTATTATACAATATTTCAAAATATGGTGTGTGTGTGTGTGTGTGTGTGTGTATTATTTATTTATTTAATATTGTATTGCAAGCTATTTCAAAATATTTGTATATTAAAAAATATTATAAAAAATTTTTAAATTTATTATTAATATATATTGTACTATATTATACATACTTTTAAATTTTTAAATTTATGATATTTTAATATAATAAGTTTTATTATACACTGCACTATATCACTGCATTGTTAGGATTTAAAACTTCTCATTATTTTTAATAGTATACCAGTCCATTTTAATAACACCAAAAGATTTTTATTTTAATCTTATTGGGTTGTATAAGTCTTTATACTGCAAAAAATCATCCATAATACATTTCCATGTGATTTAATTAGTTGAATTTAATTTTATCATGTACTCGTGTTTAATCAATTTCAATATATTAGAAAATGACACAAGCATTACTCAAAAATTGCAATGATAAAACTACTTGAAAACACTTTTACCTTTGGTGCTAAGACCATTAATAGCCTATTAAAGTCACCTATAACAATTTAATATGCCAAGACCGCCTAAGCTACCCGAACCTTTCTATGATACTATTATTGGGTCAACAAGTTATTATGTTAGTTATTATTGGGATAATTTGTTATAAAATAAAACTAAACCCGCAATAATTTGAAAGATAGAAAATTCAAAACTAAAACAATAAATTATATCATGAAATAAAATACATTCAAAAGAAAATGTGAAATTGGAATACATGGGAATGAGTTTCAGAGAAATAGAAAAGTCCTTTATATAGGAAAAAGTTTGGAAATCTCCAAACAGATTTCCAATGTGGGCAAGATGATTTTCACCTACCACCATTAAAAAATAACATTCTCCCACTTGAAAATCACTTTCTTTGCTTGTCAATACTTGCTTTCAATCTTGTTAAGCCAACATGAAGTTCTACACCATTCAAACTTGTCAGTGCTGATCGGTTTGGTTTAAACATCTGCTATATTTTCTTCGGTATCAATCTTTTGCAAATCCACACTTTATTCTTCTATTTTCTCTCGTACAAAATGATATTGTACCCTGATGTGTTTTATCTTTGTGTAAAATACTGGATTTCTTGCTAAGTGTAGAGCACTTTGACAATCACAAAATAAAGTAACATTATCTTGTTTATATCCAAGCTCTTCCAACAGTATTTGTAACCAGATTGCCTCTTTACTGGCTTGTGTAGCTGCAACATATTCCACTTCTGTCGTAGAAATAGATACAATAGGCTGCAATTTTGAAACTCAACTTACAGATCCTCCAGTAAGAGAAAAAACATAACCTGTTGTAGACTTGCTATTATCAATATTTCCAGCATAGTCTGCATCAATATAACATCTGAAAATAAGATCTGAACTTCCATAGCATATTGTAGTATTTGAGGTTCCTTTCAGATATCTAAAAATTCTCTTCACAGTACTCCAATGTTCTAAGCCCGGATTTGTCATGAATCTACTAACCACTCACACTGCTTGTGCAATATCTGGTCTTGTACAAATCATTGCAAACATTAAACTTCCCACTGCTGATGCATACGGTACTTGAGGCATCTTCCTCCTCTCTTCTTTTGAGCTAGGACACATACTTGACGATAATTTAAAATTAATAGGAAGAGTGGTAGAAATTGGCTTACTATCTTGTATGTTGAAACGATGCAAGATCTTGTTAAAATAATTTTGTTGAGAAAGCCAAATCTTCTTATTATTTCTATCTTGGTAAATTTTCATCCCTAGAATCTTGTTTGCTAGTCCCAAGTCCTTCATATCAAATTCACTAGCCAACTATGCCTTCAATTCTTGGATTCGATATTTGTTTGGGCCTGCTACCAACATGTCATCCACATATAATAGTAAAATGATGAAATCATTTTTTTCAAATCTTTTGTAGTATGTACAATGGTTTGAACTGAGTCTATTATACCGAAGGCTTATGATGAAGGAATCAAATCTCTTATACCAATACCTCAGTGCATGTTTCAAACCGTATAGAGATTTGTTCAACTTACAAACCAAGTTCTCCTTACCAATTTCAACAAATCTTTCTGGTTGGAACATATAAATTTCTTTTTCAATTTCTCCATGAAGAAAAGCAGTTTTAACATCTAACTACTCCAAATGCAAATCAAGTGTAGCACATAGAATCATTACTACTCTAATTGTTGTAAGACGAACCACCGGAGAAAAAATTTCATTGAAGTCAATACCTTCTTTCTAAGCATATCCCTTTATCACCAATCTTGCACGATACCGTTCTACTTGATCATTGCTATCCTGCTTTATCTTGTAAACTCATTTGTTGCCAATAGCTTTTCTTCCAATTAGTAACGGTACTAGCTTCCAAGTCTTGTTCTTATGTAGAGCTTTGATTTCTTCCACAATTACTGTCATCCACAGAGATGCATCTGAATTATTTGAAACTTCTTGAAATGTTGAAGGTTCTTCATCTTCTGTTAGGCGACAATATGCAATGTTGCTCTTCGTAACATACTCTGAGTGCCAAGCTGGCAGTCTATTATTACGAATTGGCCGACTAACTTTTTGAGCCCAGACATGACTTATTCTTGTGCTTCATGCTTTAATTATTTCTCCATTGATTTTGCAACATCTTGTATCTGATCATTTTCTACATGAACAGTGGTAATTTTTGAAACTTCTTTTGATGTGCTATAATCTTCAATTCTTTCTTTAAAAATTATATCTCTGCTGATAATTACATTGTGGTTAGTGGGTTCCCACAAGCGATGCCCCTTTACTCCTTCAGCATACCCTAAGAATATGCATTTTCTGGATTTTGGATCCAGCTTTGTTCTTTTGTAGTATGTACAATGATTTGAACTGAGTCTATTATACCGAAGGCTTATGATGAAAGAATCAAATCTCTTATACCAATACCTCAGTGCATGTTTCAAACGTATAGAGATTTGTTCAACTTACAAACCAAGTTCTCCTTACCAATTTCAACAAATCTTTCTGGTTGGAACATATAAATTTCTTTTTCAATTTCTCCATGAAGAAAAGTAGTTTTAACATCTAACTACTCCAAATGCAAATCAAGTGTAGCACATAGAATCATTACTACTCTAATTGTTGTAAGACGAACCACCGGAGAAAAAATTTCATTGAAGTCAATACCTTCTTTCTAAGCATATCCCTTTATCACCAATCTTGCACGATACCGTTCTACTTGATCATTGCTATCCTGCTTTATCTTGTAAACTCATTTGTTGCCAATAGCTTTTCTTCCAATTAGCAACGGTACTAGCTTCCAAGTCTTGTTCTTGTGTAGAGCTTTGATTTCTTCCACAATTACTTTCATCCACAGAGATGCATCTGAATTATTTGAAACTTCTTGAAATGTTGAAGGTTCTCCATCTTCTGTTAGGCGACAATATGCAATGTTGCTCTTCGTAACATACTCTGAGTGCCAAGCTAGCAGTCTATTATTACGAATTGGCCGACTAACTTTTTGAGCCCAGACACGACTTATTCTTGTGCTTCATGCTTTAATTATTTCTCCATTGATTTTGCAACATCTTGTATCTGATCATTTTCTACATGAACAGTGGTAATTTTTGAAACTTCTTTTGATGTGCTATAATCTTCAATTCTTTCTTTAAAAATTATATCTCTGCTGATAATTACATTGTGGTCAGTGGGTTCCCACAAGCGATGCCCCTTTACTCCTTCAGCATACCCTAAGAATATGCATTTTCTGGATTTTGGATCCAGCTTTGTTCTTTCTTGGGTGTTGTACATCACATATGCAGGACATCCAAAATAATGTAAAGTATAATAGTCTACTAGCTTACGCATCCACATCTCCATCGGTGTCTTCAAATCAATTGATGTTGATGGCGATTGATTTATCACATAGCATGCAGTTTTTGATGCTTCCACCCAAAAAGAATTGGGTAGTCTTGTAGCCATTAACATTGCTCTAATTCTTTCTGCAAGAGTTCTGTTCAACCTTTCTGCTACTCCATTTTACTGTGGCGTGTATGTGACTGTGAACTATCATTTGATACCTTCTTGCTTACAAAAAACAAGAAATTCACCAACTGTATACTCACTTTCATTATCTGTCTGCAAACACTTAATTCTTTTCCCAGATTTAAGTTCCACCCATGCTTTGAATTCTCTAAAAAGTTAAAAACACATCTGATTTTTTCTTGATTGGATATACCCAACATCTCCTTGAATAATCATCAATGAATGATACAAAATACTTTGCTCCTCCATAAGATATTTTAGGTGATTCCCATACATCAGAATATATCAAGTCTAGAATATTTTTACTTCTTACATTTGATCTTTTAAATAGCAATCTATTCTGCTTACTAGTATCACACGCTCACAAAAAGGTAAATTTACTGTTTTGAGCCTCGGAAGTAACTTTTTATTAGAGAGAATCTTCAAACCTTGTTCTGACATATGACATAGTTTAAGATGTCATATTATTGTTGATTCTTCTTCCTTAGTAATTGATGCAACACATGCATCTACTTCCTGCACTGTTTCTCCTTTAAGCATGAATAAATTTGCCGTGATCTTTTCTCCCTTCATTACCACAAGTGAACCTTTCACAATCTTTATTATCATCACATTTTCAATATGAGTTTTGTATCCAAGACTATCTATTTGTCCCAAAGATAATAGATTTTTTTTTAAGTCAATCACATGTCATACCTCTTGAATGGTACGAATCATACCATCAAACATTTTAATTTTGATAGTACCCATACCATTAATTTTTAAAGTATGATCATCACCCATATGCACCGACCCACCTGAGATTGGTTCATATTTGTGAAACCGATCTCTCCGAGATGTCATATGCCACGATGCTCCCGAGTCTAGCAATCATACACCACTAAACTATTTTTTACTTTCAACCATTATTGTTACCTCACTATATAAAATATTATATTCATCATTGATGCTTGTAATATTCCATTGTGTCTTAGATAACTCATCATTAATATTTCTTTTCTTAAATCAACATTTCTTTTTAAGTGCTCTTTCTTACCACAATTATAACATTTAATATTTTTCTTATTCGAGATTTTTATCTACCATAATTCTGACTCCCACTGGGGCCACTCTCCATTGATCTTTCTCGTATTATCATCAAAGCATCTATTTGTTGTGCATTTACATATCTATCCTCTTTATTTTTCCATCTATTTTTTTTTCTAAGATGGCAGAGGCAATATTATTAAAAATTAAACTATCAGTCAATGCACCTTTCGTTAGATTGATGACGAGTTGATCATACGAATCAGGTAAACTCTGAAGTAAAATCTCAGCACGTTCAACTTCTTCTATCTTATGACCCAACGTAGTAAGTTGCGAAAATAAATTATCCAGAGTTGATATGTTCAGTTACCATAACAGATTCCATTATTCGTAAAGTGTAAAGTCTTTTTTTTTAAGAAGATCTTATTGTGAAGTGACTTTGCCTCATACAACCTTGTGAGATTATCTAAAATTTCTTTTGTCGTATTCTTTTCTACCACACTCGATAATACTCCATCAGCAAGTATCAAATGCATGTCAGCTACTACATTACTATCCATCTCATTCCACTTGTCGTCAGGAATTTCGGTGAGCCTTTTTCCAATTGCATCTAAGTAATTATCCTTCCTCAAAATTGCCTTAATTTTCGTTTTCCACAATGAAAAATTACTTTCATTGAATTTTTCTATTTCAAATTTTGCTGACATGTTTCACTTTTACAATGAACAGTAACCGAGAATAATAATAACAATTTATGTTATTACATTAAAAAAGTTCCCAGGTAAGTGGAGGGGCACAATTACTCTCTTAAAAACCACAAACCTTGAGGCTTTTATCGTCATTTTGACAAGATTTTTCTAAAATGTATTAACTACAAAAGTTACTAACTAACCTCTTCTGATACCACTGTTATAAAATAAAACTAACCCCACAATAATTTGAAAGATATAAAATTCAAAACTAAAGCAATAAATTACATCATGAAATAAAATACATTCAAAATAAAATGAGAAATTAGAATGCATGGAAATGAGTTTCAGAGAAATAGAAAAGTTATTTATATAGGAAAAAATTTGGAAATCTTCAAACATATTTCCAATGTGGGCAAGATGATTTTCACCTGCCCTCATTAAAAAATAACATAATTTTACATATAATAATGATAATGCGTCATTATTTTTTTCACATAAGCAACGCCACTGTTCAGTTTTCACACCTCATATAACAACAGTTTGATAGAGGTGGAAGAATGTTGCAAAAAAAAAAAATTATTACTCTAGTTTTCACTATTTCATTGTTTGGGCCACATCAGACACATCATGAAGACAAGTAGAGGAAATGATTCAAATGCATGAGGCGAAATGCGTTTTGTTATTCTCCTGGCTTGAGCTCTGACAACAGGATAGATTGCGGATTATGCGGTCGATTTTTTCAACACTTCACTGATCGTCACCTTCTTGCTCAAGCCAAGCAACTTCACTCCCGACTCATCCTTTCCTCCATCACGCCGGATAACTACCTTGCCTCCCAGCTGATCAATTTCTACGGGAAAATCAGCAATCCCGATGCCGCCTACAACGTGTTTGATAGAATTCCAGTTAGAAACACCTTCTCTTATAATTCAATGTTCATGGCTTATTCCCTCAACAACTGCCACCAAGAGGTTCTGAACCTCTTCCCATTTTTGGCTTATTCGAAATCTGCTGATGTAAAACCTGATAACTACTCGATTATTTGTTTGTTCGGCTCTTTATCCAGCTTATTTGTGTGCGACGTTAAGTTGAGCAAGGAGGTCCATGGTTTTAGCGTTAGGCATGGACATGTTCGTGATGCCTTTGTGATGAACGCTTTGGTTGCGTACTACTCTAAATGCAATGATTTGGCTTCAGCACGTAGAGTCTTTGATAACATGCCCAATAGAGACGTGGTGTCTTGGAATTCTATGATATCAGGATATTCTCATAATGGTTTTTATGACCAGTGCAAAAGTTTGTTTAGGAAAATGGTGGACTGTTCTGGTTTGAAGCCTAATGTGGTTACTTTGCTCAGTGTTTTGCAAGCATGTGGGCAGTCACAGGACGTAGGTTTTGGAATGGAGGCTCATCTATTTTTGATCAATAATCACATTAGAATGGATGTTCCTCTATCAAATGCGGTGGTTGCTATGTACGCCAAATGTGGGAATTTGGATATCTCAGAGAGGTTGTTTCAGGAAATGAAGCACAAAGATGAAATTACGTACGGCTCTTTGATATCAGGCTACTTGCTACATGGGTTTGTTGATATAGGGATGGATCTCTTTATGAAGATGGAAAATCCAGGATTGAACATATGGAACACTGTAATTTCAGGATTGGCAAAGAACAACCAGCACGTGATGGTTTTGGATTTGTTCAGACAAAATCTGGGAGTTGGATTTTGGTCAAGTGCAGTTACACTTTCCAGTGTGCTTCGTACATTATCCTGCGTCGCTAACCTTAAAGCTGGAAAAGAGGTTCATGCCTATGCTGTTAAGACTCATAATGACAAAAATTTGTATGTGACAACTGCAATTATCGATGCTTATGCAAAATCGGGATTTCTTTGTGGTGCAAGGAGAGTTTTTGATCATTCGAAGTGTAGGAATTTAGTTATTTGGACTGCTATAATATCAGCTTATGCAGCTCATGGGGATGCTGATTCGGCATTCATTCTCTTCGATGAGATGCAGAATAATGGGATTGATCTAGATTCGGTGACGTTCACTTCATTGTTAGCTGCTTGTGCTCATTCTGGAATGGTTGATCGTGCTTGGAGCCTGTTCAATTCCATGTTAGCGAAGCATGGAGTTCAACCATCAATGGAGCATTATGCCTGCATGGTGAGTGTTCTCAGCAAAGCAGGAAGGGTATCCGAGGCATTAGAATTTCTGTCTCAAATGCCAACTCCGCCAAA
This sequence comes from Sapria himalayana, assembly GCA_029783825.1. Lineage (NCBI taxonomy): Eukaryota > Viridiplantae > Streptophyta > Magnoliopsida > Malpighiales > Rafflesiaceae > Sapria > Sapria himalayana. The sequence continues at coordinate 4,104,647 of JAREIK010002147.1, forward strand.
TGCAAAAGCTTGGGGTGCATTACTTAACGGAGCTTCTGTTTCCGGTGATGTTAAACTTTGGAAGATTGTATATCACAAATTGCTTGAATTGGAACCGGAAAATGCGGGGAATTATGTTTTTTTGGCCAATTCGTATTCACAAGCAGGAAGATGGGAAGAAGCGGACAGGGTCAGAGAAACGATGAACTTGGTTGGGTGGAAAAAGACTGCAGGTAGCAGCCGAATGGAAACTACCCGAAAGAATGAAAATGCGTTCACCCAGTTATCAAACTCATTTGATGGTTTCCAAATGGGTCACTGATCCCAGTTTTTTACATATATGTAACAGTTCAAATTACCTATTTTCAATTTTATTGATTTGAATAATTTTGACATACAATAAAGATTTTTTTTTGGAATATTTGTAGAAAATGATATTTTAAAAAGGATAGTTATGTTAAGGGGTCCTAAAACAAAAATAATTATGTTTTGATACATGTTTTTTTCTAATTTAAAGTTTGTATATCCAAATCAAAATTATTTACTATATGGCTTATTTATGAGCTCCTAAAATCTGAAATCCATAATTACCCCTCTATTATTAAAAATTCAAAAAAAAAAAAAATTTATGCATAAACATATTTTAATGCCCAAGGTGTTGTGCATAATAAGTTATACATAACGTGTTATTTATGCATAATAGTTATGTATAACGTGATGTTTATGCATAACAATTATACATAACATGTTTATGCATAACAATTATACATAACATGTTTATGCATAACTGTTTTGCATAACATATTGTTTATGTATAGCTATTGTGCATAGAGTGTTGTTTATGCACAACAATTATGTATAACATGTGTATGCCTAACATATGTGTGCATAACATATGTGTGCATAACATATGTGTGCATAACATTATCCATAAACAACAAGTGTTGTGCATAACATTGTGTATACAAGTCAAACATGTTATATGCGTAATGTTATGACATAGAGAGTGTGGATGAAATATGTTAGTGTTGAGCAAGAACTAGGAATTCATGAAGAAGAGGAGGCTAGTTGATGAGGGTTTGAACCATTTTTCCTCCTTCCTCAAGCTCTGACTGATATTGGGTCAGCTAGAAGAATGATTAGTTTGTTGGAAACAAGCAAAGTAAGTCTACGAGCATGCATTGAAGAATAGCCCAAATTCAATGTCGATCTAGCTCTCACTTTCCAATCTCGAGGAGAGAATCAAGGGGGCGAGCAAAGCTCATGTAGTTCTCACCATGGCTAGGAAAATGAATCTCCATAATCCCGAGTTGTGGCTTGCTGCAATTCATGCTGAATTTAAGTATTGTAACAAGAAAGAAGCTGGTATGCTCATGTCTAAGGAATTGCATGAATGCCATAACTATGGCATTTTTGGGTCGCATAGATACCGATGGTTCCTCGCCCCCAACATAAAAGCAAGTGCATGGACGGTGTCAAAAATATGAACACAATCCCCGTGTCATCTTTACTGTCGCAAAGCTATTTTGGCAAGAACGAAAGGTTGACGAGGCTAGAAATTGGCTTGGCCAAACAGCCACTCTTGCTCTTGATATTGTTGTATTTTGATTACAATTCCTTGATACAACAAGAATTACAGAACACCAGAAGAAAATTATGACGATAGAAGTCGTGAGATAAGATAATCAAAAATGAGAGAGAACCAAGCACAGTAAATTGCTATATATAAAAAATGACATTCACTCAATAATGCAAAAGAAAAACATTACTTATATATCACCTATCAAAAAACATAGTAATAGTCAAAAGTAACTTTATTTCAAATGGTGCACAGGACATGCTTTAATAACTCATTTATTGATATATTAGAAGGTTTGGCCCATAATTTAATACCGACATTGTAAGCCCAAGTGCATCAAATACAAGTCCATTATCAAAAGATATTGGTGCTTTTTGGGCATTATACTTCTAATTTGAACTTAGCACGACACCATGGATAATCAACAAGGTGTGTTGAAGAGGGGTGTCGTTGCAAAACCTAAGCACAGAGAGAAATGACAAGCGATTTCCAAGGTTGTCAAGAATTATTACCAGCAAACATATTATGCATAATGTTTATGTATAAGTGTTATGCATAAACAACGTACTATGCATGACTCGTTATGCATAACAAGTTGTGTGTGAAAACGTGTATATGGATAACCTTTTTTTTATCTTATTTTTTAATATAGAGGGGTGATTGTGTGTTATATATTTTTGGTGCTTAAAAATGACCCAAGTCATAAATATTTTTGATTTGGGTCTCCAAACCTTAAATTGGAAAAAATGGGGGGTCTTAAAAACTTAGTATTTTTATTTTGAGAGTCCTTAACATTAGTATCTCTTTTTAAAACCTAATTTTGGAAAAATAACTTTTCATCATAAAATTTTTAATCTTTTACAATATTGCCTATAATTAAAATTATAATTTTCTCAAACATTGGAAAATAAGGAAAAATTATCTTAGACAAAAATAACATCATTGGCTATTAGGCAACAAAGAATAATAGTTTTAGACTCTATACTGTGAATCTTCTCAATTTTGAAAAATAGCCTTGAAATCCAAATAGTTTTCTATAATTGATTCATACATCATATATCTATCCTTCCTAGTATGTAATAAATAATAGCCTCATACACTTGATAATTTAGAATAATAATTGCATACACCATACATTCAATTTTCTTGGCCTGAAAGAACATTCTTAAACAACAAGTGATCTAGAATAATAGTCTTGGATATCATAAATCCAATCTTCATGAAAATAAAACATATGATCAAAGTATTATAATCTCTTGGAAGAATTCTCTTAGGATGTCATGGAGCCATAATGATATCTTTGGGTGATTAATGATCTTGGTGTGATAGAGCACAATTACATAGTTAATTAGATTTTTGATAGTTGAAAATCAAGGCCCATACAATAATATTATGGGATGAACCTTCTACATTGAATGAAGGTTATTCTCTACATTTATCATCAAATGGTCAGTTACCAGACCAAATAATGGCTATGTATATCTTCACATCAATTAGTTAGTTGCCTGAATAATTTTATCATTTTTCATAGCATAATCAATTAGCATAACCTCTCACATATATAGGATAGCTATCTAGCTTGAAAGTTAAATAGAAATCTTTGTTCCCCTCCTGACTACGAGAAAGAAAAGAAACGCCTTAGCTAAGTCCTCATTAAAATAGTGATGCATTTGCATGGTAACATGTTGATTTGTTTGCCATTGATTCCATGATAACCTATCATAACATCTCTCTTTTTTTATGAGCAAGGCCAATTAGTTAAAAAGTAAAAAAAATTTACCTACATCATGAGAAGGGCATTCAATGTGAAATAGATAAACTCCAAGATGAATGAATCATTCAACAAGTTAAATGCTTAGAAGATCTAGTAAATGTCATGGAGGTGCCAAAGAAATAAGAAAAATGAAGGGTCTTCCTATATTATACATATATTAATCTAGTTTATCCAAAATATGAAAATATGATGCCACAATTAAACAAGATTGTTGATGCTATTGCCTATCATGTTATGTTATCTTTTATTAATCACTTTTCTTTCTATCACAAGATCTTGATATATCCTTATGATGTAGAAAAGAGTATTTAATCATGCCAACTAGCTTTTTCTATTGCAGTATAATGTCATTTAGATTAAACTGTTATAGTTATGCCTATCAAAGATCACAAACCAAATTTTTTTTGCTAATATTTAGTAGAAACATGAACATTATATTGATAATATGTTTATAAAGATAAGGAATACATAAAATACTTCCATCAAAATAGAAAAGAATTGTTATAGTCAAAACAACTCGGGTTGACACTAATTTCCTAAAATATATCCTTGGGGTCAATTTGTGAAAATTCATTATTAGTTATCAAAAATTATTTCAATGTGCTAGTTTTATCTTAGTTTGTACACTTTTGAGTAATAATGATGTGTAATTAGCCCGATCGATATGTTATTGGCCAGAAAATATAAGATTGATGTTTTTAAAATTTTGTTTATGTGTTTTATGTGATGTAACTTTTAAATTTAGTGGAGAATATTTTGAGAAATACAAGAAGACCTAAAAATATAAAAAAAAGTTAATGTTTAGAAGTTGCATAAATAGTTATTGAGCATTTATAAATTTTCACAAAATTCAGCAAGTAAAAATAACCTAGGACCAAGAGCAGAAGTTATGAAAAAACTTATATTTCCTGGCCTGTAAATTTTTGGAACTGAACACTTGTCATGCTATAATCCTCTTTAGTGATTAGCATGGCTTTGTGAACTTCACAAAGAGTTGTAAAATGTAGTATAGAGTCTATATTTTTAAGTTTTCATGCACTATTATATAATATTTATATTCTTTGTACAAGGCACAAGTCATTAATCTCTAAACACATAATCCATGTAATATAAAAGAAAATGAAAATAAAAACAAATAAAAAGTGATGGAATATAATTTTTTAATAAAATACCAATTTATCTTCTTTCCTTTACCTTATCTCTCTCTCTCTTCTCTTCTTTCTATTTTGATCTAACTTCTTTCCTAGTAGTCAAAAAGCATAGATCTAGATGATGTGTAACTAATTCTTGTTTGTCCTGGGAGAAGGAATATGTCAAAAAAAAATGTGTGTTTATAGGGATTGCATCATGAATTACAAGGTAAATAATTTAGTCCAATTAGATACTAACAATTCTAAATTTCTCTCTTAAATCACCCCTTGAGGTAATTTTATGATAAACAAATAGGACTTGATAAATTTGTATTGATATGTCCATCATACTTTAGAAGTCATCATCTAAAAAATTATCAAAGTGTAATTCAGAATGGCTTTAAAGGAATTGTGGAATTAGTCTTTGAAATTAATTATTTTTTATGGATCGGCATCATGAATATGATTCATAGAAATTTGAAACCTTATTACTACAAAAACATGTATTCCAATAGATTCTAACTTGTATGTTTTGTTATTTTTGTTGATCAATTATAATATTGTTGTGTTTGAATGCACTTGATTAGGCTATACATTTTTTATTTCTATATCTCTAACACTATACTTTACATAATTTTATAGATCGTAGTGGACTACACTCTATAATCTAATTTCTATACTTGGCTACAAATCCTCTAGAATTTTGATGAAATTACCATGCATCTTCTACTCACATTGCTTCTCTACTAATGATTCAATTAGACACAATTTTTCAGATTCTTCTCCAAAGAGTTGAGTATGTCATTTATAAATGAAAAACATTTAGTTCAATAGTCATGTTTTCAATAATGAGTTACATAACTCTATTTTGAAGCTTCTGAGTGATAGCATAGGCCATAGCAAGAAACGGTCTCATGATAATAATATAGACATGATTTAGATTATTTAATATAGGCTTCATATCTAACACCACAAAGTCTCTAGAATAGTAAAATTTACCAACTTATACCATCATAACTTCTAGAATCTTCTTTGGAATCTTCACTAAATGATAATCAAAGAATGGTATAATAGAAGTCAATTACCAGTTTCCCAATACAAGTTGCTTGAATACTTAGGTGATAAGGTTCATAGTCATACCCAAATATAATAAAGCTTTTTATACATAAGCACCACCATTTTTTACTGAAATTGTAGCACAACCTGAATCTTAATCCTTCAAATAGATTTTGCACTCAATTTGACACTTATATTTTAAATTGCCTTCTTATTTATGTTTAATCACTTTGTCATCATGTATAATTATTTGAAAAGGATGGAACTTACTTGATCATATCTAACAATGAGATATTTACTTTTCATCTACTTTGAAAATTTCCATGGATTTAGTCTCTATTTTATTTCCTTGAAAAGACATGGGGAAGGTTAGAGTGGTCACTATCATCTTATTCATCATGTACGTTAAGGCAACATGTTTTTGGAGATTTCAAAGTAGTCCGACAAAATTTCACAAACTCATATTTTCTTCCACATCAACTACTTCTGTTTTAATCTCCATTGAACATATCTTCTTATTTTTTCATTACTGTTGGAGTTATAGATCATTGCTCTTCCAATTACTTTCCATTCTTAAATGTAAGAATATTATAACATCATCTACTATGGTAGAAATCTTCTATGAGCTATTAACTATATGAATACCCTTAGAATTTTGGTTGTTGTTGAAAATGACTTTTTTTAATTCTCTTGTACCAAATAGAATTTAGTGAGGTTAGAAATCATGTTTTTTTCATAATTTGTAGCTTCAACTCAAGATTATCCTTTCTCTGCTTCATGGACTTTGAGAAAATTTATAAATCCTCATTAATGGTTTCTTGTTTCCCACAAAATCTCCATCTATCTTACTTGCTTCAACTCAAGAAATCATGATTTCTTGCTCCATTAGAGAAGTTTGTTCAAAACATTTTTGTATTAGAAACTTTCCTTGATTATTTCTCCATGAAAATTCAAGTGGTTCCTCCAATTTAGATTATGGGTGTTACTATGAAGAAAGTTGTTGGGTGCTTTGAAACTCCTAATCACATTAATTTTGTTAGCAAACATTTCTCGTACTACTTGCAGGGTAAGACTCTCTTTAACTTTGTGTTCAATTGAGTAACAAATTGTGCAAGGCTTAACTTGCCTTGATAATTTATCTATATTCTTTTCAACTCTAAGCCTTCTTACCTCTAATTCTTCTAGTAATTTAGCTAGAGAAGTCACTTTTTTTTGGATATATGACTCATTAGAGCTGGCAATCAGGCGGGCCGAGTAGGGGCAGGCTGGGCCAAAAATGGGCCATGCCAAAATTGGCCCGGATTTTCAGGGCAAAATTTTAGCAACCCTACCCGCCCTAAAAATTGGGATGGTCGGGCCAAATAGCCTTTTGAAGGCAAAAAAAAAAGGCCGGGCCAAATTTGGCACGTTTTTTTCGGTCCAATAATTTAATGGCCCAGCTCGGCCCTAATTCAGGGTGGACCAGGCTAGCCCACTGGGCCGGGCCAAAATTTCCACCACTATGACTCATCCTTCGAAGTATAAATGCCTCCTCTTGTATTTAATTGAGGTTTGAGTTTTTGTATGTCTCTTCCATTTGGTTCATCCTGTCCAATAGATATTTCATCCACATAGCCAATAAAATAAAAGATATCTTTGAGTGTCTATTCATGAAATCTTTACCATACATTGTCGCAAGTACTTACTTAATGACTTGTGACATCACATCATAAAATAAACTCATCAACATCGATGTGCCAATTTTATGATGAGGGCAAGAGTTGATAGTATCTAAATATCTTTTCAAACAATCATAAAATTTCCCACTCTTGAGTCTTGAAGATAGTGAAATTCATGATCTACCTTTTTAGTCTACTTGTATGATGTCCTAGATAGAGTTTTTCAGAATTAATGCTTGTAAAATTTTTCAAGCATGTGTACTTAATAGCCTCAAAGAGTTCAACTAAGTTTGTGCCTTATCATTGATTGTGAAAAAAAATAATTTTAGAAGCACCATGAAATATATGAATAAGTGGTATAAGATAAGGTCATATAATAATGTATTTTAATGTTTGTACAATGTTGAAGAGTATGGTCATCCTTGGTGGAGACATATGGTCTCTCATGGAATGATATGTGGGATAATTGGCATGAGGTAACTTGTGTCAAATTAGTAGTCTTCTTCTTAATTTTCTATAATTCACAATTGAATTTCAAGGATAAATTTTGAGAAGCACATATCAAAATTTTGTTTTCTCTCATGAATGTTTCATGTCCAAGTTCACATGCAAGCAGTTTCTTCACGAAAATTTGGGAGAATCCATGACAACACAAATATAATATAACTTTTACAATGTTTTGTGAAAATTCTTAATAAAGTAATAACCAAGCAGATTGTGAAAAAAAAAATCACAAACATTTTGACACCATCTTGGCAACAACAATAATTGATCGAACATGACTAAATGATCAAAATATTTATAATCTTGTCATAGAGGTGCACAGGGCTATGTGGCATGACTTGACCTGTGGCATGACTTAGGAGAAATTGGGCTTAGCACAACTTGACTTGGAAAAACAATGCCTAAGGCATGCACATGTCATGATGGGCCTGGTAAGTCAGCCCATGTATCATAAAACCATGCATTACAACATGATCTGATTTGCTCACCAAAATTACAAAATGTACTTAGGTTATGCCCGAGTTGTGCCTACATGTTGGGCATAAACCTAGCTCGAGTCCTATGCATGAGATCACACACTAAAATTTTTAGCAATCTATTGTGGTTTGGTTTATGCTGAATACCCATTCCATGATCATCCTAAACTTTATTTTTTGTTGACCTTTGACATCACAATGTCTATTCCATCCATTGTGATATGCTCGCATAGCACACAATAGTGTTGTCACATACACATATCAATTAACTTGTTGGTTGTTTCCAACAACTAGATGAAATCAAATAGTTAGTTGCAATCTATACAATCACCTATTCAATTTGTTATAATAATTAGTGTGCAAATTGGGTGTTGACAACTATTTAATTTTGTAAGGTATGCATATAATATTCATATTTTTTTTTATTTTAATTTTATATGATAGATTTATGGAGAATAAGAGAAATAATAAAATATTATTTTTTCACTCATTAGATATACTTGTGTATTTTGGACCCACTTTAATATTACTAAAAATATTAAAAAAATTGAAGAAGTTGCCATGTAATATAAATATTATAAAAAATATATTGTTGTAAAACTAATGGTGAGACTATACACTTAGGAAAATATAACTTAGTCATAATGTCATTGAATTTGGATCAACTTCAGGTTTAGTGATCACCTATTCATTTACAACAATGAGTTTGCAAGGGGAGGAATTGCTAGAATGGGTCTTTTGCTTAAATTTGTGGAAGATCCTAGGCTATTACATTTATAACCACAACTTATATATTATATTTAGGTGCATATGCAATAAGATAGTATGCTTTAATAATATAGAAAATATTTATATTTTAGCAACATAATTTTTGAGTTGAAAAGAAATTATTTAAAATATAATCGATCATTCAACTATTTTATTACTTAACTGTCTGTCTGGATCCTAGTTAAGCTCTAAGAAGTCAAAAATATTATAAAATTCATAAGTACTTGCATGGACCAACCACGAAACTTTATAAATTTTATGAAAATAAAAATAGTGGTGGTAGTGAGCCTTTGAGTGTGGAGATAATGAATTTTTATTCAATTAAATATGGATAAATAATAAATTATTATACCAATAAGTATGAGCTATCAAAATATTAAGAAACTCATTACTATTTGTTCTTGTCATGACTAAGGTAAAAAATTTTGATGTATTGAGTTGATGAAAATCTTATAAATTCATATAATTCATGTTATCAAAGTTAACATATGATCTATTGACCCCCTTTGATGTCTACAGTAACATTGAAATATATATTTTATAAATTTTTATGAATATAATAATAGATAGGAGGATAAATCTAGCACTAGATGCTATAAAAGTTTTAGCGTGCTTAAAGGATTAAAAAGATACTTAATTGTCTCTTCAAGTCCAAGTAGATGAAATTCATGATGAAATTGAAAATTTAAACTATAAAGATTAGAATTAGATTTCCACTGATCATGGTTAAGGACTTGAGAGGGAGTAGTTGGTACTAACAATAGTACAACTTTTTAATCATTAGTGTAAATGTAATTTATTCTTTTTATATATTTTAAAATTACTTGAATGTATTTGGTATTTAAAATTATTGTTATATTACAGAGTTTTAAATAAAAAAATAATTATTATCTAAGGTTTTTATTTATTTTTTATTCTTTTAACTGTACATAAGTACAACTTGTAGAGTTGCACCAGGGGGGTAATTGTATTAAATATCAATTGTAAAAATGTTGCACATATACAACCTCATACTAGTATACCAGACTCCCACTTTAGCATGATTTTGTGATAGATTAATATGTTAACAACCTCACTCCCAAAATTCAAAGAGGGTCAAATAGGGTATGTCCGATGAGTCACGAATCTAAGATCCACCATCATAAGATGAAGATACTTATCATCATATCAAGGTATGATCTTCAATAAATACATGCAACAAAAGAACTTCCAAAGTGATTAATCATTCCAGTACTTTTCTCACACAAATAAATTTAATTTCTGAGTTCTTATGGGATCAAGTGTGTTAATATTTGTGAACTCACATTATGCATATATTAAATATAAACTATATATATATATATATATGCCCATGCATAAATACACAAGTATACAACACAACCCATGGGTTGCAGGATTAAGTCATGGGATGTATACTACAAGAAAATATCAATTTAGCTAGGAAATTTTAGCTAGGGATCAATCCCTAGCTAAATAGCAACGGATTAGCAAGGGAAAATTTTTCGAAAATTCCACTAAAGAAAAGAGGAGGATTTAGTGATTAATTTAGCGACGGATTAGCGACGAAAAATTTTCGTAAATTCTGCTAAAGAAAAGCAGGGATTTTAGCGACGGATTTAATGATGACTTTCCCTAGCTAATAAAATGGTTGATTCAGCTACGAATTTAGCGACGAATTTTTCCTTGCTAATAAAATCCTTAATTTAGCGATGGATTTTCCCTAGCTAATAAAATTCATAATTTAGCTATGGATTTAGCAATAGATTTTTCCTAGCTAAAAAAATCAGTAATTTAGCTACGGATTTAGCGAGGGATTTTCCCTGGCTAATACATTTCATATTTTAGCTATGGATTTAGCGAGCTAATATGTCTAGCTAATAAAATCCATAAATTAGTGATGGATTTAGCGATGAAATTTTCCTAGAAAATAAAATCCTTCATTTTGCAACAGATTTAGCGATAGATTTTCTCGAGCTAATAAAATTCATAATATAGCGACAAATTTTCCCTAGCTTATAAAATCCTTAATTTAGCTACAGATTTAGCGATGGTATTTTCCTAGCCAATATTTAATTATATAATTTTTATTTATTTATTATTTGTTTTAATATTTTATTTAATTTTGTTTATTAAATGTATGCTATTGGTCTATAGATTAGCAATCCTTGAAACATATTTTCTCCTTGTAAATCATAAAAAATTATATTATAAATAAATAATTTAAACAATATCAAAATACAAAAAATAATTATATATATTTTAATAAGGACTAAATTAACTATTTTTATGATGTATTAATTTTTTATAAAATTTTACAAAAAAAAATTTTAAAATTTTAAAATAAGAAACTTAAGTATTTGTATTAAAGTAACATTAAATAATAAATTCAATAAGTATAATAATTTTTTTCTATATTTTAAAAATTAAATTAACATATATTAAAATTTCTACTAATATAAATGTAAATTAATTCATTATATTATAAAATAAAAAATATTTTCAAAATTATATGAATTGACGAATAAACTAGTAAAAATTAATATTAGTATAAGTAAAAAAATGTATTATTATAGAAAACTTTTAAATAAATAAATAATTCAAAATTAGAAAATCTTGAAATATAATAAAAATATAATTTTTATAATATAGTTAAAAGAAAATAAATTAATATTTATAAATAAATACATAGATGTTTGCTCTTACAAAAATTTATGCTAATTAAACAATTGAGTAGAATTTTGACTATTAGCTTTTAACATTAAGTTTTTATTAAAATAATAAATTTTACTTATTTTAATTATTTTTTCATTTTAAGTAATTTATAAAATTTTAAAAATTTTTAATGATATCAAATAATATGAAATTTTATGCCTGTAAAATTATTTCATATTATCTTCGTAAAAATTAATATGAATTCTTAAAAATTTATAACCATAAAATATAAATTTATATATATATATTTACATTAATAGTATTTTATAACTTTTAGGCGAGTGACTAGAAGACAAATTATTTTTTATTTATGTCTTATTATATAGAGTTTGTTAATTTTTTACCTATTTGATATTTTTTTTATAAGGCTAAACATATTTTTTTAAATTGTTTATATACTTATTGTTTAATTAATATTATAATAAAAAATTTTAATGTGTTTGTTTTTTATTTGTGCCTTGCTACACGCACATTAATTTTGTTGAAAAAATTTTTATAGTAAATAAAATTAATTAGTCTTTTTGATTATATATATATATATATATATATATTGTTTATTTAATCTTTTAATAATTAAAAATATAAAAAATTTGCTAATATTTACATTCACGTTGAGACATGATTATCTTCAACAACAAGTGACGCGAACCTCCGCATTCGGTCATCCATCCCTCGACACCGATGCTTCAACATATATTCAATGTTTAAGTTTTAATTTTTATTTGATTTGAGGTACATTTTATACATTTATTCTTCATCAATTATCTTGATTAAGCTTATGCGTATTGATTCTGTTATTTATTATTTTCAAAATTTTTCTCCTTTATTCACCATGATATTCTTGGATTGTGTATATATACTTAATCATATACATACTTCATGCATTTGTAATATAATACATTGTCATTGTGTAGATTTTGATGGTGCATAGTAAGTATGCCGAATTAATAACTTCTTCAATATACATAACTACATACTGTATACAAAAATAGTATACATAAATATAAGTGTGCTTTAAATAAGTGTGTTTAAACATAACTATATTTATATAACTATAAAAACAATATACATAAACTATTTAAACATAACTATATCTATCATTTTTTTTATTACCATAGATGTATAAGGAATAAATTGTTATGCATTGTTTGGGCATGTAGGTTTCAAGTGGGTGAACTTCTTTATCATGGTTTGGGTGATTTTGATGCTATAGTTTGCTGGTATATATTTTCTGTTATGGTTATAAATATTTCTATTTAAATTTGATTTGTTTTGAGTGTGCTCAACTTCAATTTTTATTGCCCATTGCTTATGTTTTTGTTCATGGGTGTTCTTGAGTGAGGAGCACGAAACAAAAATGCATATGTTCTTGATTTATTATCTATATTGCATGAAAAGCACAAAAAGATGATTCTATTGAATCTAAAAAAATAAATTTTTTAGAATAATTATTCAAAAACAAATAGTTTTAATCTGTATATTACTATTTTATGAATGATAAAATGAGAATGTGTGTTTGATCATAGTTTGTGTTATTTATGGTACGTTTTTTAGTAGTGTATTTTTAGATAATGTAAGTTTTTTGTTGTGTTCGTTTATTTTATGGTAGTGTGTATATGTGTTTAATATTTTTTACATAATTAAAATTACTATGTGCTATGCATTTAACGTCATTTGTGAAAAATCCAGAAAAGCCATTTTGGTTAATCTGTTCATAATTTTTGTAGTGTGTGTGTGTGTGTGTGTGTGTGTGTGTGTAATAAAAATCATGTGAATATTTATATATATTTTTTCTATTTATTAATTCAACTCTATTAAGTATAGTTTCGGAAAATGAAAAATAATTCTGTGATTTAATTCAAAATTATCATATTTAATTAATTGGTTTGAAACCCATTGATGGTTATCTTTTGATAATCTTTTGAGATTGGAAGCATATCAATTGAATATTCATGTCTTTGCTTACTCTATTGATTTGTTGTTGTAAGGTAACCAAACTTTTTGATTGATTAATCTTGTCATAGAGAAAATATTATCATCAAAGGAGACCATATTTAGTATTTCAAGCCATTAGTTTCTCCAAAGGAGATGAATTGTAGAACATGTATTACCCACCTCAAGACCATTTACCTTGTAAAAAAATGTATATTGATGTTGTATCATGGTTGATGTGTGAGATACATATATCACACTGCTCTATCAAATCAGGAAGTTGTCAACAATGACAAATCAACCACTCAAACATATGCTCTAACAAATGGATTCCTATATGTTGCAAGTTGATACTCATCTATTATTAATCTGACATAATTTGTAATTAATCTACCCTTTATACTCTAATTGCAATTAGAAACTCATCTATTAGTAAGCTTTCTCAATTGAACTATAATTTATACTTTTATCTTTGATTAATGAGAAAGTATAATGGAACATACTATAGACCATGCTAATGATAAAGCATAAAGACATATAATCTCATCTATAAATAAATATTCTCATTTGAAAATTGATACTCATTTGTGGTAGTAGAAGTACAAGAAGAAGAAGCAATAAGAGAATGAGAAAAAGTTTAAGATGATGAAGAAATTAGAGTAGTCTTATAGGCTATAGCTCTTAAGTAGCAATTACATGCATAACAAGAAATCCAAATCATTCTAATCTTCAAATAAAAAAGAATAGATTAGGCTTGTATCTCTTACATTATAAAACAAAATAACAAAAACAATTTAATATTATGCATTGATACCACTAAAATGTAAGGAATATTACTCTGAGAAGTATTTTCTTAAATTAGTTCAATTTCAAAATTTTATTAAATAGATTTTCTTGACAATGAAAGTACTATTATTTATATTTTGTTGCTTCCAAAAACAGCACTAACTTTTATCTAACTTTGCAAAAAAAAAAAAACTGAATTCCTCCACAACACTAATAATAATAATAATACTTAATATTTTCATCCTTAATCTACACACACACACACACATAATGGATAATGATGTTATGGAATCCAAAAAAAAAAATATTTATGATTTGGGTAATATTTTAGTACCTAAATTCGGATACTCACCATTATCCCAATATAATTAAAAAAAATATTATGCATAAACTCTTTTCAGCTTACTCAGTATGCAAAAACGGATTTATGCATATGTTTATGCATATAGAATATTTATGAACTCCATATGCATATGTTTTTGTTTATGAAAAAATGAGTTTCTGCATAAACTCATATGCATACTTGAGTATATGCATTTCATATGAATAAATGAAGATAATTATCAGAATAGGAATTTAGAAGACCCAAATCATAAATATTTTGGATTTGGGTCCCCAAATGTTATATTAAAATTAAAAATTATAATAAAACATAATTATTTTCATTTTGGTTCCCCTTACCATTTTTTCCTATAATATTATAACTTTTATCCACTTTTGTTGCACCGAAATGCATCAACTTTGTTTATCTCACAGAAGTTTTAAAAAAAAATAAATCTAAAATAATAGTTTCAGAATTTAAAAATTAATTTTTGATTCTCATAGAGTTTACCAAAATATATTTCTTTAAAAAACAATGATAGGTTCAAACCCAGGGCTTACACCCATTTAATGATGTCACTAACCATCTAACTAATAACTTTTTAAAAATATTGGATTCAAAAATCTTTATCATGATAACGCAAGTAGGATTTGATTATTTTAAGTGTTTAGAATTATAATTATTTGTGTAACTATATGTATATCCACATGTAACTATATTTATAATTACATGTATAATAACATACAACATTATATATAATTTCATATGACTATGTATAAATATTTGTATAACTATATATAAATATTTGTATAATTATATAACACTCTACAACATTAAATATAACTATATTTATAACTATGTATACATATATGTAAATCTATATATTTATTGATAACTTTATATATTTATGTATAATTATTTGTATGAATATATTTATATATAACTATATGTTTAAATATTTAAAAATATTAATAGTTATATATACTATATGTATAATAACATATAACTATAAATAATTGTATCTTATTATATATATAACTATAACAACTTTATACATAACTATATTTAAATATTTAATTTACATCTTATATTTAATATACATTTGTATATTTTATTATATAAAAATGTATTTTTACTATATCTATACCTATACATATCTATATGTATAAATATATAAAATTATATGAATAAATATATATACCTGCATATATAAATATAAGTATAACTATATGTGTAACTAAATGTATAACCACATGTAACGATATTTATAATTACAAGTATTAAAACATAAAAAATTATGTTTAATTATATGTGTATAACTATATATAAATATTTATAAAACTAAATACAATTTTATATAATTAAATATAACTATATTTTTAACTATTTATACATATATGTATACATATATTTAAATCTATATATTTGTTTATGACATTGTATATATTTATGTATAACAAAATATAACTACTCATATGATTATATATATATATATATATATATATATATATATATATATATTTGTTTATAACATTGTATATATTTATGTATAATTAAATGTTTAACAATATATACATTTTTATAGCTATATATATTATATGTATAATAACATATAACTATAAATAATTCTATCTTACTATATGTATAACTATAAAAACTTTATGCATAACTATATTTATATATATAATTAACATGTATTTAATATACATTTTTATATATTAGTATAAAAATTATATTTTAGTATATCCATACCTATACATAACTATATGTATAAATATATGAAATCATATGCAAAAATATATATACATACATGTAAAAATATAAGTTTAACCATACGTGTAACTATATTTATAACCACATGTAACCATATATATAATTATATGTATAAAAACATACAACATAATGTTTAACTAAATGTGTATAACTATATATAAATATTTGTATAACAATACAAGACTCTATATAAATAAAAATAACTTTATTTTTAATTATGTATACATATATGTAAATCTATATAATTGTTTATAACTTTGTATACATTTATTTATATTTACTTATAACTTCTTGTATGCATATATCTATATATAATTATATGTTAAACTAAATGTAAATATTTATAACTACATTTACTATATGTATACTACCATATAATTATATATGGGATATACTATTTTGTTGCACTAACTTGAAATAAAATGGCTAAAGATATAATATCAACAATATGTAACCACATAGCATGAGAGTGTCTGTTGATCAAGCTCATATATGGTATAATACATATAAGGGTCATATTCTTACCTAATCCCAACCCTTGGGCCTCAAGCTCAAATATGAACTTATGTATAACAAAAAATGTAATATTTGATAGGTTTGTACTTAAGAACTTATATTTTCTTTTATATAATTCTTCATTCTAACACTGCACTCTCTATGTGTCTTTATCTCCCTCTATAATTCTTTCAGCCATTCTCTTCCTCTTTTTCTCGGTGTTACACTCTCTCTCTTGTTATTTTTTTCTGGCTCTTCTTTATTGATTATTCTCTCTCTCTCTCCACCCCCTCTCTCTCTCCCTCTCTCTCTTCCTTTCTCCCCCTCTATCCCTTTCACCATTTCTCTCCCACTCTCTCTCCCCCTCTCTCTCTCTCTCTCTTCCCCCATCTCCCCATTTCTCTACCCTTCTCTTTACCCCACCTTATCTCTCACTCTCTCTCTCTCTCTCTCTCCCTCTCCTCCTTCAAACATTAAATGTCTTTTTTTTCTTTCCTTTTTTGTGCATTATCACATTTTGCACCTTTTATCTAGTATAACTGTGATATCTATTAATCTTTATCGTGCTAAAAATTACTTTATCTATTAATGTAGATTCTGCAAATGCATTGCCTCGATATTCACGATATTTAATTTTTAAATTTTCATTAGTAAGTAATTTTATTTAATTATTTGTATATTTTGAAGTAATAGAATATTTTATTCAAAATAATGATTGGGCATTATTTTTTGTAAATAAAACAAAGCAAAATGAGCTCAGATCGTTAGTGGATGTACAAAATGGTTATTAATAGATTTTTGAATAAAAATTTTTTGACTGGGCTTGAGACTTTCATCAATTTTGCATGTAGTCACCGAGATTGATGGATGGAGAAAAAATTAAGTGTCCATGTAATCATCGCAAGTGTCAGAATATCCTTTTTCATGACGCAAACACTATAAGATTTCATTCGGCTAAATATGGCTTTGTGCCAAATTGTTTTGTTTGGATTTATCATAGGGAAAGTACAATGACTCTTAATATTGACCAAAATGAGGGTATTGAATCATTTGCTTGTGATGAAGAATCATCAAACACATACCATAGAATGATTACGGAAGCTGCTGGTACTGACTTCAATTTGGATTACATGGATGAACCATCTAATCCTGAAGCTCAGAAATTTTATGAAATGCTTAAAGCTGCAGACAAAGAGTTGTGGCCTAGTTGTAAAACACATTCATAATTATCACTTGTGGCTCGACTAGTGAGAATTAAGTCAGAAAATCTTATGTCTGAGAAATTATTTGATCAGGTGATAGAACTGATGAAGAAGATTATTCCGGATAATAATAATTTGATCACTAATAACTTTTACAATACAAAGAAGTTACTATGAGGAATGGGTCTACCAGTGGAAAAAATTGATTGTTGTTTAAAAGGATGCATGTTATATTGGGGCGGTGATAGTGATTTCATTAGCTGTAAATTTTGTGATCATCCTTGATTTAGGAAAGCACCTCGTGTTGTCAATACATGACAAAAATTGAAGGTTTTCTTTAATAAAATGTATTATTTTCCATTAATTCCTCGATTATAGAGACTATATGCATCAAATGCTACAACAAATGATATGATGTGGCATTTTGAGCATGAGGTTGAAGAAGGGGTAATGCATCATCCATCAGATTCACCTACTTGGAAGCATTTTAATTATATACATCAAGATTTTGTAGTAGAAAGTCAAAATATGAGATTGGGTCTCTGCGCTGATGGATTTCAGCCATTTGGGCAATCTGGACAATAGTATTCAACATGGCCAGTGATAGTAACACCTTATAACTTGCCTCCGTGGTTGTGTATGAATGAGCAATATATGTTTTTGTCAATATTGGTTCCAGGGCCAAAAAATACGAAAGACATGCTGGATATTTTCTTACGGCATTTTATTGCAGAGTTAAATCATTTATGGGATGTTGGCATAAATACATATGATATCTCAAAGAAGCAAAATTTCATTATGTGGGCAGCCCTTATGTGGACAGTAAGTGACTTTCATGCATATTCAATGTTGTCTGGCTGGAGTACTACAAGATAATTTGCATGCCCATATTGCATGACAAATTTTGATGTATTAACCCTCAAATTTAGTGGTAAACAGTCATGGTTTGATAACCATCGTAAGTTTCTACATATGAATCATCCATTTCGAAGAAATAGAATTGTATTTCGAAAAAAAAAACTATGTGATAGCTGCACCAGCAGTTCATTTAGGAGATGATATTTTGACAGAGATTCAGAGTTTAGGTTTGAAGAAGGTAACTAAAAAGGAAGCTACTGGAAGTAATGGACCAATAGGCAATTTATTTGGCTGGAGAAAACATAGTATATTTTGGGACTTGTCCTATTGGAATTCCAATTTAATTCGTCATAACTTAGATGTAATGTATATTTTAAAAAAAATATTTTTGACAAAGTTTCAGCACTGTCCTTAATGTAGATAGAAAAAGAAAAGACACTTTAAAATCAAAATAATATCTAAATAATTACTATCGGTGTCCTGAATTGAAACTGAACGAGGAAATAGGAAAATTTCCTAAAGCTTGCTACACACTTGATAAGAAGGCAAGACAGATATTGTGCGAATGGGTTAAAAATTTGAAATTCCCTGATAGATATGTGTCAAATATGGGTAGATGTGTGGATATGAAGAATCTTAAGTTATTTGGAATGAAAAGTCATGACTATCATATATTTATGCAAAGATTAATACCAATTACAGAACTTAGTTTTTTTTTTCAAACTACTAATTGCAACCACAATCAAAATAGATGACATGGTGAGGCTGGAGAATGATATTTCACTTATTATTTGTAAGCTTGAACGAATATTCCCACTAAGTTTTTTTGACTCGATGGAGCATTTACCGGTCCATTTGGCATATGATGCAAGGATTGTAGGGCCAATGCAATTCAAGTGGAAGTATCCTTTTGAGAGGTAAATACATATAAGTTGCTGTGTTTTTTTATTTTGTACTTTAAGTAATATTGTAATTTAATCTAATTGAAACCTAACATCGTGGATGTAAGTATCTTCGTAAGTTGAAATTGAATGTTAGAAACAAGTCAAAAGTTGAAAGTTCAATTTGTAATGCATATTTAGTAGAAGAAGCATCATCATTTTGTTCTTATTATTTTAAGGATCATGTCAATACAAAGAATAGAAATGTGCCGCGGAATTATGAAGGTCATGTGATGGTAGAAGATGATTCTGTGGACAAACTATCTATTTTCAAGCACCCTAGAAGAGCATTTGGAAGAGCAATGAAAATATGTATGATAGATGTAGAGTACAAATTAACACATAGCTACATTTTACTTAATTGTGAGAAGGTTGCACTATATATTGAGTATGTATACCCAAAATGGTTGCAGGTTTAATCATAGTTTAATTTTATCTTTAATAGGAATTATTAAAAATTGATATACATTTTTTTCTCTTTTTATATTTGTGTAGTATTTATGTTGAGCAGTTAAAATATAGGCATCCAGTAATTTCCAGCAATAATGTCGATTAAATGCTAGAAACTGATTTTACGAATTGGTTAAAAAATTATGTAAGAATTATTAAGTTTTATAATTTTGAATTATTTATTTTTATAGTATCTTTTATTTGTTAATATCATTTTTTTTTAATTTATGTCACAGGTAATTGATCATTCAAATGGAGATTCAAATATTTTCATTCAAAATCTAAGTAAAGGCCCATTTAGATATGTGACAGCCTATCCTGGGTATTTTGTTAATGGATATAAATTTCACCAAATCGAGCACGTTTCTCCTAAAACAATAATGAATAGTGGTGTATGCATTAAAGGCTCAAGTTATAGTGCAGATGAGATTGATTATTATGGTTAATTCAAAAAAGTTATTGAGTTGGAGTATCCTGGACTCAAAAATAATAGGATTGTATTATTTAAGTGTGCATGGTTTGATCCTACACAAAATGTGGGCACAAAGATTCATTCGGATTATAAGCTAGTAGATGTTAACCATAAATGTATATATAATCGATATGAGCTATTTATTATGGTAGTTCAAGTCGCTCAGGTATATTATTGTGCATATCCGAGTTTATCTCGTGATAAGAGAGATTGGTGGGCGATTTGCAAAATCAAAGCTCGATCAAAATTTGAAGTACCAACATCGCAACAAAGAAGTGCATACTTAGAAATTACACCGGCATTCCAAGAAGATGACATAAATAATATTGAGCCTTTGAATGTAGATAAAAATCCAGAAAATTTATGTGATTCAAATGGTGGCACAATAGAAATGAAGATGATCAATTTCTATCTGAAGATGAGTTCGAACTTCTATCGAAATCAGACGATAATATCATAAGATCCATTGAAGGATGATAGTGATGTCGATAATTATATTGTTATAGTTTTATTATAAATTTTAACTATCATATACTTTTTATATTTTGTTGAGATCTATCGATGTGTTTTATTCAAAAATGCATGCTTGTTCATCATATCCCTATTTTTTGTTCTATATTTTATTTTGTATAGCAGATGGCGCCTAAAGGATGTGGTCGTGGTGGACATGGACGTGGACACAGAAATGAACCAAATTCATTTAGTATGTTACATCTAGTTGCAGAATTAGTACCATCTTATAGTCACCATATCCAGACTTCAACATAATTATTACCATCTCCATTTCTATCACCATCATTGAGACCTCTACTATCACCTTTATCAGATGTAAGCCCACCACCTATTGTGCTTCCTGCACAAAATTTTGATCCATCTCTATCTTCTACACCATATTTTACACCAATTATTCTCCCATTTACAATACTAACGATATCATCAAATGTTGTGCCTTCCTCTATAGTCATTATAAAGTTAGAAATTGAGATTGTGGATGAGAGGTAAAGAAATATGTAAAAAAGACTTGAAAAAAAAATTTTGATGTTATTGTCAGTGGGTTTTTTTTATTGTTATGATTTTCTTGTTTTCAATATTATTTATTTATAAGTATAGTTTTATTCCATCTCACAAGTATTTGACTATAATTACAAAGGCTTTCAATAAAATGGCTGATTCTAAAGCTTTCTCCTGGAAGAAAGTTTCTGAATTGACAAAAGAGTCATATTTTAATGACTTTCAGGTAAAAATAACAAAACAAAAGCATTGACAAATGTTATCTAATTACTTAACTTTTATGTTGTTTATTATTCAAGCAGTAAATAATTATGTTCTTGTTGTTAATATAAATTCTTTTATCATTTTTCTATTTATAGAATCGGTGCACATAGACACCCAAATATGATAGAAAAATAAAGTCATTATGTAAGATCAAAGCTGCTCAATGGTATTTTGATTTTGTCCATAAATTAAAGAAAATGAAAGAAAGACTTGATTTTATATCCAAGGAAGACTAGCCCGAGTGGCTTAATTATTGGGAAGAGCCAGATGTGAAGAAAAAATCAGATATTACCAACAAAAATAGACAAAGTGGGGTAGCTGGACTAGGTACAAAAATCTATCGACACACTAGAGGTTCAAAGTCGAGCATTGAGCACGCTCGAGATTTGGTACAATTTTAAAATTCTAAACATTTCTATATTTTGTGGTTGTCCTGATAGTCCAATAAATAAAATCGATGCATGGTTTTATTAATTTTGTTAAATTTTTTTTATCATTTGTTTTTTTATGACTTAATAAAAACATATTCTAGGCTGGAGAATTAGGTCGAAACCTAAATTTTTATGAGATTTTCAGGAAGATGCATGTGAAGAAAATGGATGATCAGTATGTTGACAACAAGTCTCAGATGATTGATGTAAGAAATTGTTATATTAATTAGATTTTATAAAACTATAGTACATTATGAAAATTATTTTGAATGCAAAATATTTATTTTATTTTTTGTATATCTAGAATAGTTTTTTTCTCTATTTTATCTCAGGACCTAATGGAGGAACGTGTGACAACTGCTAATCAACACGTTGAGGGTTCTATGGATCTTCAACTAATTGACTATGATCCTATTTATATGGAGACAATAGGAGGTCGAAAGAAGCAGCGAGTGTACGGAATCAGCTCTAAGGGAGTGACATTTTTTTGTAGCAGTCGTGCTTCTAATTCATCTGTCTTAGCAACGGTGGATGAGGCGGTCGAACTATAAGCACTGGAAACAAATGAACGTGTTGTAGTTATGGAGACCAAAATGAAAAAGAAGGATGAGCAGATAACTAATTTGATGGAAGAAATGCAAGAAATTAAAGAAATAAATTATGAGATGAAAGAAATTAAAAATGTGATGCAACATCATATGTCCTATATGGAGTCACAATTAGCGGCATTGGCACAACAGATATTATTCAGAGATCTAGCTGTGAATCCTTGTAGGAGAGGCTAGCATTCCCTACAAATTATGTGGATGATTAAGCATGAGAATTATTTCTGAACAGTTATTAATTTTTGTCTATGTGTAGCAAATAATTATAATATTTTTTTGTAGATTTCAATTTTTTTTATTCTGATTTTGTTCTTTGCTTTTTTGATTAACCAAATTATGAATCTTTGCAGGATACATTATGTGAGACAAAAGAAAAAATCCTGATTCAAAGCATTCAAACATTTCCATGATTCTTCCAATGCATGGGTCCCATATTTACCGATTTTAGCTTTATCAAAAAGAGGGTTAGATTATCTTATCTTTATTATTCTAAAAACATTTTATTTTTGCACTCTCTTTATCCCTAAACATAATTGCTGGACATCTTTTGGATTTTTGTTGAAGCTATATGACAATCAACTTTAATTTGTATTTGTTCATGTCTATAATATTTTTTATATATATTTGTGAATATGTTTTTGTGTCTCTGAATTTTTTGGGTAGAGTTTTACCCTATTATAGGTATGTAAAGCCTATTTTGAGGAGCGGCAGCGACAGAAGTAGTGGGAGTGGAAGCAGCGGCGGCGGCGGCAACTGCGGCGGCGGTGGCATCAGCAGCGGTGGCAGCGGCGGTGGTGGCAGCAGCGGCTACAGCACCGGTAGTACCGGCAAAGGCGACATCAGTGGCAACAGTGGCATCAACGGCAGTAACATCAGCATCAGCGGCAGCCACAGCGACATTAGCGGCAGACGCAGCGGCATTAGCAGCAGACGTAGTGGCATTAGCGGCAGCCGTAGCGACAGCAACGACATCAGCGGCAACCACGGCCACACCGGCAGCAACAGTGATAGCCGTAGTGGAGGTGGTTGCAACAGCGGCGACGAGGGTGGCAGCGGTGGCGGTAGTGGTGGCGAGGGTATCATTGGCAGCACCGACAGTGGCATCAGCAGCGGCAGCGGCATCGACAGTTGCAATGGTAGTGGCAATGGTAGCAGCAGTGGTAGAGGCATTGGCGGCGGCGGCCACGGTGGCGGCGATAATGGCGGCGGCGGCAACGGCGATGGTAGTGGCTACAGCGGCAGTGGCGGCTGAGCGACAGCGGCAACAGGAGTGACAATGACAGCGGGAACAGCTGCAACAACAACAAATCTAGTATATACGTACGTATAATACTACATTATTTTATGTACAAATATACTGAGTATATATATGGACTAAGTATATATGTATGCATGATACTATAGTTTATATGTACATATACTGCAGTAATATATGTACGAGTGAAATGCTATTATATATGTACATATTTACTGCAGCAATATATATTTACCAAAACATAGTTTTTATTTATTTATTTTGATTTTATTTGGTAGTTTAAATTTCATACAGATATGGTACCGCATTGTTTTCCATACAAAGCTTGTATAAGTGAAGACATATTTCAACAAACATAAAGCACCGTGACTCGAATTGCATTTTTGCAGTAGAAAGTTGGTGATCGGAGGAGCAGAGGGAGAGAAAGCAATGTAAATGCATTGATAGATTATACTTTATGCACAGTCGGTAGATAAATTGATTAATAAGATGTAATATATTTTTTGTTATTTTCGTGTTTTAGTTATTAAATGAGTTTTTTTTAAGTTATTAAATGAATTTTTTTAATAAGATGTAATACATTGATTAATAAGTTATTAAATGATTTTTTTTGTTTAATTTAAAAGTTTCATTTATAGTTTCAGTTTGTATAAAATTTAATTTAAAAATATTAAATTATTTAATTAAATGTTTGTTGAAACTGTATGACAATCAATTTTAATTTGTGTTTGTTCATGTCTATATTAACTATTTTAATAATTTGAGAATATGTTTGTGTTTCTCCGAATTTCTTGGTAGAGTTTTAGCCTATTATAGGTATGTACAAGCCTAATATCAGTAGCGGTAGCTGCGGCAATGGTGGCAGTAGCGGCAATGACGGAAGTGGCGGTAGTGGCACCAGAAGCAGCAATGGCAGCAGCGGCTACAATGGCTATAGCGGCTACAATGGCTACAGCGGAAACAACGACAGCAACAGCAGCAGCGGCTACAATGGCTACAACGGCAACAACGACAGCAACAGCAGCAGCGGCTACAATGGCTACAGCGGCAACAACGACAGCAACAGCAGCAGCGGCTACAATGGCTACAGCGGCAATAACGGCAGCAAAAGCAGTAGTGGCAGTAGCGGCAGCGGAGGCACCAGCAGTAGGAGCAACAGTGGAGGCTACACAGGCAGCAGTGGCAGCATCGACAGCTGCCGCAATGGCACCGGCATCGATAGCAGTGGCAGGGGCGACAGCGACAGTGGGAGCAAGTAGGAACGGCAACAAATGTAGTATATAAGTACATATATAGTCAGTATATACATATATATAATTCTGTAGTATTTTAAGTACATATATACTGAGTATACATATACTCGGTATATATGTACGCATAATACTACAATTTATATGTACAAATATTACAGTAATATATGTACGAGTGAAATGCTAGTATATATGTACATTTTTGCTACAATAATACATATTAATCAAAACATAGTTTTTTTTATTTATTTTGATTTGATTTGGTAGTTTAAATTTCTTACAGATGTGGTACCTCATTGTTTCCCATACAAAGCTTGTATAAGTGAAGGAATTTTTCAACAGACATGAAGCACCGTGACTCGGACAGCTTTTTCACGGTGGAAAGTTGGTGATCGGAGGAGCAGATGGAGAGAAAGCAACATCAATGCATTGATAGATTATATTTTATTCACAGTCGGTAGATACATTGATTACTAAGATGTAATATAATTTTTGTTATTTTTTTAGTTATTTAAAATATTGTATTAGAATAAGTTATTAAATGAATTTTTTTTTGTTTAATTTAAAATTTTCATTTATAGTTTTTGTTTATTAAATTTAATATAAAATTATTCAATAAAATTTTAGTTTAAGCTGTATGACAATCAACTTTAATTTATATTTGTTCATATCTATAATAACTATTTTTATATATCTTTAAAAATATTTGTGTCTTCGAATTTTTTGGGTAGAGTTTTAGCCTATTATAGGTATGTAAAAACCTACTATCAGTAGCAATAGCAGCGACATCGGTGGCAGCGACAGCAGCGGAAGCAGTAGCGACGACAGTGGTGGCGGTGGTAGTGGTGGCGGCGGCGGCAGCGAGGGCAGCAACGGCGGTAGCAACGGCGGAAGCGGTAGTGACGGCGGTAGTGGCAGCGGCAGCACCAGCGGCGAGAATAGCAGCGACAGCGGCGGCGACAGTGGCAGCATCAGAGGCTACGGCTACGGCCGTAGCAGTGTCTGCACCAGTAGCAGGGATAGCTGCGGCAGCCATTGCCCTCACTTCCGTAATGTCTAGTGAAAAATACTGTAGTATATATTTATATATATACTACAGGATTATATATGTATCAAAGCATAATTTTTTTAAATTTGACTCAGTGGTTTAAATTTCTTATCGATATGATACTGCATTGTTCCTCATACAAAACTTTTATAAGTGATGAGATTTTTCACTAGACATTACATGTCGTGACTCAGGCAGCTTTGTCACAGTAGAAAAATGATGAACTGAGGAACAGAGGGAGAGAAAGTAAAGTCAATGAATGGATATATTATACTTTATGTACTATCAGTAGATACATTGATGAATAAGATGAAATAAAAATTTGTTATTTTTTTGTTTCAATTATATAAAATATTGAATTAGATTAAGATATTAAATGATTTTATTTTTTGTTTATTATAAATTATTTATAGTTTCAATTTTTATTTAATTTGGTATACAAATATTAAATTATTTAATTAAAAAAATTTTAAATAAATTAAATTTTGAAATTATTTTTGAAATTAAAATATCTAGGGAAAATTTTCTTGCTAAATTAGCAAGGGAAAAATCTCTTTCTAATTTAGCTAGGAAATTTTCCCTAGCCAATTTAGCTAGGGAAATATTAAAATTAGCGATGAATTTTCCATCGCTAAATTTATTTAGATAGTGACTATATCCGTCGCTAAAATTTATTAACCAGTACTTTAGCTTTGGAATCTTTCGTCATTATTTTCGTTTAACGACAAAAAATCTCATTTATCTTGCTAATTTAACTAGGGAATTTGCCTTTTTTTAGTAATGGATTTTTCCGTTGCTAACTTTTTAGCTAGGGATGCTTTCCATCGCTAAATTTTAGCAAGAAACACTTTAGATATGCAACCATTCCGTCGGTAATCTATTGCTATATTTTGTTTAGCGACGGAAAATGTCCATTTAGCTAGGGAATTGTCCTTAGCTATATGAGATTTTTTTTGTAGTGATATATACGTATTTAAAAATCATAAAAAAAAAATTAGTGATAATATCTTCCATCCTCACAACTCATCAAGATTTCTCATTATTGAATATTTTTAAGGATTGCATAAAGAAGCAATCAGATAGAAAGTTTTAGACTAAGGGAATCAATCCCTTATTTTTTATTCACATCATATATATTTGGAAAATAATGCAAGACACATTTGGCATCCTCACAGAAGACTTAACCCATATATGCATGATATTGTAAGAGAAAATACTAAAATTATTGTAAGTAAATATTATTTATCCAATATCATACATCACTTGGGTAAGCCCTACTTAAGTAGTGCCAAAAAATTTGGATTAACAATAGTAAGATAAAAGGGTGAAGTTATTATTTGGTTTAGAGAATAAAAAATTACATTTAGCAGTAATTTTAGCATAGAGAAAAGCTATTGACCTATCTTAATCACATTAGAAATTCATTGTATTTTTAGGTATAGTTGATCCACTAAGACCCTCTATGAAAAAAACCACATGAATATATATATTCACCCTCACTCTAGAATCCAAAAGAAGTGTGCTAGCTCCCTAATTTTATCTAATAAAATCCTCTATTTAGAAAAGAAAACAATTTTATCGTTATTAAACACACTTGTGAAAATATCTTGTTATGTTCACTAACATATAACTTGATATGTTCACAAATATTACTCTTAAAATATTTTTTTTATTTTATATATCTCTCATATATATCTCATATATTTTGATATCAATATAATATTGATATATGAAAAGATATATCTTTCTCAACACATCTTACATGTACTTATAGTGGTTAGTTATTTTTGTTTTTTTATTCAAATATCATGTCAAAAATGTTATTTTCAAAGCATGTATTGCTTGTTTAATGAAGACATGCATTATGTGTATATTTTATTATTTGTTATTTTGTTTTTTTTAATTAATTCATATTAGATTTTTTCTAAAAATTCAGGTTATGTATTATGTGTTATCTCAAAACATGTATTATATGTGTTTCATAAACACTTTTTTTTTATTTTTCTAAAACTTACATTTCTTAAATACATAGTCTTATGATTATAAAAACTTATTTTATAAAATTATATTTTATCAAAATAAACCATCTTATGGTTCCAAAACAAAACATATTTTATTTAGTATTAAAATCGTATTATAATAAGAAAACTTGAGTTTAAATAAATATAAATATTATAAACTCAATAATTGATTCCCAAACTATTATTCTAATTGTATGATCATATATGTTCTCATAATATTGACAATGAGCCTAAAACTTATTTGAGTCTCACAAATCATAAGCAACCTCTAGTAAGATAGTATAATTATCTAGATTATGTGAATGTCCAACATAACATAATACATAGTTAATGACTACGATATTCACTATGTATTATGTTATGTTTTTCTAAGTTATCTTACTAGGCTACAAATGAGATTCTTGATTTAAACTACTTATTTTGCTAACTTCAAAGATATTATGTATTTGGCCTTTATAATCGAGTAAACAATGATGCCTTTCTTTGAAAATTTCTAGCTTGCTGTACCTATATTCAAATAAAATACAAAACTTTATTATAATCATTAATCATTCATATCAAACTAAAAGCTAGCATATGTGTAACCATTTTCTGCTAGCTCATCCTTATATCCTCCGAACATTAATATTATATCCTTAGTTTTCGTGAGTATCTAAGGATATTATTTATTACACTCTCATAACTTTCACCGAGATATACTAGTATATACTTGTCATGCTCAAAGTTTATGAGATGTCATGTCGAGTACATAACATACCAAACATGATGGAAATGATAGCATACTTGATGGTATTGAGTAGAGTTAACAATTCATAAAATTAAGTATCAATAAAAATAATAATTATAATATTTCTTAATAAGGTATAAAATGAGAATAATTATACCATTAATATGTGGCACATAACTAATAATCTTTTCTATAAATTAATAATCAGATGAAGTGTTTGTGTTGAATATATAATATTGAACTAGAAAAGAATACAATATTTATTTCTTCACTTTATTGATCAAATACTCGAAAAGATGCAAATGAAAATATCAAATAGGATGTTCCAACACAACCCAATTTTTTAAGCCTAGCTAGACCACAATGTCATGCCCATTCCCCAGAGTCATGTCATGCCCATTCCTCAAGGTAATGTCGTCCGAAACGAAGTAAAGGAATGGAGGCCCAACATGACTTATTGGCTCGGCTACAAAATAGAGGCATGATGAGCCATGTCGGGTTGGTGTTGGACTAGAGTCAAAACTTTGGTTAAAGCTAGGCATGAGTCAAGACCATGCATATATAGGTTATTGGCATGGGGATGGCTAATGCTAATGTTCTAGCAGCTATCCTTGCCTACCCTAGGCTAGAATTAGGATCCCTTATCCTATCAGGAGCTAGATAGGACAAGAAGGTCAGTTTAAACTTCATAGTTCTAAGTTTGGCACACGGGCTTTTCTCTAGATACACACATACTCACATGCAAAGACACACACACACACACACATATTTATTTATTTATTTATGAATTCTTAAAAAATCAATTTTTTTAAAAAAATTTAAATTGCAAATTTAATATGTATGAATATCAATATAAATAAATTAATTAAAAAAAATCTAAATTCTAAAAATTAAAATCTAAATGCCAAAAAAATACAAAAAAAAAGATAGTAAAATAAAATACATGTCAATGTAACCCAATAACCTAGACTAATTAATATAACATAATATTATAATGTTTGATTTTAATCATCATATCATTAAGTATCAATATTATCATTTTCATATACATCATAATTGACTTGTAACTTTTTGACTTTATCTTAAAGACTCATCCTTATATCCTTTCGATCTTTTATGTATGATATAGCTTCAATCATATCTAATTATAGTGTGCTTCTCCGTTCAGAAATTATATTCATATTCAATAGAAAAGTAGACTCTAATATTATGCTAGACACTAAAATGATTAATAGATCACTTTTGATTTTAGATAGCATAGAAAAAGTGAATTCACATATTTTCTATCAACTCAATATATCATAATTTTTTATATCATTATAGGATAGGATGAAGTTGTAATTTGTGTCTAATTATCTTGACAGCTCACTCTTATTTAATAAACCTCCTTATCATTTTCTCTTGGCTAAATAAATAAAATTATCATCTCCAAATACAGCATCGATCTCCATACTCAGAGGCTCTATAAATATAGCAAACTTATTTTCATAATATTTAATATATATTATCTAATTATTCATAAATCCTAATCAATGATTCTTTTGGTTAATTCATGCAAGCGAATATGAATTTGATAATATTTTCTTTTCATTAGACCATAACCCAAGGATCTTATATGCATCTAAGTAATAAATAAATAGAATAGATGACAAATATTTTAAATATTTTCTTTGCATCTCAATAGTCATGTATTTGGTAATCAATGATATTTTGGATGAAATTAATAAATATCTATTTTGAAAGAATTTATTAAATATTAGTGAAATCAGAGTTATTTTGGATGAAATTAGTAGATTTGGTAAATCGATAACTTGAATGGTAGAAAAAAAATGGAGCGTCATGATATTTTTCATGTTATGACTTAGTTATACCTCCCATAATCTTATGGAGGAGTTGTGGCATCATTTATGCCCATATCTCTACAAAAACCATCATAGCAATCTTTATTTGTTGCAACTCTACTACTATTATATATTTCATGTACCAAATAATTTGAGCGATTTGATGTGTATTTATTGTTGTGATTATACATATTTGAGCATTTATTAGAAAGATGTTACTAAATCTCTATTTTGAGGAAATTTAGTGAAAAATAATAAAATCATTTTTATTTTGGGGCGAAATTAGTTGACTTGGTAGAGCAAATGTTTAGGGGAGATAAGTGATAGAAAGCCATTATATTTCTTATATCAAGACTTGGATACACTTTTCTGATCTTACTGAGTAGTTATGATATTCTTTCATGGCCGTAACTCTAGAAAACTAATCTTAAATAATTAAGTCTTAATGTTCCCAACTCAAAATAAGTTTGACTTGAAGAAACTTGGAAGTTATTAGATTAATTAGATTACATGCATATTTCTTTAATAGAAAAATCTTATTCTCTATATAATTAGTATGTTATATAACTAGTATGTTATATAATTAGTATGTTATATAATTGTTGATATATATTATGACTTTATGAGAGAGTCATCATAATATGAACCAACAAGTTCCTATATAGTGGGGAAGTAATTTTCTCTTTAATTGGAGATACAAGAGAGACTCTAAAGGAGTAAAAATAATAATAAGTTTAGATAGTATTTTTAATCCTTACCCTATGTAGGGTCATTAAAGAATAAGTCATGCTACAAAAAAAATATCAGTATTTACCAATACTCTATTAGTATTGGATGAATAATACTTGTACTTTTTCTAGGTATTTAATGAACAAAAAAATATATATTTTATCACCCTAGGTGTGATCTTGTTGAATAATTTTGTATTAGGTGTGTTCTAGGTAGATATCATGAATAAAATAAGTATTTCTAAAGACTTTATGAGATAAGATGAATAATTTTTTTGTAGGGTGTAATAACTAAATAAACATAATAAGAAAGAATATAAGATGAAATTTGATTGATAAGGTTATTTGTAATTAAAATTACTTCTTCCCAATATATTCTTGAACACTTCTACCAAAAAAGAGTGCCAAAATTATCTCAATCTTTTAATTATTTTTTTTTTCATCAACCCTATTTTATGAGGATGTACTAGTACAAGAAGTTTAATGTATGATCATAAGATCAATACTATACGTGTTGAAACTAATATACATATACTCTAATACAAATTCAATTCTAATCATATACTTTATAATTTTATTAAATTATTTTTTTATTTTTTATAAATTGACTAAAAAAATTTATAACTTGAAATATAAAAGAAACAAAAATGTAGGGGTGTATAATCATTGAAAAATATAATAAAGTATCTAAATTAATTTCTAGTTTGATCTTTATGAGATTGTTATATGTCTAAGTATATTAGATCGAATAGGTTCTTAGTTACAAGAGTTTATCGATTAGAATATAATGCGTTGCTATAATTTTCTAACTGGCAAGATTTACACTTTTGGGTAGAGATATTTTTAATACTAGGATTTTTGAATTCTCAACTTGACTAGAGTTGGAAGATCAAGTCAAGAATAAACAACTAATAAATCAATAATACTTATACCTAGTGAGATGTCTAATTATAGAAATAAGATATTTGGTAAAATAAATATCATTTTATGAAAATTAAACATTTACTCATTTCCTTTGTGGAGTCTTAATTTCAATTTCTTTTTTATTTTAGGAGTAGTTAGAGAACTTGACAAATGATTTTTTTTTTGCTAATAATAGTCAAAGTGTAAGAAATGATTAATACCAAGCTACTAATATTTTTGTTGAAATCAATTGATGGAAATGCATCTAGATGTTTTATTTGTTGCATAACATACAAGAAAATTTGAAATATTATAATTGTGATGTATTCTTCTAGTATCTTTTTACATATTTGAGACTTTCACTTAGTTGGTTTAGGGGTCATTTATTTTTTTTATTGAATGTTGAATATAACTTTTCTTTAGCAGAATGATGAGTAAGGCTTAACAGTACTAAGCATCAAGTTGTTTGTTTTTTTCATATTTTATTTCTATTAAGTATTAAGTTATTTTTTTATAAGCTTAAATTTTACATCATTAACTATATCAAGTAAGTAATTTGTTTATCTTTATTATTATATATGATAAAATAAAAAATATACCTATAATTTATGTATACCATTTTAATATATTAATAAAAAAGTAAACTAATAAAATTATTATGATTAACAATTTATTATTTTCATTGTAATAAAAATAATTATTGTATCATCAATTTTATATAATCAAAATAAAATATATTAAATAAGTAACTAAAAAATGGATTGATGAAATTAATATTGAATTAAAGACAAATATAACAATTTTAATGCATATTTTTAAATATCAAAAAAAAAACATAATATTTTAAGCACAAATCTTCAAATATCTAAAGACATTATGCTTCAAATTAATATTTAAATATCATATTTTTCATAATAATATAAATTTAAATGACAAGTTAAATGAATATTTGAAATAGATCATTTTCAATTTGGTCTCGGAGCTATTGCATGAATTCTTGAACAACTATGGTAAAGAAATTATTTGTGGTTTAGCTTTGAATTTGATTTTCCTTGTCACTTTCTACTTCTATTTCATTATCATATTCAGAAAATAATATATCAACAATTGAGACTTGTCAAAGAAAATTGTTGATGGAGAAACATGACATAACAATATGTTTTAGAAAAGCAAACAATAAAGGTGACATTCTGATCAATATTGGGAAATGTGACTTAACAATACTAAAAGCATGTTCAATAATATTTCTTAATTCTGCTTGCAATTGATTAGATACAAATCATATTAAATAACGTATATTATAATAAGGTGCCATAAAAGCTTGAGTATGTCTATACACTACATCTACTAAATAAAATTTTCTTTAAAAAAGTTGATTATTATTTTGATTAAATACAAATCATATTAAATAAAATGAATATTGAATATTTACCTACAATGGGCAATGGAAAATTATGTTGCAAATTATTAATAGTTTTTATCAAGACCCTTAAATCATGAATTGTTCCTTTTCATCCAACAACAACAAACCTAAATTATATGTCTAAATCACAAATTGTCATAATATTTTGAAAAAAAATTTATATCCCATTACCTCAATATGGTACTTGTTGACGGGTAATAATGCATGCATGGATAAGAGTTCCATCAATTGCACCAATAGCACCTTGCATGGGCATACATTTTTTAAAATATAAACAATTATTTTTATCAAAGAGTAATATGGTGTAAATAGTTACTCATAAAAGATGCTATAGCTTAAAATTATGTCTTAGCCGATAATTAGATATACCATTAGAAATATCATTGAATAATGATGGAGTAATCACCTATCTTGAGAAGTTCACCATGATCTTTAAAACCTCGTGGAAGTATTTATGAATTATTTGGCCTGAGTTTTGTAATCTATTTGTAATTAATCAATATGCAAAGATTATGAGTTAATTCATTAAGGACATGATCATTTTCACTTCAACATTCAAATGATTACTATCAGCAAGTTATCTTTTTTTTTGAAACACATGACACAGAAATAAATTCATGTTTTTCCATCTGCATTAGTTTATAACATGTCCTCGATATTCCATCTAAAATCTCTTGGACAAAATATGAACCTTTAATTGTTGATGACATATAGAAATAGATCCCTTCGTTGTCATCATTTAACTCCAAATGAGATATTGTTTTTTCATTTAATCCCACCCATTATTAAGTTGTTTTGATATGTAGCATTTTCAAATAACTTCTCCAACTTTTTAGCCATTCAAAACCAAGCCCTAGACTCTAATCCTCTAATTAATCTAAAGCCTTTATTTTCTTCTTGAAGACAAAGATCAATAAAGTGTTGTCTTTGTATGTAGTTTAGTCAAATTTGTCCTACTAGTTTCAATATTTTGACTTATTACTTTATAAAAACCCAACAAACACCAAAGATTAATTTTTATTAATAAAAAATCAAATTTTTGATCACCACAACAATATCATAAAGAACATATAATACCAAGCCATATCCCTATAACAAAAGAGAAAGGTAAAAGAGAACTTAAAATGGCCATTCATAATTCCCATTTGAATTGGTGGAATTCATTGCTAAATGTTTGAGGAATATTAAGATGGGACAGTAAGCCATATCTAAGGAATTTTCAATCTTGTAGAAGACGTCATTCATTACCTTATCTTTTAGAGAGGGGTCTATAATTTTTAACATTATCTATTTAGTATAAAAAAGAAAAAAAAAACATTATTTATTTAGTATGAGTTTATAATAGCATTTAAGACAAAAAAATTAAAATAAAATGAGCCACAAAAAAACTAAATTTTCTACCATTAGAAAAAGAACATTTATTTGTTTCGGCAAAAATATTCTTTCATTTTCTATTAGATTTCAATAACTATACCAATCATAAAATTTTGATAATCTAAATAAATCACATGTATTAGAAAAAATATATATATACAATTGAAAGAGAGCATTCGTGAATAAGAAATTATTTATTAATAAATCTAGAAATAGAGATAAAATGAGAAAAAAAATTACTGGAAGAAAGCTAATCATTCAAAGTAGTTGTGTGGAGTCCATAAGAGAAGAGAGATGAACCTAATCCATGGTTAGAAGAGAACAAATGGACAATGTTTTGATCAAATTGTTATTTAAAATATTTTCTTTGGATTTTCAAGATTTTAAATATTTTGGGAAGTTATACAAATATGGATTTTTTAAAAAAAATTTAAATATCACTTTTTCTAATGAGAATAAGCTTTTTTTTTTTTTGGCTTTTCTATGCATGAGAAAATTTGAAAATTACAAAAAAAAGTTAGGTCAAAATTAAAAAAAAAAACAATCTAAATTCTAAAAGAAATTTGCTTTCAGAAAAAAATAAAAAAAACATGGTGTTAGTATTAATCTTTTGTAGATTGATATAAGATTAATTATTATGTTGAGCTTTTTAAAAATTTTTTATTAGTTTTAGATTTTTTTTTCCTGTACACATAAATCCAACACTTTATGCTAGAAAGAAGGATTAGTTTTATAATTTTTTTTATTCTATTAGAGACAAATATTTAGTTAGAGGTGTAAAATAGGTTCTACCAATCTGGCATGACATATTTTTTATGGTGTTATAACATGCTAATGTGATGGATTGGCACACGTAAAAAAGTGGTGGATTGATATGACATGTTAGCATGGGGCAAACCATATCAGGCAACACATGGTCGAGTCAGCCTAGCAAGCCATAACCTTTAGCTTCTGGGCATGAAAAGTGGCCAATGTCTTTTGATCGTGGCCCATAAGTCAATGGACATAACTATGGATGATAGTCCACGAGCCACTCAATTTGTTAATTTTTTTATTCCATTTTGTATTTATTATTGTCGTGAATTTTTTTCATTATTGAATGAATTTTTATTATTATTTAAATATATCTAATTAATTAAAATTAAAAAAATGATGAAAGGAAAAGAAATGAAATATCAAAATTTTGTTTATTTAATATTTTAACAAATTACATCATGATTTTTGATTATTAGATGAAAATAATTTTTTTTTATCTTTATTTGTTGTTATCTTCTTAAATATCAATATATGTAATAAGATTTAATTTCTTGAAATCTTTTGTAGGTTTTATTTTAAATTTTTAAGTTTCATGTCAAATTGTCTAGTTTAGAGATATAATCTTTTCAATTTTTAAAACTTTTAAAATATTTTTTTGTATAAGAATTCTCATTCTATCTATAACTATATGCATAGTAAATAAAAATACGCATATTTTAATATTATAGTAAATACAACTAAGGTTAATAAATCACATGTCATTTTAGATAATACATGAAAAGATAATAAATTTATATTTTTGTTAGTTTGTCTTTAAATTTTATGGATTTGTGCACCCAACATGTGGCTTGCCCCCATTCAAGTTAGAAGTTATTTATAGCTTTTTGTGCACACTAGGTGTGCGATAGACACACAATAGGTGTGTACAATAGGCTCCCACAATGCACACTAGGCACAATAAAAATTAGGCATGCACATTAGGCACAATAAACCTTAGGCATGCACATTAGGCATGCAAGAAGCAAGAAAAAAATGGTAGGGTCGTGTCATGTGTGTCATACCAACTCATTGTTGATGTCAATATTTATGTGCAGTAGATAGTGGGTCGTGTGCAAGTGGAGTGTGTGACACAAACTCATTATTGCTATTAATTAAGGAAAACATAATATGATGTCAATATATAGATACGAAAGATTTTTCCTATAGTGGACATAATGTTTGAAGGAAGGACATATCAAAGAAAAGTGTTGGTAATTATTTTCAAAGAGGAGGCCATGAGCAAAGTAAGGTGTTGAGAAAGACATGCCAAGTACTAAAGTCGTTTGGAGGTCCTCACAAAATTTCCTCACTATGATACAGACTAAAGAGGAGTTCATATATAAAACTCATCTCTAAGGTAAAAACAGAGTTTTGTACGGAAATATTGTGTTTGAAATAAAGAAACTAATATATAATACATGTTTCAAAAATAGAGTTTTGTACGGAAATATTTCATTTAAAATATAAAATATAAAATATAATACGTGTTTCAAAAATATACCCAAACTAATATGTCTGAAAACTGCGTGGCAATGGCCTTCATTGTGAATGGAGGCCATTGCCACATCGTTGATTTTTTAAAATCATAGGCTGGCGTTGGAATGCCAGCTATTGAAAACATTGTAGGGATCCTATTACACCCCTAGCCCCACGCCCCTCACCCCTTGCCCCTTGCCCCATGCCCCTCGCCCCTCGCTCCTTCATGGAGCTTGCTGGAACTTCTCTAGCTCCTAGTCGAGCTCCAACGAGCACCTTTGTGGAGCTCTGTCAAGTTCCACGCCAAGCTCCATAGAGCTCCACTTCGAGCTCGCTAGAGCTCGACGAGGAGCTCCAGTGAGCTCCTTAGTGGAGCTCAAGGAGATCCATCGAGCTCCACGTCGAGTTTGACGGAGATCCACGAAGGAGCGAGGGGCGAGGGGCGAGGGCGTGGGGCAAGGGGCGTAATAGGATACCTACAATGTTTTCAATAACCAGCATTCACAATGACGGCCTGATTTTAAATAATCAACTGCATGGCAATGGCCACCATTCACAACGACGCCCATTGTCACGCTGTTTCCAGATGTACTAGTTTGGGCATATTTTTGAAACACGTATTATATTTTAGATTTTTTATTTCAAACACATTATTTCCATATAAAACTCTCAAA
Source organism: Sapria himalayana (assembly GCA_029783825.1). Lineage (NCBI taxonomy): Eukaryota > Viridiplantae > Streptophyta > Magnoliopsida > Malpighiales > Rafflesiaceae > Sapria > Sapria himalayana. The sequence continues at coordinate 4,143,340 of JAREIK010002147.1, forward strand.
AACATATATATCTCTTTCATCATGTATGACAGTTCTCATGGGTTGTGGCTCATTTTCTTAGTTAAGACTCTTGGATTGTTTACTTAGGAACTAATAATTCAATCACAAATAATTGGTCTTTGTTCATCATATTTTCTTCTTGTTACATGAATATTGTGATAATCAATGAAAAATCATCAAAAGTCCTTTATATAACATTAACCTTGATATTTTATTTTTTTGTACATTTTTTTTCTTGAGTGTCCTATTATTTTTTTTTATTGTGAGTTATATTTAAAGGAAAATCAACTATAACTTTATTTTTTCTTTTTTTGATATTTTATAGAATCAAAAAACTTTGAGAAATACTTCATATAATATTGAATACCTTTCTCGTCCTTTTTGCTAAGATCAAGTGTAGTACTTCATTTAATATTGAGTAGGATATACTATATGTTCTTACTTCTAAGATCAAGTATCATATTATGTAATTGATTATTATTAATCAATTACTTCATTTATAACTTGGTCGCGTATTTATCAAATTGAGAATATTGAATCCTTGTAATAGAGATGTTTTTATCTCAAAGTGTGAGATATTTCAATTTGGAAAACACACCATAATTTTTTATCCTACCTACTAGACTAATCACTAGTATGAATAAGAACTCATTCGATTTGATACATTCAGATATTTATAGAATAGTAGAGATGATATTCAAGATATATTTACATACTTTATCATATTTATTAATAACCATATATGTTTTAGTTTTACTTGGTTGATTTTTTTTTTGTTTTAGATCACAATTTTTTTTATTTTTAATCATTTCATCAAAAAATAAAAAATAAATTTAATAAAAACATATTATTAGGAGTGAAAATATATTAAAGTATATGTTTGATAGCTTTAGCACTTACTATATATCATAAATCATATACCAAATTTTTTGTATCATCACACCCTAACAAAATGATATTGTAGAAAAGATGAATAGATATTCAATAGAAATGACTTGGACACTCTTATTTGGTGGAAGTGTTCCTAAGTATTATTGAGGGGATATAGTTATAACTACAAACTAGCTCATTTACTTAATATACTCTTTTGTCATTTCTCATTGAGTTTTATTTCAAATCTTGCACCATGAAAATAGATAATTCAACTTATCTCTAAGAAACCTTGGGAGTGTTTATTGTGTTCCAGATTTCTTTCCTGAATGTGTTAAGATAACACTTAAAAAAATAAATGGTATTTTTTGACTACTCAGTACCAAGGATGGGTATAAATGTTACTCACCTAATATGGATATAATATTAATGATTGTTGATTTTATCTTTTATTAGGTGGATTCATTCTTTAATGTGTTTGGGAAGAGGAAGATTACATGAGATATATTTGAATCTATTAATTTTATTTACTTTTTTGTAGTCTTAATTGAGCCTCCAATTAGGAGAATTAGTCACCTTTTTTCCTAATATGAAGTTTTTGGTTCATATTATGATGATACTTATATGAATTCATATGTGCTAATAATTACATAATAGATTGACTATGGAGAGAATAAGATTTTTTAATAAAGGGAATCTCCCTTTTGACTTGAAAATCTTATAGCTCTAGAGTCTACTTTGGTCTTAGCTCATGATGAGCTAGAAACAAGGAGAATTGATCACCTATGACATATAGTCTATAATAGGAGAAAGAGACATGCAACATGTTCTAATGTTCAGAGTAGAAAAAAATATCTGAGAAGTTAAATGAACTTGATATGCTATTCATTATTCATAAGAAATAAAGAAGTCATACTTAACATTCTTGTTTACAAGTATTATCATACTTATCTTATATTCTTTCTTTTACTTCTTTTACTTTTCTCTTAACAATACTTGAATATACAAGTCTCATTCGAAGTCATTATCTCATATATGATAGTAGTATGTCATGTTGGAAGAGTTACATGGCATCTATTTCAATGAGATATGAAGACTAGTATAGATGAGATGTACATCACCTTAAGATGAGACTTGTTCTAAAAGGGTTCGCTTAGTCTTTTGATGTGACTTACTATGATACTTTCTCTAGTATCTAGCATTACATCAATATGAATTTTTATATCACTCATGGTTTCTCACAAATGAATGATACATTTGTTAGGCTTGAAGAAGATATTTTTTTACTATGACCTTGAGAAAGAGATGCAATATGATGTAACAATTATGATGTTGAGTAGTATAATCAAACTTAATTTATATATTATGTAAGATATTATATGGCCTGAATTAATATTGAATTATTAATTTGTAAAGATTTTTTTTACTATGACTTTAAGAAAGAGATGTATATGATGTAACAATCAGGATGTTGAGTAGTATAATCAAACTTAATTTATATATTACATAAGATATTAAATGGATTGACATTGTCATGAATGATTAATTTGGGAGGTTTCAAAAAATTAAACTTACTACACAAACCAATTCATCACATTTTTTTAGTAAATTATATAAACAACAGAGTATTTTCAAATGAAAATTGATTTTTTATATTAGAAGAAACACCATCATGATTATTTATATAATGTTAATATAAGATATTTAAATACTCGTATGTTTTAATTTATGATTTGGATAATTAGTTCATACAAATAATTATAATATTTGAAATGTTTCCTACATCTTTATTCTTAATAATTGCATTCACACAAGTATCTAAGTTATCAATTGGTAAAATATTCATTTTATATTTCAATTTTTTTTTAATTTCTATACATTTTACTAAAAATGAGATGTTTCATATGTTACAACAAATCATATATTTAAAAAGAAAAACATCTCATATCATATATGAGATGTTTCATATCATATATTCTTCAAGTAATCATATATTTAAATGTTATGTAAAATATAATAGTATATGCTAAAGAATATATCTTTGTATTATTATAAAAACTTTCAAGAATTTTAAAAAGAGAAAGTTTTTCTTATAATCATGTGATTTATTATAAATTTATGTCTTACTATTATTACGATGTGATAATATGTTTCTATATCTTACACATGATTATAATGTTAGAATTATAATGATTTTGTACATTAAATTGATTTTTTTTAATTAATGATATATATAGACACACACACACACACACACACACACACACACACACACACACACATATATATATATATATATATTAGTTTATTTTATTAGATGAATAAAAAAAATTATAGAAATCCAAATATTACATTTAAACATGCTTGTATTATTAAATTAATTATATGAAAAATATTTTCCCTAAAATATTTTACCTAATAAATTTTTTTCACTGTTCATACACATAAATTCATGAAATTTAAATTATTTGAAGAATTATCAAAGGTAATATTAAAAATTTTGATTTATGTATAATATTCTTTAAAATCATTTAATTATATATGGCAGACCTTTCAAGAGGACTAAATATTGGATGAAAACTAAATATTTATTTTAAATATTCAATTTGAATATAAGTGTAATAATTTATCTTTCATATGAAAGGAACAATATTTTGATTAATTAATATATATGTTATAAGGGATACAATATAATTATAATTTTAAATTTTGTATTTGTTAATTATTTTTATTTTGTAATATTTAATTATTTTATTGTGAGAAGTAACCATATTAATTTTATGATTTTCTCTAAATTTTATTAGAAATATAATATTAGTCATATTTAAATTCTACATAAAAATATAGTATATGATATCTTAGTTAATTACTTTCTTATGAATTTTTGATTATATATAAAAAGAATAATTCTAGATGAATTAGATTTAATTTTAATCCGACTCGGTTTAGATTGCCTAGGATCTAATATATTATATTTTTTAGTATATTATTTAACATATTTTCTATGATAAATTATGCAACAATTATTTATGTAATTATATATTTTTTATAATATTTATATTGTGTTAAATATATTATACTTTCTCTAGTATTTTTTTCTATTTATTATATTAAAATGATTTCATATTATAGATATGCTTCTATCAATCTTAAATTATTTGCTTGCTTAGGAAGGAATACCAATGAAGGTATCAGTATAGTTATCTCCAAAAATATTAAGTTAATCATAAACAGAATTTTGATTTTTTTAATATATAACTTATTAAGATTTATTTTTAATTTTAGAAAAAAAAAGTAGTAGCAAATAAAAATAAAATAAAATAACTAAATATAAATGTCACAACTTGTGATGTTTATTACTTGTTGCATTACTATTTATTAGATCTCTTAAGTCTTTAGCTTAAATATTTGTTGAGAATTTGAACTTGAAAATTATATAATTATATATTAGAGAGAGATAAATAGATTAAAAAATTGCACGTGAAACAACTAGAATTCATGATATTTAAAAAGATTTTTAGAGAGGTAAACGTTAAAAAAAATAAAAATATATTCATATTTTTAGTAGTCAATAGCACCTAGAGGTAGCAAACATGCATGTCGATCAGACTCAAAAAAAGTATGGTGACAAATCATCTCAGCTTGAGGTGAATTCATAAGTTCATACCTTTTAGGAAACTCGATAATAATCCTTAATGTTCACTACATATATACATTCTTATTCTCCGGTCTCATATGTCATAAAGACCAATAACTAGTGTGATTTATAAGTATTTATACTTTTAGCCTCTTAAGTACTATACTTACATAATTAACATACTCTTCTGTTAAATACTATTAGTGGGAACCATATGTGGTAAATAAAATCAAAGGATTTTCACTACCTAATGATTCATAATACACTCATGCTAGTCATACGGATTACATGTCATCATTCTCTATAATAATGATGTGATTCATACACTAAAGGTATAACTCTTGGAAGAATATTCTATTAAATATCTAAATTATTTGAGAACTAGTTTTTCTAAGGCATTTATAATGAAGTGGCATGTAGGGTTGTTTGTGTTTTTGGCTTCGCGAGCATCATACTCATAACAATTAAATATACATTATTTTTGGGTTTTAACATAGATTTATCTCTTGCATCATGGTCAGAAGGGCTGTTAGTTTCGTCCTATTGTATGCACAAGTAAGTCTCATAGTTTACTTGTCACCATCAACCATGATAAATTCATTGTTCTATTTAATCATCATATTTGTCAATTTCCATTCAACAACAAAAAGTCAACATAATAATCAATTACAAAATCATTTATTTATCATATATATCATAATTACACAACTCTTAGACCTCAATCTATTTGATATTAGAAAGAGATTCAATGAAATATAAGAGAAAAAGTCTTATGATTCTTGGATTCCTAATGATAGCTCTCATAAGAATATAAGATACAATACTTAATCTCATGCTATTTTGAGTGATTTTTTTGAATCCACCCTATGAAGGGGGTTTGATAATTGTGCCACCCAACTCTAGGGTTTAACTTCTTGAATCCCTATTAGGATTGTTAATGTGCTTTGATTTGGTGTTGGTGGATGGAGAGGAAGAAGAAGTTTTTGATTATTCTTCCTCTCTCTTCTTTTATCCTCTAGAATTTTGGTATTTGTTTAAGTTTAAAAGCACATCTTTGAGAAGTTGTCATGATTTTGGTATGTCTCTTGAGCTCGAGATCTTGACTCTAAAAGGTGGCCATGACATTGGAATGTAACCTAATCTTTTTCTAACACAAATTCTTGACACTAAGAAGTATCCATGACTTATGTCTTTTGTCTCTATAACATAAAGTCATAATACTATAAATAACTCTAGATTTGTCATTATTCTTTCATCTGCATCAAATAGTCGTAGTATTAAAAATGACTTTGGCATTGACCTTGGTCTTTCTTATGCATGAAATGATTGCATCATTGTGAATAGCTCTGGTTTTGACAATTGGCCCATACCTCTAAGTCACGGCTTTGCCTTTTCTCAGGGCAAGAGTCCTTACATTTAAAAATGGTCGCACTCAATGAATATCCTCTCTGGTATTATGTGTCAAAAATTCATAGTGTTGGATAATTTTCATACTTTGGTCTGAGTAACTTTGGCTCTATAATTTACTATAGCTCAAGAGTCATGGCCTTTGGAAAAGATCATGACTTTGACTTGAGAATAAAAGGTCTTAGTAGAGATAAATTCATAGTGCTTGGAAGTGACTATAACTTTTAGTACCAATAGGGTACTTTGTTACTATGATATCACAGTCATTTAATTTTTACGAGATAAATATGGTTTTGACTCAATGATAATATTACAGCCAAAAATATTATGTTATGTAGTTGGCACAAAAACTACTCTATGAGCCCACACATTACCAAGTCGACAAATACTTCCAAAATCATACTGATTTCATGACTATTCATCAAAATCCACCAAAACTCATGAGTAATGAAATTGATTTGATTATAGCTCATTTCCATGCTTGCTCATCATCTAATAGTACTAAAAATATACAAGAATATTCAGTAGTTTACATACCAAATAGATGTCAAGACTTTTTGGATTACCAAAGCTTTTTGTTGGGCTATATTTGAGTTTTTTTATTTATGGATCTCCATAGTCATGGTTCTGGGGTTTGTCATGAATTATTTTCTTAGCTTCTATATCTTCAAAGTTATAACACTAGTCAAAGAGCTATGACTTTCATTTCTACCTATTTCTGTTTCTCTCACCTTTGGATCCTTTAGAATTTTTGTCTTTGTTGTGTTTTCCTCTATTATTTCAATAGCTACTAGTTGGGATTATGCCTCTATTTTCACTACTAGTATATTCTTTCAATCCTCGACATCATTACTCCTTGCAATTGTGAAATGAATTTAGGTATTTTGTATTGTTTTCTACCTTTAGTGTACTCTTTGTGGGTGCCTTTTGAAGTTGTAACTTAGAAGAATATTTTTACTTCATAATATTTATTCTCATTAATCTCATATTCACTTTCATAGCTCCATATTTCTTCTTATATGTCATCTTACTCTTCTTCATCGAGCTAGCAATTTTCTACAAAATCTTTTCACCTAAAGTCTACATTTTGTTACCTTACTATATAGAAGAGATTATCTATCCTCCAACAATCTTTTCATATCAGCATTTGGATTCTACAGGCTTATGTAAAGGTTAAATTTCACTTGTTCTTTTTCAATGTGAAGAGTGAACTATACCTTCTTGATATCAATGAGGGCATCTCCAGTTGTTAAAAATGGTTGTTCCAAGATCAATGGAGCATGTTGGTATTCCTCCAGATTCAACACCACAAAATCAATAAAAAAATAAATAGATTAATCTTAACTAATACATCTTCAATAAAACCTATTGAGAACTTAGTTGATCGATGACCATTTGTAGTTAGAGAGAAGTTGGAGTGATCTTGTCGAGGTTCAAACTTTGCACAATTGACAAAGACACAAGTTAACACCCAATCCCAAATTTTATTGTGACTTTTATAATGCATGCTCTCCAATTATATACAGTATCTAAGGCTTTTTGGATCTTTTAGCTTGTTCAAGAATTTTCTTTGAATAACCATACTAAATTTATTAGTCATATTCCTAGTTTCATACATCTCTAACTTTTTCTTACTACTCATTATATCCTTCATGAATTTTATATTGTTTGCATTTGAGATAATACTTTAGCAAATAGGATATTTACTTCCAATTTCTAAAAATATTGAGAAACTTCTAAAACTATTCATCCAATTTTCCTTTTATAAAATATTATAGAAAATCAAAATTTAGAGAAAAATTATCTTTAGAATTATTCTTCATCACATTCATCTTTCTAGTACTTCAACTACTTTCTATTCGATCCTTCATTACTCCTTTGATTGTCACAATTAGGGATGTGAGCTAGTCATTCTATTCATTAGGCATTGTGGCTTTGGAAAATGTCATGGAGTTGGGGGGCCATGAATTTTGAAAATACCATGGTAGGAGATGTGACTTTTAGAAAAGTCATAGCATTGTCAGGTCTAGCTCTATCTATTTTAGCTCCCTTCAATTGGTTCCCCTCAAGCTCCTTGTTGCTTTTAAGTATAATCAACAAATATTTCATTAGGTTTGTTTCAATATCCCTCAGTAGTTTATTGATGTTCTTCCCTTTTATCGATAGTGTTAATTATCTAATTTAATCTGTATACTCCTCATTGTTGCATTCATATATTCCAATTTTGTTTGGAGCCTCTATATATGATCATCTTTAAGATTATTTTTTCTTTTCGTCTTAGTCAGTAATGCTATTAATTTATCATTGATTAAAAGATTTTTTTCACCCTTTGAATATTGATAATTTGAGTTTGATCCTCTTAGAATATTGGGCCACGTGGAATCATTCCCAAAATTCTTCAAGACTTATCCAATGTTAAATTACCCACTATTAGGGAATTTCACTTTCACGATTATGATTTTAGAGATTCAGAAGAAGAGAACGACAAAAATTGACAGCAAATGATATATATATATATATATATATCCACAATCACAATCCAACAGAACCATGATAGAATCAACACCACAGTAGATAAGAAACCACAATAGAACACACAAAATAATACAGTTCACTAGTCATTTAACATGACTAGCTACATCCACCAGAAAAAATGCGTATGCATTTATAGATTATAACCAAATAGAATGTTCTTACAGTATGTGTAGAAGTAGTCACGAAGAAAATCATGCAGAGAGGAAAAAAAAATAGAGATGAACAGTTCCACACATAATTTATAGCAGGCAAAAAAATAGAAATAAAAAAAAACAATTTATATCAGTATAGTTTCATGGTTTAATTAACCAGAGTGGGTCGGATCGCTCGAGTGGGCCAAGCTCTGCTCCAAAATTTTCTTCTGCCCACTGACCAGGCAGTGGGACCTCCATTATTATGCTATTGATGCATTCACATCCTCTTAATATTTTATTTCCGGCACCTACATGAAAATATTAAAACAAAAATATATTTTGGTTATATGAACAGTTTATCAAAATTATATATATACAACACCCACTTACATAGCTTCCATATTAAAAAATTATAATTTCTTATGTTTGTATTATATTGTTTGAGAATATTAGTAAAGGGTTGGAACACATAATCTTTGTTTTAAAACCATTGGCTTTCTCCACTTGATAAATGGGTTCGAAATTCATCTTTTGTTGTGGTTATACATTCTTGATTTCTCCTATTCCTTTTCAATTCTTCTCTTGAGCTTTCAACTTTTTAGGTAATGTTTCCATCTTTACCTCTATGATAAATCTATCCAACTCAAAGACTCTGACTTTATTTATCCCAAAGACATGATCATTTAGAGTTTGATAGTTGTTATTTACAACTCAAATAAATAATGAACTTTTTCAATTGACTTATTTATAATCAACTCCTTAAAATAATCTCAATCTCAAGTGTATATCATACAAGTCTCTAGCTTTTTATGAATGAATTGGTTTATCTAGTTGCATGACTATGAGGTGATTTGAGATGAGAAAAACTTTATGAGGAAACTAATTCTCGATCAAGACTTGAGATAATCGCTAGTACAGGCTATGTGCCTTTGCTTTGAAAAAAGGGAAAGATGTAACTTGATGACATTCATAATAACTCAATTCATTTTAACTATATCAAACAACTCCAAAAACATTGAGACATGCCTATTCAAATTCTTAGATATTCTTTCATTTTACTGATGTTACTAAACAATCACTATCAGACATTGCTTCAACTCAAAATAATTTACTTTAACTAGTTGCATCTAAATCATAGAATAGTTGTCCATCATAGTAAGGCTGCTAATAGTCTCCCTAGGTGTGGTGATGGATGAGCTGTTGATTAGCTTTCCTATCACCTTCTTGGACTCTTTGTTGATGCTAGTTGCTTATATCTACTCATTCTCATCTATTTGCATCAAAATTAATCTTTTAATTCTCTTAATCTCTAGGTCTATAGGTGTTAGGTCAGTCCCAGAGTTTCTGCTCATAAAGGTAATGACTACAAAAAGAAAACATTAAACCAAAAGATACAAAGAATAACATAAGATAAGCAATGCAAATCAATGCATAAAAATAAGATATTATTATCTAAGCTACTAAGAATAGAATTATTCTTTTGCAATGATAGTTACATCAACCAAAATTAACTAAGTAAACTAAATAGTCACTAGCAGCAGCACCAAAGTTAGGCAAGAGTCTCTCTTCCAATATAGTTCCACAAATATACAAGGCATACAATTAGTAATGTGGGCTTTTGGTTAGAAATCAACCCTAAAGAGATTATGTAGTCAATTCGATTAACCAATAGTGAGTCAACAGCTACTCTTGTCAAAATAATAAAATGAAGATTTTAATAAGATTCTTAGATTCTATGGTTGGTTCATGTCATTATGCATAATAACCTATTTAAATTATATGGTTGTTATTATGCTTGGTTTTAGAATAAAGGTTTAATTATTATTAAAATGCCCAAGTGCCTTATTAGCATACAAGATGGTTTTCCTATTGGGCCCTCCTCAATAATGATCCCCTCATAGCTATCTATTTGGTATACTAAATATCAAATAATTTTGACAAATTGATATGATTTTCATGATATATTTTGCCTAAAAGCAAGGTTTATTTGCAATGATTTTACAAAAAATTTAGTTTTGGATGATTTTGATAAATAGTTATGAATAGAGAGTTTTTAGTATGAAATATATGGCTTGGTAAAGTTAGTAACTAGGAGAGGAGAAAAAAATCATGCAAGCCATAGAATTTGACATGTTATGACTAGATTACACTCTTGAATACTCGTATATTGGTTTCAACATTCATTCTTGATTGAAACTTAACACACAGTCATGACAATCTTTGTACACTATAACTCTAACATTTTGTTGATATAATTCTTTCATTGTATAACATATTTTTTTGGCTATGAAAATTTCTTAGAGGCATAGCCAAACTAGCTCAATAAAACTTCATGGTTGTTACATTAATTTCACCTTACAGCAATCAATTACCCCACTAATACGAAAAACCATGATAGCCTCTAGATGTCATGGTTTTTCTTCTACCAAACAATAAAATACTCAAGTCAAAGTTGTTATTCTAATCTGGTGTTGTGGATTTTGGCTATGCAATATTATAAAGAGCCAAACTTGAGCTGTAGCCAACACAAGTTCCATGACTCTTTGCTTAAAATAGAAACCAGAGTTGTGGTAATGTTGTGACTTTAGGTTGTAGAAATAAAATGCATAAGCTATGATCATACTCAGTGCCATGACAATGGATTACAGATACTAAATGAATAAACCAAGGTCATACCTAGTACCACAACTTTGTGTTATAGAGGCTAAATGAGTCATCAAATTTTTTTCTAATATCAAGACCATCAAGTAGAAAAAAGAGACCAGGGTTGTAGCTAATACTTAATACTATGACTTTGTGTTACATAACTAAAATATTAAAGTCATGACTTTTATTCAGTATCATGACTTCAAATTAAAGAAACTCACACCAGATGCTCAAGCAGCCCTCCGTGGTACACATGATGTGCACATGAAAGTCACATATCATAGTCATAGCATTAGGAATGGTGTATCTCGTTCATTTCTCCTTTATAACATAAATCCATGGTGCTTGGAATGGCCATGGCTTGTCCATTTATCCTATTTTATATGAATTAATGGTATTAGAAATAGTTGTATCTCATGTATTTATCCTCTAAAACCCATAATCATAACTTTGGAATGACCATAGCTTCGGGCTTTTCTTAAGAGCAAAATGATATAGCTTTGGAAATATGTGTGGCTCGAGTAAATACTCTCTAAAAATATGTATAGCTAAAATTCATAGCACTAGAATAAATCAATAACTTTTTCCTAAGTATTTATGGCTCTATAATGAGAAAGTTATGGTGCTAGAAGATAACAAGACCTTTAGCACCAATTATATATTTGGTTATTATGATATAAAATTAATAACATGACCATAAAATTTGGTTATTATATATTTGGTTATTATCGAGCTAGTATGAATGTAACTCTAAGAAAGTTATTCATTGAAAAGAAAGTATTTATGGGTGAAATGATTATGTCAATGAGATGGTAGAGTCATGACGTACTAAAATTTCCATTACTATTTGTGTAGAGCTTTAGCTAGGAATAGATGCTGAAACTATCCAACAAAGCTTATAGAGGTGTAATAAAGTCATAACATGAGGAACGTTATAATTTTACATGACTTTTTGCTCTCCTCCTACTCAACAATTCCAAAAAAAAAATTTACATTTCACATAAAAACTTACTAATTTCACTATTATTTGTCATAACCTATTAAAATTATAATTTCATGAAATAGTTCTATTTAAAGCTCTTTTTCATGTAAATGCATCATGAATACCCAAATAACTAACATTATTTAGTATTTGGAATATTGAATAGGTTTCATCCCAAGTAATATTATATTTAATATCTTTTTCTAGACCAATATTTTAACATACAATTCAGTCAATAAATTTGGTAGTCCAAGCAAACTTATCAATATACACTTTCTTCTCAACGTATCTTCTAAAAATATTATTCAACATGGGACCATCTATTAGGTGCCTTCATTTGGGATGTTCTTTTATAAATGATACAACTTTTTGAAATGTCATGACATTGTTGAGTGTGCTCCTCTTCACTAAGGCCGCAACTAATTGTGAAGTCGTGGTATTAACAAGTCCTCTATAGAATAGTGAAGTTTTGTTTGTGAAAAAAGTTATGGCTTCTTCTTTAAGCTTCTATTTCATCAAATTCATGGCTACTACTCCAAATGTGATGCTTTCCTTCATCAATCCTATGCGTAAAGTCATGTTTTGTAAGAGCATGACTTTCTACTTAACTACAACTTTATCTCTTTTTCCTTTAGATATTCAGTAATAAATCTCCACTTCATCTTTATCTCTCAGTATATAAATATTCAGCCATGGACTTTTCTTTTCTGATACTTTTTCTATAGTGTTGAAAGTTTCCTTCATAAATTTTTGATGTTCTAACATTGAAAATTTCATCATTTTAGTCTCTTCTTTTCCATCTTCAAGGTTGTTTGGCTTTGGTTCTTTTGCTATCACACCTTAAAAAAATTATACATATTAAATTTCACTTGCTCTTATATGAGAAGTATGAATTCAATCTTCTTGATATAAGTCAAAGTATGTCCAGTCACTTATAATTTCATCTCAAGATCATTGTAGCATACTAGTATTCCTTTATTTATAACACAACAACATTAGCAGGGAAAATAAATTTTCCCACTTTGACTAGTGCATCTTTGATAATCTTCCTCAAAAATTTAATTTTTTGTCATCTATAGTGAGAGAGAAGTATGAGTTATCTCATATAGATTCAACTTTTATACTTTAGACAATGAAATCAAATTAATACTTAAATCAAAGTCACATAATGCATTTTGAAAAATGTGTTTCTCAATAATGCATTGAATCATGTAACTTTCCAAATATTTTAGCTTTGTTAGTATTTTACGTTAAAAAATTGTACAATATTTTTCAATCATGTTCAATATTCCATACATCCCCAATATCCTCTTGCTGCTCATATTATCCTTCATAAATTCAAATAATTGGGCATCTAGGATAAACCTTCAGCAAAGGGAATGTTGACTTCTAACCTTTTGAAGAAATTAAGGAATCTCTTGAATTTTTCATCTAGATTTTCTTTTCTACACTACAATGGAAAAGAAAGATAAGTTTTAAGAGTTTATTTACCATTTGCATATTCATTCTCTGACACATTATTCTTCTATTCATTATTTTAGTTAAAATGTATTTCCTTTTCCAAATACACATCTTCAAATATGATAGCTAGTGGAATAAATTGTGCAGTGAGTTTTGATAGTGTCGTAACTTTGGAAAAGGTCATAACATCAGATGACATGGAACTAGGTGATGTAACTTTGGAAAAGGTTATGACATTATCATTCATAGCTTCCATCTCTGCTTCGACATCCCCTTTTTCATTCTCTTTTATTTTTTTTTCTTCTAATTATTTGCTACTTATGAGTGTTATGAACATGTACTTCTTTAGATTTTCCTCAATATCACTAGGTAATCTTTTTATGCTATTCTCCCTCATCAATTGTGCTAGTTGGCCCAAGTTGATGTTTAATAGTCTTCATTGTCATATTTGTGTGTCCTATTCTTATTTTAATCTATTTTAAATAGTTATCTTTTAGATAATTTCTCTTCTTTGTCTATATGAGAAGCACAAGAACATTATTTTCACAAGATAGCTTTTTTACTCCTTTTGGGTAGTTGTAATTGGAACTCGATGCTCCTTATATTTGGTATCCCATTAAGTTGCTCCCAAAATTTTTCTAAAATTATCTCATATTTTATTGCATATTCTCATAACTTTCATATGAAAGACTTACATGATTTCTCATATTCAGAAAGTAGTGTGTGAGGGCATTATTGTTGGGTTGGAACATATACCTATATTATTCAGAATTTTAATTTCCCCCACTTGATAAGCAAGGTCATAATTGGCCACTTCCTAATATTGTAAAAGTATCATTTATCCAACACTAAGTCTTTTTTCATTTTGGGCTCTAAATATTTTAAAAAATATATCAAGTTTAGCCTTTATTACTATCAATCTATCTAACTCGAATACTCCCACTTGTTTTCTTCTCAATGCTCTTTTTTTCTTGGGTATGTTCATGATAGAACCACATGCATGAGGCTATATTAACAATGTACTTCATCATGTAGTTTTATCTATTATAGAAGATTTGAGCTTGAAATCATAATTCAATTTTCTGTTGTGGACACCTCCTTAGTAGATCTTTGAATTGGTCTCAAGCATCATATAATGTATCTTACTCCTCTTGTTGAAATTGGCTTATCTTTCTACTTAGTTGAAAAATAACTTGAAGTGGGAATAGAACTTAGTTAGGAAAACTTACACAAGTTTGTCCCAAATCTCAATTGATCCTCTAGATAAGTACTTGAACAATCTTTTAGCATTGTCTCTCAAATAAAAAAAAATATCTTAACCTTATTGCATCTGAGCTAATTCTATTTTACTTAATATTATCATTTAACTCCAAAAATATTTTAACATGATTATTCGAATCTTCTCACAACAATCATCCATAATGATGTTACTGCACCATGGTTGTGATGCTAGTTTTCAACTCAGTGGTTCACTTGTATCAATTACATCCAAATCACACCAATATTGGTCACCAATATCCTCCTAAGGTGTGGTGAGGAATGAGCTATTGGACTTGTTCTATATCCCCTTAGTTATGTTCATTACTGTTGTTATCTTTGATGTTCTATCTCTTAGCTCTCTATCTCAAAATATTTCTTATTCTCTCAATTTCTAATTCTAGAGGTATTAACTTAGCCCTAGATCTTAAGCTCATACAAGTATCATGGCTACAAAACAAATAGAAATACAAAATAGACACAAAGCAAAAACTAATATCAAAACAACTAAACACAAAATTATCTTTTTGCAATAATTGTTATGTCAACTCAAATTGATCAATCAAACTAAAATAATCTTGTCGACTATACTAAAAACTCATTGTAACTTTTTCATAGTGCAAAAACATAGCCTTTGTGATAGATTCATAAAAATTTATTAGGAAAGTAATTTCATTTAATGGATATCTATAAGTATATATATCATATAAGTAGTAAAAAGTATAACTATAGATATTAATCTCATATAGATTGTGTGAAAATTTTGACTAGCTAATAATGAACTAACATATACTTGAGTTGAATAGATATACTTGGATTTAGAAAAAATACTTAAGACTCTTAGGTTGGATTACTTGCTTATGTATGATAAGATTTTTATATTTTTGGGGCCATGTTATACTTTATTGTCCAATGAATAATAGATTGGTGTGAAATTTCCCCTTTTCCCTAGCATAAAAGGTAGTACCCTTGGATTTTTACTATCAAGAATATTCTCCTCGTAGCATAGAAAGTATTTCACCACAAAAACAACATTTGTTTCCAATCATGGGTCATCTATAAGTCTACTTATTTTAAGTAATACATCAACTATTCATGATGACTACTTCAAGTATGTATTTCTATTCTCTAACTTCTAAAGTCAATAAAATTGAGGAAATAGTATGGTAATAATTATATTTGTACTTTGGCATCATGAGGGTCATACTCACATCAATAAGACATGCCTTTTTTGCAAATTTTACATATGGAAATTATAAAAGAGAAATTGACTCGTAGGGCTGCCAGCATTTTATGAAACACTTATTGTTTGGTATTCAAACTATTGAATATTGGTAAGTATTTTTAGTGATTTATCATGCGTTGTTGGCATGGAATGGAAAAATTATGGATTAATTACTTGAGTTTAGAGTTTTGGTGTGCTTTAACGAATAATAATGAAATCAATAGGTTTTTAGAGGTGTTTAGTAGAGGAGGTAGAATATTGATTCTTGCAAATTTTGGAATTCATTCTTAGCTGAAACTCTATTTAATTGGTTATAGAAATCTTTATATATCATAATCCTACCAATTTATTAACATAATTATTCCACTATGTGACACATTCTTAGTGGTTGTGATCTTATCTTGGAGTCACAATTATACCTGTTTCATGAAATTTAAATGGATCCGGAATTAATTTTATGTCATAGTAATCAAATACCTCATTGGTATTAAAAGTCATATTCAAGTCCAAGCATCATGGCTTTATCATTAATATTGCTCCATGGTCTCATGTTAGAGTCATGACATATTATACAAAGTCATGACTTGAGTTACAAAAAGTTATAGAGCCAATACTACTCAGACTAAAGCTATTGCCAATATTTAGAGCTCTATATTTTATGTTTGATTTAATTGTTGGTGCCACATCATTCTTGTAGATCCATGACAAAGTGAAATATGAAAGAAGAAAATGACAGTACTGTGACCACTCATAGTTTTACGGATACTTGAATAATATATAAGGGTAAATTTTGTGTCATTGTTATTTCACAGTATCGTGGCATACACAAGACCTCAATGTCGAGGCTACTTCCCAATATCATGGCCATAAAATCATCAATAAGGAACAATGCCAATGTTGTGGATTTATTATAGTGTCATGACCATATATCAATGAGATAAGTCCTTCTCAACATTGTGGCCATTATCTAATGTCATGGTCCTTTATTAAAGACAAGAAGATAAACACATATAGCTGCAACAACTTCACAATGCCACAACTTCATGTTATAGAGACATTTAGCCTAATTCATGATTATTCCTAATATCATAACTTGGTGTTACAAAAACATCAAGATGTAATCCAAAGTCATTGTTATTTTCTAGAGTCACAATTAAGCTTAAGAATTGAATGAAGAAGTTGTGACTTTCTTATGAAACTTATGACTTTCTACTTGTAATAATGTAAAATTGCTTGAGTATATAAGTATAAGTTAGAAAAATTCAAGGATATCTCACATTATTCTTCCTCTTTTATAAGGAACAAAAAAAAATCCATGAAAACTACCAAATGATAGGGGATAATTTTGCACTCCTTAGGGGTTCAACAAGCAAGAAAGGGATTTGAGACATTAATATAATCTCTACAGTTGGAAAGGCATGGCTCTCAACCCACAATCTCTAGGGTTGATTCAAAAATTTTTACTAAAATAGCATGAATCTAGAGTTTGTGCAATTTGAATCCGTTAGGTTATTTATGTGATATGACATTGGTTATTTATGAAGAATTTTGTTTGGTTTATTTTGTATGTTAGATATTGATAAATGATGATTAAATAGAACTTGAACTAGGATTTTGATTATTGGCAAGTTTGTGTGAAATTATCATGGTAGAAAGTGGCATGTAAACTATATGGCTCACTCATGCATATAGTAAGATGATAGTGACAACCCTTTTGACTATGATTCATGAGATAAACCTATACATTGAAACCTAAAATTTTAGTATGTTAATCATCATGAGTATGATGCTAATGAAACTAAAAGTGTTAGAATTTTTATATGCTAATCCATTATACCTATCTTAAAAAAACTAATTCTTGATTAGAATGGATGCTTATTGGCAAGTTTGTTCTTCTAAGAGGTTCACCTTTAATATGAGAGTCACATCATTACCAAGGAGGATGGTGGCAGGCAATCCTTGGGACATGCATGAGTGTATGGTAACTCACAAGGTAATGATAGCCCTTGAGAGTTAATTTTACTCATATAGTTCTCAGCAATGAAATTTGATAGAATCAAATATTAATTATGCAAGTATGACACTTATAAATCCAAAAGTGTAAATGCTTACAAATCATTTCCATCTTTGGTCTTTATGATAATGGAGGCTAAAGAATAAGATTGTGCATATGAAGTAATCATAAAGGGTAGTTGACAAAGTTGCCTAAAATGTATGAGATTATTAATGACTCTTGAGTAGAGATGAAAATTTGTCTTGGTTATGATGTATCAAGGGGACAAATATGAGGGGACCACCATTGGGATGAGTATAATGATGACAACAACCTTATAGTTATCAAGTATGATATAAGTGAATACACAATACTTTTCATAATATAAGTCGAGCAACTTAAACAATATCATGTAAATTAAATGAATAAATCATGGATCTGAGATTGTCTAAAAATATAAATATCCATTTTACTAAAAATGAATTGTCTCACTATCAAATAATCAAACATCCAATACAATATCTATGGGATTGATATATATACTAAAGTTTCCTTTACCACTTGTATTACCTATGTACTTATATATATTTATTAATGTTATATTATCATTAACAAACTTTTGGAATATCATCTAACCAACTAAATTAGGTAGTGTAAAAAATTATAAAAAGTTTTTAGTGCTATTATCAAGAATTATTTAGTTTGGTTAGTCAATATTAGTTAATGTAATTATCCTTGAAAAATGTTCATTCCTTTTTAATAATTTAGATATATTTGAGTTAGATAAATCATCCTGAATCTAATTATTAAGTCTTGTTAACTTGTTTGATAGTGGATAGTTATGGTTTGGTTTTGTTTGTATTCTTTATACTTTTTAGCACCCTTGTATGAGTCAAAGCTCTAGAACTGAGCTAACTTATCTAGACCCAAAAAATAAAAAAATAGAAGATTTGTCACAAAACAAAAGAGCTGATAAAGAGCCTATATAAAGTAATGATAGTAATAAAGAGCCCCAATATAAAAATGGGCAAGCTGCCCAACTCTAACAGCACATACACTACCATACCATGAAAGACCACTAGAGGCTAGTGGTTATTCAGGTATTTTATTGTAACCAATGAAAAATAATTATTTTGAGTTGCAACTAAGTCCTACTCATATATCTAAGATCAAGCATCACCAATATAGTAAAAGGACTTTGGAAGACCCTGATGAAAATATCACAATATTTATTAGTTATGTGTTACTATCAAATTAAATGGAGTAAGCCCCGATGCAATAAGATTAGACTTATTCCTATTTTTATTAAGTGATAAGATATATATTTGGTTCTAATATTTACCTTGAGATTCCATCATTGAGAGTTGGGATGAAATAGTGAGGGCCTTTCTCACAAATTTCTTCACACCTCAAATTATATCTTAATTACAGAACAATATAAGCTAATTTTAGCAAGATGAGTAGGAGAATTTATATGATGTTTGGGACTATTTATAATTTTATATGGATTTGAGTTGTGGTTCCAAACTCAAACCTTCTATAATGGGACGAACTATATGAAAAAAAAATACAATTGATATAGTCATTAGAGGGTCAATAATGAGTAATTTGTTAAAGGAAGCATATCAATTATTTGAGGAGCTAGTAAAAAAATAACTACCAAACTCCAATAAATCACTCATTTGGGAGAAGATCAGATAGAATATTGGAGTTGAATTAGTTCACTACCATTGAAGTGAAAATGAAAGTACTTTTAAGGAAGGTTGGTACCCAAAAAAAATTGAGAAATATTGGGAAAGATCACTATTTTACATCACATGAATCAATGGACTCAAGCCCCATTTACCAAATAGAAGAAGCCTACCAAATGCAAAGCAAAGGGTACATGTTTTGACCCAGTAAAAATTTACCAATACATTACCATCCAAACTTGAGAAATCATAAAATTTTTTTGTTTGGAAGCTATGAGAGTGAGCTGCATAATATTAGACAATCTTATAAAAATATTGAGAATTTTTTGGTGAGCTATACTAATTAAAGAGGCTCATGTTTCAATTGTCAACTATCATGAAGAGAAGATAATTAACATTTAGGAGTCATACAAGCTATCTTAGTATAACTAAAAAAAGTAAAATAATGCCCAAGACAATTAGATGGGGGTGCTTGAAGTGAAGATGAATCAAACAAGTTTTGTAATGAGGAATATTTTAAAGTAAATAAAGAAAATATAAGAAAAAGAGAAATAGGGGGTCAAAGGAGCAAATAGAGGTTAGCCAAAACTATGGGGGTGGAGAAATGAATCTAAATAGAACTTAATGTAAGATTTTTATGAATCTTCTATTTTCTCAATGATTCAGAAAAAGAAAATTAGACAAACACTTTGAGAATTTTCTCAGTATATTCTAAAAGTTAGAAGTGAACATATCATTTGTCAAATTTCTAGCCCAAATATTGAACAATGTGAAATTTATGAAAGATGTAATAAGTAGTAAGGGAAAGCTAAAGATATATGAGAATATAAATATGACTAAGAAATATAGTGCAATAATTCAAAGAAATATTTTGAAAAAATTGAAGGGTCCTACAAGCTTTGCCATATCTTACACCATTAGAGATTAGACCTTTCACAAGATGTTGTGTAATTTGGGATCAAGCATCAACTTGATACTCCTATAAATTGCATAAAGATTGAATATTAGCAAAATTACTTTAATAACTTTCTCACTATAAATGTTGGACTAGACTATTAAGTGCTCACATAGAATCATCGAAAACATATTGGTCAAGGTCGGTATATTTATTTTTTTGGTAGGCTTTATTATTTTAGATATGAAGGAGGACAATTACCATTAATATTGAAATAATTATTTTTTTTCATGGGAAACCCCCTTATTGACATCAAGAAAGGAGATATACTCTTCATGTTGATGATGAATAAATAAAGTTTAACCTCTACAATGACTTATAGGTCTAGATAGTGATGAAACTAGATGTTAGAGAATCAATAATTTCTTCCATACCACAATGAAACAAAAAGTGAATATCTAGTACAAAAATTTTGTAGAAGATTACTGACCAGATAAAGATGAAGGATATGAAATAGAAGAATGACTTTAAAGCATGATATTGATGAATATGAGGAATACAAATAGGAAGAATTATACTGGAGCTGTGAAAATGAGAAAATAGAAACATATGAGTACGATGAAGTTGTGGTAATCTTCGAAGTTACAATCTCAGAGAAGTATTATATTGATAGTACTAAAAAACTAAGAAAATGATTGAGAATGACAAGAATGAGATAAAAATTATGGAAGAATAAACTATAGACAAGTTGTGACCTTATATGTCACAACTATGCACTATGCTTCAACTTTATTACTATAGAATAGAAATGACCAAGAAAATTTTATAAAGACAAGGGTCATAGCTATGCACAACATCATGTGTTTGTTCATGTGTTTGTTGTTAGAGAAGGAAAATAGTCAAAAAAATTTTAAAGACAAAGTTATGGTTATGCACATCACCATGACTTTGGTGTTAGATAAGAAAAATAGCCAACAAAATTATGAACACAAAGTTTTAGCTTTGCACAGCATCGTGACTTTGGTGTTATAGAATAAAAATAACCAAGAAAAATATGAAGATAAGGTTGGGGTTGTGCCCAACACATGTATAGTGACTTTTGGGATATAGAATGAATTAGTCCAACAGAATTTTAAAGCCAAAGCTATAGCTATGCACAATACTGTGACTTTGGAGTAATAGAACAAAAAGGGCAAAGAAAAGCTTCAAGGCAAAGTTATAGCTTTACTCAGTGTCATGAATTCTAAGTAACATAAAGAAAAGCACAAGAAAAGATTAAAGGAAAAGCCATGACCATACTCAGAATCATGACTTAGGGGATTCATGAAGACAAGAGACAAATCAACATAGAAGAATGAGTTATGGCATTCACTAAATTAGTGGCATCCAATGATGAAAAATCCTAACAAACAAGTGTATTCAAAACTAGACTAAATGAAGAATTAAAAAAAAAGTAAAACAATTTACTTAGATGATAGCATTGCCATAAAATATATCTAATGAAGGCAAAAAATTTCATGAACTAGCTATGAATGTTAAACATCACGTTGTTTAGGAGATGACCCAAAGATTTTTTTTTCACATGTGTGGTGTAATAAATACCCATATCTACCACATAAATAAATGTACACATATAATAACTCACAAGTATAGTCATGGAAATCAAACCCCACAATGACTATTAATATGTCCACTTAAAGTTGCTCCACTAATTTTTATTAGATACTATAATACTCAAAACTAGTCATAGTAATTTTTGGAGATGATGAAGATTTTTTTTTTGGAGGGAGAAGTAATTTACTCGAGAATTAGAAAATATTTTAGTGTGTGAGTTTGTTCAATATTTTTAAAAATATTTTTGGTGCTTTATGATATTATGTAGGCATGGAATGGGAAACATTATAGATTGATTTTATGACTTTGAAGTTTTAGTGAGTCTTTATAAATAGTCATGAAATCAATAGGTGTCTAGAGGTATTTAGTAGATGAGGTAGAATCAATAGTCATGAAATCAATAGGTGATTAGTCTTGTGAAGTTTTGATATCTAATTTTGCCCAAAACTCTATCTAATTGGTCATGAAAATCCTTTTATATCATAACCCTACAAGCTCATTAATACAATCCTTTTATTATGTGATATATTTTTAGTGGTTGTGATGTAATCATGGAAGCACAACCATACTTATTATTGTCACTTTATTATGCTACCTATTTTTATCCGTTAGATGATATAACAAAAGTTTATTGATGAGAGTGTTTCATCAACTAAGATCCATAAGTATATAGGGCATACAAGTAGTAAAATAGACTTTTATATAGATATCAATCCCACAAGAATTATATCATCAGTTTAGTTATTCAATAATGAGATAATCTCTTTTTAGTAAAATAACTTCTCAGATTGTTAGATAATCTTAGGTTCATAGTTTATTCACTTAAATCTATGTGATATTATTTAAGTCACTTAACTTATATTATATTGGATACAAAATGATGATTGAGGTGTTATGCACTGACTCCTTACCCTGGTAACATATAAGGTAGTTGTCACCATTTTGTTCATCCCAATGGTGGTCATTTCATAGTTATCCCCTCAATATATCACTATTGAAAGAATAATTCATCACTTCTTAATAGTTACTTCATATACACACTCTTATTCTCTAGTCTAAAATATCATAAATACTACATATTGACATGGTTCATTAGCATTTGTACTTTTGAATTAGTAAGAATCATACTCACATAATTAATATATGCTTCCCTTAAGTTTCACCAGTGAGATCCATATAAGTAAAAGTAGCTCACAAGGATTATCACCACCTTAAAAGATTACTTGTCACTATCCTTCTCGGTGATGATGCAACTTTCACACTAATATTTAACCCCTTGGTAAAATTTTTTATATAATTCCCATCCCATTAGAAAACTAAATTTTTTAAGATATTTATAATAGATTGATATATAAAAGTATTCACACTTTTGACTTCATAAGTACCATACTTGTAATGATTAACATACCCAAATTTTAGGTATCAATGTATAATTTTATTTTATGCATTATAGTCAAAAGGGCTATCACTTTATACCATATGCATGAGTGAGCCTCATGGTTTATGTAATATTGTCGACCATGATAATCCCACACAAATATACTAATATTTAACACATTAATTTAAGTTATATTAAATCATCATCTATCAATATACATACATAAACTAAATCATCATTCTTTCTTTCATAAATAAATATAATTACATCACATATCTTAAATTACACAAACTATACTCATGTTAATTTGGTATAAATTCTAGAATCCATCCCTAGATGAGAGACATTTGAGAGTTGTGCCCTCTAACTCTATGAATTAACATAAATTGTGCATCCCTTGCTTATTTATGGAACTCCTATAAAGTATGAAATTTGCTTCTAGGGTTTGATAGTTATCGTAGTTTTGCTTGTTGCATGAGGGAGAAGAAGAAGGAATTAGAGATCTTTCTAAAAATTTGTATCCTACACTTATATGTTTAGGTGATCTTATACTACTCTAATTAGGAAGTCACTACTTTTAGAAGAAAGTTTAGTTTTCATCTCTTCAATATAAGGTCATAACTTTATAAAATGGTAATAACTCTATTCTATATTTTAATCTTTCTATAACACACAATTATAAAGTTGGAAGTGATTGTGACTTAGGCTTAATATCTTTGTAACCCAAATTTCCATTGCTATAAATTAGTCACATCTTCATGTCTTTATCCTTCCGTAGTCCATCAATTGCTATGACATTGGAAAGTGGCCTTGGAGTGGAGAAGGCTTCTTATTTAGTTATGTAGACATTATGCTATGTAGAGGTCATAGTATTGACATTAGTCTTTCATGAGTTTTATATGGCAATATTCTAAGAAACGGTCATGATGCTATGAAGGTCTTTCATATGTTGGTTGTGACCATGACATTAGGAAAGGAAATGACACAAAAATAACCATTCATATCTCTAAGTCTCGCTATCATTGTGAGTATATGTGACACTAGATTTTTTTTCTCTCATATAAACATATGGTAGCACTGCTATTAGGATGTCATGATATTGGCACTTGGCTTGAGCACACAAGTAGTGTGTTATACCTTTTTTTGAGGACATGAGTCATGATCATGGAAATGGTCATACTTTAGTAATGTCCTCTATAATATTTAATATCTTAAAATTATTGGCTTTGAATAATTATTGAAACTTTTTTATGAGTAGTTATAGCTCTATAATTTTTTATAGCTCAAAAGTCACAGCTATATAAAAAGGTTATAACTTTGAATTGAGACTGCCGAGAGATTAAAAAATAAAGTCACAATGCTTGGCATTGGCCATGATCTTAAGCACTAATGGGATACTTGTTGCTATGATGAAGATTTAATATTACCACCATTAATATTTAATGAGGTAAAGAATGGTTGTTACTCTATGATAATAACATAGATATTAAGAATATGTCACATAGTGAAAAAATTATGTTAATGAGTTAATAGGGTTATGGTGTACAATAATTGGCTCAACCAATTAGGTAGACTTTCAACCAAGAATGATTATTGAAACTATGTGAGACTCAATGAACTACCCTCTCTACTAAATACATCCAAAAACATATTAATTTTATGATTATTCATCAAAATTATTAAAAATACCAATGTCTTGAAATCAATACATATTAGCTTCATTTCCATGTCTATACATCATTATAAACAATCAAAATACACAAAAATATTTGGTAGTTTGAACACCAAATAAACTCTCACACTAAAATAATTGCTCATCCATGAGTAATAATTTTTAGCTCGAAAAAATATTCATCATCACATCAAAGTTCTATGACTAGGTTTGTGTATATATGGTCTATAAATTGTGGAGTAATTTCAAGTGGACATGTTAATAGTCATGGTGAGGTTTTAGTTCCATAACTATACTTGTGGGTCATTAGATGTGTACATTCATTTATGTGATGGATATAATTATCTATTACATCACACATACTAAAAAAATTATCAGTTTGCATCCCAAATAACGTTGTTTTTAATATTCACATCTAGACTATCAAAACTTTTTTTACTTCATTAAAGATCTTTAATTTCTACGTGATTTTTCATTATACTATTTTACCTCCTTCTTGTTGGTATTTTCCTTCAATATTTCTTTAGTTACACTTATTTTTCGAGTTGTTTCCTTTTTTTGATACCACAACTTTAAAGAATGTCATGGCTTATTCTTCTCCACTCCATTGTTCCTTTTTATTCAAGATCTTCTAAGTTGTAACACTAAGTACTACCATAGCTTTTCCTTTAAGCCTTTCCTTTTAATTTTTTTAATGTATCTTTAAAGTCTTGGGTATTATTGAATTCATTGCTATTTCATAGTTTTTGTGCAAAATTGTGGTCTTTTCCTTTAGCTTCTAATAGACTAATTCATTTTGTAACACAAAATTTACCATGTTGGGCACAACTATGGCTGTGTCTTCAAGATTTCATTAGCTATTTTTATTTTAGAATACCAAAGTCACAACATTGTATATAACTATGGGTTTACTTTGATGTGTTCTTCCATGATTTCTATCTTGGCATTGTCTTTATCCATTGATACCTTCTCTTACTTAGAGATTTCATCATAATACTCCTTAGAGTAGAGGTCAAGACTTTGAAGAATATCATGATCTCATAGTAGTCATCTTCCTATATTTTTTTCATTTTCACTACTACAATATAATTATTTGTATTTCTCATCTTCATCATTATTATAGCTCAAATGTTTTCCTTCTATTTCATATATTTCATTTTCATCCAGTTAATAGTCTTCTAAAATATTTTTCTACTGGAAATCTACTTTTTATTGTAATGTGGTATAAAGAAGATTGTTGATTCTCCAACACTATGTTTCTCATTGACACGGAGAGTCAACTCTCCTTTATTTACTTCGAAAAGGGCTTGTCTCATCACCAAAAATAGTTATCCCAATATTAATTATGCATTGTGATCTTCCTCCATATTTAACATAATGAAATCCACTAGAAAAATCAAGATACCCACCTTTGACTAATACATTTTCAATGATTCCAAGTATGCTCTTGATAGTTCAGTCCATCATTGGGAGTGAGAGAGATATTAAAATAATTTTTATGAGATTCAATATTTGTGTAATGGATAAAGGCATCAAGTTGACACTTGATCCCAAGTTGCACAACATCTTCCAAAAGGTGTAATCTAATAGTGCAAGGTATAGTAAAGCTTTCATATCTTTCAATTTCCTCAGAAGTTTTCTTTGAATAATTGCAGTATACTTCTCGATCATAATCATAGTCTCATATGTCTCTAACTACCTCTTACTACTTAATATATCTTTCATAAATTTAATGTAGTTTAGAATCTGGGTTAGAGTTTTGGCAAATGGTATGTTCACTTCTAACTTCTAGAATATATTGAAAAATTTTTGAAGTATTCATTATATTTCTCATTCCAAAATTATTGCAAAAATAGAAGATTCATCAAAAAGTTAGCTTTGGCTTCATGCTAAACCATTTCTTTCTTTCCCTGGCATTGGTTAAGCTCTATTCGCTCCTCTATTTCTCTATATCTCTTTTTCTCAACTTTGAATGAAACGTGGGTTTGCACTTTGCACTTCTTTTGGAGTCATTGCCTTGTTAGGGGTCATGAAATCATAGTTATCATCATTACTATTCTTTTTGATTTGGGTTGTGTCTTCTTGGATAATTTTAGGTTGAGTTGTGGTTTTTGAAGAAGTCATGTCATTGTTACCACCAAAAACTATAGAATCCTTTTGTTTAAAATACCTTTGTAGCTTCGAAGTCATGACTTTTGTAAAAGTTGTGGCACTATTATCCCCAAAACTTCTAGAATTGTTTTGTTCAAAATACCTTGGCAGCTCCTTCTAACTTCCAAGTAATATTGATAAATTATTTTTTAGATTTACCTCTATGGCTCTATATCACTTGGTAGTTTAAATACTCATCTTTCATTCATTAATAAAGCCAACTTACTAAGGTGATGCTGGGCATATCTGATTGTCCTGGGCATTATTATTTTTCTATAATTATGCTAGGATATCACGCACTCCGTCATTCATAATCGGCTTATATTTACTTCATGATTGTTGGCAATTAAAATTGTGGCCACCTTGATTATTGTAGTTTGCCACACTATTTATAATATTTAAGAGGAATTTTTAAAATGCAATAGCCTAATTCATATCCTCCATATAAAAAAATTTAATAATTTCTCAATTTTGGATAATAATACATTGAGACATTATTATTGGGTAGAGGTGTCAAGTGGATAGGGCAGCCCGAGCCAGGCACGAGGCATGGCCCGATTGAGTTGTGCCAAGCTCAGTACGTCATGGTCTAGAACTATGCCTGGACTTGTGCCATGCCGACTTGAGGTATGGCTCGTGCCATGCTGTGCTAGGGTATGTTGGGCCCCGTACCATGACAGGCATGACTCAGCTACCTGGCCCAAAGGCATAGTCTAGCGGCAAAAACCAACATCATGCCCAGGAACTCGGGTCGGGTGCCAGGTTTTAGGCATCGAGCTACCATGATGCGTGACCCATCAGCCATCAGATTTGATTCGTGCCATGGGATTAGGCTCAGCCTTCGCCCAATTCTAGATCCTTCTAGAATTGTCGAGATGAACCTACCCAATGGTCAAAAAAAATTAAGTAGAGATGCATCCAACTGTTGGATTCACCCCTAATGGCTAGGGCATAAAATATGATGGCTATCGGGTTTCTACCCTAAAAAATTCATTAATAATTAAAAAATATCAAAAAGATGATTATTTTAATCTTTATAATATAATATATATATCTCTCCCTCACTTTTCAATCTCAGACATCAAATTCTCTCTCTTTTTCTCTAATTGGAAATATTTAACTCTATGTCTAATCTCTATCTTGGGTCCTCTCTCATTTGGGCATTTGGCTTTTTGGATTTGGGTGTCGAATACGAACATCAAATATTAGACATCAGCTTTGGCAATCGGAAATTAGCATTCCATAACTGGTCAAATGCCAAACGAGAATTATTAAATTTTATTTAGTTTTTATATTTTTATATTTATTAGTAATTTAATAACAAATATTATTAAATTTAAAAAATAAAATTTCGAATATAATTAATAAACTAATAAAAATCTAAAATGACAAATAATGAATTTAAAGAAGAGAAGAAGATTAACATTAACATAAACATAGACATTTTTAATATTTATAACAAAAATAGAAAACCCTATGGAAATATTCAAGGCCGAGGTTGCTGAAACTTTGTATTCTCCCATGGTCATGACCCAAACATCTAAAAAATAAAAAACTAGAAGAAAGTCTATAGTTTGGACTGACTTTAACATTATGCAAAATAAAAATATTATGAGTGTCGATGAAAAATCAACATGATGCAAATATTATAAAAAATATTAACTAATAGGAGTACATGTGAGACGATGTACCTAAAGAGGCATACCGAATAATGCACCAAAAAATATGGTATATTAGATCATAGGAAAACCTAACTAAGGGATGAGATCTTTAAGGTTGGATCTAGTTTAGCCTCTATGTTGAATACATTCATATACCACAACAAATTAGAGAAAGAATGCATAGCTAAACTAGTCACCACAATGTTTCTTCTTGGTTAGATTTTCGGAGGATCTAAGGGTAGTCAGCATCATACATACCTATTTGCAGCCTGCATATCATAAGATTAATTCCTAGGTCCATATCTAGGAATGACATACTAAAATATTATAAATTAGAAAAATAAATAATAACTAATGATTTTTGGGAATATAGTGGCATGGTGTCTATGACGTCTAATATCTAGACTAGTTGCGATGATGCATCTTATTCATGCCTCAATGCCAACTAAGTAGATTCTAAATAGATACTAAATAAAAAGATATTAGGATTTTCAAAGATTCTTCATCCTCATGATGGTCCAACCATATATGAGTACGTGATGAGAATCTTTAAAGTATATAATATTCAAAATAAAATGAATAGTATCACATTTGGTAATGCATCTAACAATGAAGTAGCCATTAACATGTTTATTTAGGTCATTAAAGATTGGCCATTAAGAGAGATTTTTTATGTTAGATACATGTGTCATGTTATTAACCTCATAGTACAAGTGAGGATATTGGTTGTTTCTCTCACTTTTAGAAAAAATATGTAACTCACTAAAATATCTTCGAATGCCTAGCAGATAACAAGAGTTTGGTAGTTTCCATTTGTTTGCAGGTCTAAAGAAAAACAAAATTCAAATGGATGTGAGACACCATTGGAATTATACTTACCTTATGTTGGAGTCATGTGTTAGATATGAACACATGATATCCAACTAAGTTAATAGTAAAATTAATAAACTTATTATTAACAACACTAACTAGGATACAGAAATTTTATTTATGAAAAATTTAAAGAATTTTTATGACATGATGAACATGTGTTCGTCAGTTTATACTTCCATGACTTGCATTACACTTAGTTGCATATGTAATATTAGTAGGATATTTTGCAAGTTCAAAGATTACTCAACATTTAGTGACATGGCTCTTGAGATTGAAACCAAGTACTTAAAGTACTGGTCTATCATTCTATCTCTTTATTGTCTGGCTACCTTCATGGACCCTAGGGTTAAGGTGGAAGGAGTAAAAAATATTTTGACAAATATATCTTCATGCATGAAGTATGAACACCAAAATAAAGTGTTTATTCATGAGAAGTTGACTAAGTTATTTACATACTATGACACTATGTATGGTGATAGTAATAGTCAGGCTCCGAGTACTGATACGGATACCTTATTCAAAGATGATGCCTTCTCCATTCAGTTAGTGAGGAGGAAATGATGTGGTGGACCATCGAATAGGAGTGAGCTATCATAGTACATAGATACCAATTACTGCTAAATCCTACACATAATGATAACAAGAACAATGATATTTTATAATGGTGGAAATCATATGAGTCCACCTATTACAAGCTATCTAAGATGGCATAGGATCTACTGACTCCTCTAGTATTGAGCTTAGCATTGGAATCTATTTTTTATATTGTAATCAATGTGATTTCGAATAGGAGATTGAGACTACGGCTAGATATCATTGGGTCACTAGTATGCATGAAGGATTGAGAGGATTCGTGGTTGGGTATCCATTATCGAGATCATGCTGGAACAAGAGCGGAGGAGTTTGTGGCAAATGATGACTCACGGGACTTTGAGGAGGTTGAGCCCACTGCTAGAGATATCATCACATGCTTAAGCAATGATCAATTGCATACTCATATGGGTTGGCATTGAGATTGAGTCATTGAGATAGTTGAGCTTACTGCATTATTATTATTATTGAGATTAATAATGTTTGTAGTTTATTTTATGTTATTGTTAAAATTTGTGAGTTATTCTTATGACTTTGTGTTGTTTTATTTATTTTTGGATTGAATGATGAATGAATAATTGATGTGTTTTTTTGATATTTTTTGTGATTTATATAAACTTTATTAATAATATAATGTAAAGTCACACTCATCATTACTCATAGATATTAACTTAAAATATGAAATTTGCAAAAAAAAATTTAAATAATTAATCCACAATTCTGAGACCGAAATGGTAAGTTAAGTCATGAATGTGACTATGCGAATCAGTCTCAAACTCGAACTCTAAATCCTAGCCTTCTAGGACCTAACTATGCAAGGTCCTATCCTAAGCTAAGGGTCTAAGCTAGAAAAGTATGCTCAAAGTAGCATGGCCAGCAAGCCCTGGCCCAAATCCGGCTAGACTTGGGTCGGCATGCCATGTCGGGCTGGCCAAATTTGAGTCGTTCCATGCCAAGAACAGCATGGTAGCTTAATTAGGCCACCAACACCCGGGACGTGCTGACTACTGGCATGGCACAACATGTTTGACACCTTTATTGTTGTGTTGAAATATATATCATTTTCTCTACATCTGATTGGACTCTTCTATTTGATAAATGTTGTCTAAATTCACCACTTCATATTATGTGAAGTGGCGATCTCTAAGGTTTTTCTCTTTTCTCCTTGAATATCAAACTTCCTCAAAAGGACTTCCAACTTTGCTTCAATGCTAGTGTACCTATATCCACTTCAATACCTTAACTTGTCATCTCAAAAATAAAGAATATGTTCGAGTTTGATAGTTATTTTTTGCTAGCTACTCAAACAAATTATTTACCTCTTCTGGTGACTTATTCATAATATACCATTCAATAATTATATCAATTATGTATCTTGTCATATAGTTCAGCCCATTATAGAATTTTTGGGCTTGTAACCACAACTCAAATGCATGTTGAGGATATCTCCTCAAAAACTCTTTAAAATAGTCACAAGCATCAAATAAATTTTCAGACTCTTCTTTCCAGAATTTACTTATTTTGCTCTATAATTGAAAAGTAATTTGAGGTTGAAACATTTAGTGAGAAAGACCTTCACTAATTGATACAATTGTTGATGATACTTACTAAATAGAGTTATGCAACTCTATTAATATCAGAGGTGTCAAGTGGGAAGGAAAGTTCAAACCCGGCACGAGGCACGACCCGATTGAGTCATGCCTAGTATAGCATGGTCGGCACGGCATGGTCCATAATCATGCTGGGCTCGAGATGTGATGACTTAAGGCATGATTCATGTCATGTAGTGCCAGTGGGTGGTGGGCCAAGCATGACCTGGCTGCCTATCTCGAAGGCATGATCCATCAACATGACTTGTCACCATGACCTGGAATTAAATCCAGGTACCTAGTTTCAAGGTGTCGAGCTCCCATGATGCATGAGGCATGACCCATCGGCAGTCAAGATCTGTTCTTGCCTCAAGGTCGTGCTCAGCCCTTGTCTGATTCCAAATCCTTCTAGAACCATCAAGCTGAACCAACCCAATAGTCAAAAAAAAATTTAAACAGAGATGCATCCAACCATTGGATGCACCCCCAATGGCTAGGGCAAAAAATCCGATGATTGTCAAGTTTTACCCTAAAAAATTCATTACAATTTTTAAAAGATCAAAAATAATGATTAAAAAAATCTTTATAATATCTATATATATATATATATCTTCCTCACTTCTCAATCTCACACCTCGCATTTTCTCTCTTTCTCTCTAATCTGATATCTCTAATCTAAGTCTAATCTCTATTCTTAGCCTTCTCTCATTAGGTATTGGGTTTTGGGACTTGTGTGTGGACTATGTACATCAAATATCGAACATCAGATATTGGAAATCAGCTTTGGCAATCAGGAATCAACATTCCATAAATGGCCAATTGACAAACAGATACTATTTTTTAAATTTTATTTAGTTTTTAATTTTTATTTTTATTAATAAATTAATAACAAATATTATTTGATTTAAAAAATATAATTCATATTATAATTAATAAACTAATAAAAATCTAAAATAACAATAGTGAATTTTAAAGATGAGAACGAGATTAACATTAACTTAAACAAAGATAAATTTAATATTAATAATGAAAATCCTATGAAAAGATCCAATGTCGTGGTCTCGACCCAAACATCTAAAAAATAAAAAACTAGAAGAAAATTTATAGTTTGGACTAACTTTAGCATTATATAAAATAAAAATGGTAGGAGTGTCGATTAAGAAGCAGCACAATACAAATATTATAAGAAAATATTAACCTATAGGAGTCCATGTGGGACTGAGCACCTAAAGAGGCATGCCGAATAATACACCA
This sequence comes from Sapria himalayana, assembly GCA_029783825.1. Taxonomy (NCBI): domain Eukaryota; kingdom Viridiplantae; phylum Streptophyta; class Magnoliopsida; order Malpighiales; family Rafflesiaceae; genus Sapria; species Sapria himalayana. The sequence goes on from JAREIK010002147.1 coordinate 4,176,856, forward strand.
AAAAATATGGTGTATTAAATCCTAGGAAAACCCAACTAAGCGATGAGGTCTTTGAGTTTGGATCTAGTTCAGCATCTATGTTGATACCCTTCATATACCACAATGAGTTAGGGAGAAAGGGCATGACCAAGCTGATCACCATGATAGGTCTTCTGATTGTATTTTTAGAGAATCTAAGAGTAGTTAATATCATGCAGACCTATTTACAACTTATAAATCATAGGATTCCTAAATTCACATCTAGGAATAATATACTAGAATATTATAAGTTAGAAAAATAAATAATAACTAATGAATTTAGAAATATAGTGATGTGGTATACATGATGTTCGATATCTAGATTAGTCACGATGATACATCTTTTGCATGCCTCACCACCCATGTGTAGATTCTAAATGGATAATAAATAAAAAGATATTAAGATTTCCAAAGATTCTCCATCCTCATGATAGCCTAGCTATATATGAGTGCATGATGAGATTCTTTAGAGAATATATTATTCAAAATAAAATATATAGTATTACATCTGATAATGCATATAATAATGAGGTAGTCATTAACATGTTTGTTAAGACCATTAAAGATGGGCCATTAAAAAAGATTTTCACATTAAATGCATATGTTACATTATTAACCTCGTAGTACAAGTAAGGATAAAGGTTATTTCCCCCACTTTAAAAAAAATACATAATTCACTAAGATATTTTCGGATGCCTAGCAGATAATATGAGTTTGGTAGTCTCTATTTGTCTACAGGTTTAAATAAAAAAAATTCCAAATGGATGTGAGACACCATTAGAATTACACTTATCTGATATTGGAGTTATGTGTTGAATATGAACACATGATTTTGGACTACGTTAATAATAAGAGTGTCGAACTTATTATTGATGATACTGACTAGGATACAAGAATTTTAGTTATAAAATTACTGAAGATTTTTATAGCATAACGAACATGTATTTATCAGATTATACTTTCATGACTTTCATTGCACTTAGGTGCATATGCAACATTAGTAGCATGTTTAGAAAGTTTAGAGATGGCATGCCTCTTGAGATAGAAACTAAGTACTTAAATTACTACTCTAGCAATGCATCACTTTTTTGTCTAGATATTTGCATAGACCCTAGGGTTAAGGTAGAAGGTATAGAGAATATTTTGACATACATATCCTCATGCATTAACTAGAAACGCCAACCTGAAACGGTTCATTCACGAGAAGTTAACTAAGTTATTTACATACTACGACACTGAGTATTATGATAGTAGTAGCCAGGCTCTGAGTATGGATATGGATACTTTATTCGGAGATGATACCCTCTCCATTCAGTTATCAAGGAAAAAATGATGGGGTGGACTATCGAATAGGAGTAAGCTGTCTTGGTACTTAGATACTGATTACTACTCAATCTTATCACATAATAAAAACAAAAACCTTGATATTTTATAATGGTGGAAATCATATGAGCCCACCTATCACGTGTTGTCTAAGATGGCATGAGATCTTCTAACTCATCAAGTGTCAAGCATAGCATCAAAGTCTACTTTTTCTATTATAATCAATGTGATTTTGGATATGAGATCGAGATCATAGCTAGATAACGTTGAGTCACTAGTATGCATGAAAGATTGAGAGGATTTGAGGTTGGGCATCCATGATCAAGATCATGTTGAATAAGAGTGGAAGAGTTGCTGGCAGATGATGACTCGTGGAACTTTGTGAAGGTTGAGCCCACTACTAGTGATGCCATCAGATGTTTACCCGATGATGATCAGTTGCATACTTATTATTATGATTGAGCATTGAGATTGAGTCATTGAGGTAGTTGAGCTTGTTGCATTATTATTATTATGATTGAGATTGATGATGTTTATTATTTATTTTATGTTGTTATGATTTGTGAATTATACTAATGACTTTATTTTATTTTATTTATTTTTGGATTGAATGATGAATGAATAATTAATATCTTTTTTTGATATTTTTTGTGATTTATGTGAACTTAATAAATAATATAATGTAACATTGCACTCACAACTCATAAATGTTAACATAAAATATGAAATTTGTAAAAAAAATTTAATTATTAATCCATAATTTCGAGACCTTGACGATGAGTCTAATCATGAGTGCGACTGTGTGAGTTGGTCTCTGACTCGAACTCGAAGTCCTAGCCTCCTAGGACCTAGTTATGATAGGTCTTAGACTAAAGTGCTAAGCTAGAGAATAGGGCCAAAATCAGCATGGCTCGGCATGCACCAACTTGGCCCGATGCTAAGCTGAAAAACTATGCGAGTATATCTCGTGTAATGTCAGACATACTAAATTTGAGTCGTGCTATGCCAGGCACGACATGACCCATTTGATACCCCTAATTCATATTCCTATTGTTTCATAGCTCTGAAAATAATGTGACTTGTCCATTAAGTTCCTTTGATGTCTTTCTACTATTTTGGATTTGCTGAACTAAAAATATTAGAATCATCTTCAAATTAAATAAATTGATCTCAATTGATTGAAAATGAATCTTAGAGTAAGTATTCATCATTACTTCATTAGTCATTATAGGCTTCCAATAATCCTTCAAAGTATGATAATGGATCGGCTATTGGATAACTTTCTCATTACTACCTTGGGTCTCTATGTTACTTTTAGTGCCCTCCAAAAGTATTTATAGGCTCTTTGTTTAGCCATGATTATTCTTGTTATTTCAATTTTTAGGTCTACTAGAGTTAGCTCAGTCCTAAAGCTTCGACTCCTAAAAAAGTACTAATAAAATAAAAAGAAAAAATAGAATACAATAATTCAAACAAAACCAAATACAATCTTCCACATTCAAACAAGTTAACAAAATTTAGATTTGGGATCCAAGAATATTTATCAAACTTGATGCTCTTAAATTACTATAAATGAATTATCTTTTTAAAAGAATAATTATATCAACTCACATTTGACTAACCAAACTAAATACTTTTATTTAGATATTATTATACTGCCTAATTTTGTTAGTTAAGTGATATCTCAAAAACTTATTAATGAGAGTATCTCATCAACTATGATTCACAAGTATATGAGTTATAAATGTGATAAAAAAATACTTTCATTTGTATTTGATCACATAAAAATTGTACTGGTAATTTAGTTATTTAGTAATGGATACTCATTTAGATATCTCAGACAACCTATTTTTAGTAAAATAGATACTCATATTGTTAGATAATCTTAGGTCCATGCTCTATTTATTTAATCTATGTGTCATCATTTAAGTTGCTTGACTTGTTTGTGTTGGACACAGAATGAAGATTGTGGTATTGTGCAATGACTCCTTGCCCTAATAACATACAAAGTGATTGTTACCATTAAGCCCATGACAATGGTGGTCCCCTCGAAGTTGTCCCCTAAGTACATCACCACTGAAATAATAATTTATCTCTACTCAAGAGTCATTCACAATTCCATACCATTTAGGAAACATCATCAACTATCTTAGATATGGGTGCTTATTATGCACATTCTTATTCTCCAACCTCCAATGTCTAAAGATCATAGAGTAATATGATTTATAAGTATTTATACATTTAGCTTCGTAATTATCATAATCATATAATTATCTTACACTTCTCTCAAGTTTCAATGATGAGACCCATACAAGTAAATATAGCTCATAAGGGCTATCGCCACCTTGCAAGTCATAATATTCTCACCCATATCTCGAGGATTACCTATCACAGTCCTTCTTAGTGATGATGTGACTTTCACACTAAAGATGAACCCCTTGAAAGAATATTCATCCCAATCAAGAACTAGTTCTTTTGAGAGGCGTACAAGAAAGTAGTATGTAAAAGAATTTGCCCTTTAATTTTCATAGGTACCATACACATGATGATTAACATTCTGAAATTTTTAGTTTCAACATATAGGTTTATCTCGTAAAACATAGTCAAAAGGGCTATTACTTTCTTCCTACCATATGCATTAGTAAGTCTCATAGTTTACCTATTACCATCCACCATTAAAATATCATACAAACCTATTAAATATGGAAGTCCTAATGCAAGTTCTATTTAATCGTCATCCACCAATATCTATACATAAAATAAATCAAACCATTCATTCTTTTATAAATAAATCCAACATCACATATCTCTAATTATACAAACCCTAGACTAGTGCTTATTTAATACAAACTCCCAAATTTATCTTTAGAAGAGATAGATTTGAATGTCATACTTTCCAACTCTAAAGATTAGCATAAATCATGTATCCCTTTCTTACTCGTAGAACTCATAGGGAGTGCAAAGTTTTCTCATAGGGTTTGCTGGTCACAATATATAGACATAACTTCATCCTTCACCTCTTTGGCTTGAGGTCATGAATTTGAAAATGGTCATGACTTTGTTCTAGATCTTGATCTTTCTATAATACATAATCATGATGCTAACAACAACTATGACTTAAACCTAATCTCTCTGTAACACAAAGTCATGGCACTTGAAATAGTCATGGCTTTATGCCTTTGTCCTTTTATAGTCCATAAAGGGCTGCACTTCTAGGAAGTGTCTATAAAGTAGAGATGGCTTCTCATTTTATTATATAGATTATGGTATTATGTAGAGGTTGTAGCATAAAAAATGGTCCTTATTGAGTTTTATATGGCTATAGTATTGAGAAATGGCCATGGAACTGAAAAAATTTTTTGTGTGTTGGTTGTGACCATGACACTTGAAAATTGGCTGCAGCATAAAAGTAACCATTCATATCTCATGAGTGTCCATGAAATTGTGGGTCATCATATAATACTAGCATTATCTTCTCTCATATATCATGTTGCTACAATACTATTAGGATCCCATGATATTAATATTTAGCTTGAGCATACAAATCATGAATATTCCTTCCTTTTATGATAGAAGTCAAGACCTTAGAAATAGTCATACACTCGTACTCGAGTAATATCCTTTGTAACATTTAATATCTCAAAAGTCATGACTTTGAATAAATTCCATGGATTTGGCATGATTAGTGTTGTCTCTATAATTTTCATTAGCTCAAAAGTTGTAGCTTTGTAAAAAGGCTATGACTCTAAATTGAGACTATTAAGCCAAATAAAGATAAATTTGCGATGCTTGAATTGTCCATGACCTTGAGTACCAGTGGGGTACTTAGTTGTTGGGATGAATAATTATTGTCATAGCAATTAAAATTTTCTAAGCTAAGTATGGTTACAACACAATAATAATATCTCAAATATTTAATGACATATATTGTGCCAATGAGTTGGTAGGGTCATGTTGTACAAGAATTTTTCTGACCATTTAGATAGAGTTTCAGCCAAGAAAGAATACTAAAACTACATAGGACTCAATGATCTATTTCTTTTTCTAAATACTTCCATATATATATATATATATTGATTTAATGATTATTCATCAAAACTCTATAAAATATCAAAGTTGTGAAATCAACATATATTTGCTTTATTTCCAGGTATACACATCATTATAAACTATTAAAATACACAAAAATATTTGGTAATTTAAATACCAAATACCTATCTCTTGAAATTTAAATGATTGGGATAGTAATTTTTCATCGTAATAATTAAGTGCCCTATTAACTATTTATACTCAAAGTCATGGCTACGTTCAAGCATTTTGACTATATCTTTAATATGACTCAATAGTCTCAAGTTAGAGTCGTGATTTTTATACAAAGCCATACCTTTTGGGCTATATAAAGTTATGAAGCTATACTATGTGGGCCAAAGTTATAGCCATTATTCAAAGCCCTAACTTTTGGGATACTAAAAGCTATGTAGGACATTACTCTAGTATGGTTAGTTCTTAAGGTTACGACTCTTGTCCTCAAATAAAGGTAAAACCATGACTTTTATGCTTGAACTAATTATTACTATTGTAGCATTCCTACTGAGTCACGACAACATGATATTTGTGAGAAGAGAATGCTAGTGACAATGGTCACCCACAATATCATAGACACATGAAGACATATAAAGAAAAAATTTGGATCGTGGCCATTTCCTAGCACTACAACTATATGATACATGAGACATTCTCGGTGTTATGGCCATTTCCTAACATTGCAATCATATAATCATCAAGAATGACTAATGCCAACACTCAGGCTTTATCACAACATTACAGTAATATATCAAATAGAGAAGCCATGCACCACATTACGGTCATTCCCTAGAACCATGACTCTTTATTAAAGACAAGAAGATAAATGCCCAAAGTCATAGCAACTTCATAATGTTATCACTTTATGTTATTAGGCCCAAGTCATGGTCATTTCTACTATCATGACTTAGTGTTATAGAAAGATCGAGATGTAGTCTAGAGTCACGAATACCTTCTAAAGTCATGACATCAAGTTTAAGAGATGAAGGTCGAACCGTCGAAGTCATAACTTTCTTCCAAAAGTCATGACTTTTTTTTCTCCCTCTATGACACAAGTAATCTACCATAACTACTAAATCTTATGGAAGAAACTCACACTCTTTGGGGGTTCCAAAAGTAAGCAAGAGATATGAGACTCAAAGTAATCCCTAGAGTTGGAGGGGCATGACTCTCAAACCCCCCAATTCTAGGATGGATTCGGGAATTTTTACCAAAATAGCATAGCTCTAGGATTTATGTAATTTTGAATATATATGATGAAACATTGGTTATTTATGAAGGAATATGTTTGATTTATTTTGTGTTATAGATATTGATAGATGGGGTTAAGTAGAACTTGAACTATAATTTTAACTATTAGTAGGTTTATATGTGATTATCATGATGAATGATAATTGACAAATTGTAAGGTTCACTCATGCATATGGTAGGAAGGTAGTGATAGCACTTCCAAATTTGATATGCAAGATAATTTCATATGTTAAAACTCAAATTTTAGGTATGTTAATTGTTGTGAGTATAATATTTTTACATATCAATCCATTATACATATCTTTAAAAAACTAGTCCTTGATTGGAATAAATGTTATATAGAATATTCTTTTAAGGGTTCACCTTTAGTGTGAGAGTCACATTATCACTAAAGAGGATGATAATATACAATTCTCATGACATATGCGCATGTGTGGTGACTCATAAGATTGTGACAACCTTTAAGATTTTTGTGTACTTATTTGGTTCCCACTAATGACACTTAAGTGAAGTGTATTTTAATTGTACGAGTATGGTGAAAATGATGTAGAAAGCCCAAATACTTACAAATCATGCCAATTTTTTGTCTTTATGATAATGGAGGCCAAAGAATAAGAGTGTATATATAAAGTAACAATCATGAGCAGTTAATATAGTTACATAAAATGTATTAGGTTATAAATAACTCTCGAGCAGAAATGAATTATTATATTGATAGTGATGCAATAAGGGGACAACTATGAAGATACTATCATTGGTATGGGCTCACTGGTAACAACCACATTGTATGCTATTAGAGCAAGGAGTCATTACACAATACTCTAACCTTTATTTTGTGTCCAACATAATTTAAGTCAACCAACTTAAACATCACATTGATTAAATGAATAACCATAGACCTATGATTTTCCAACAATTAAAATATTCATTTTAATGAAAATGAGTTGTCTCACTATTGAATAACTAAACTATTAATACAATCTATATGGGATTGATATATGGACTAAAGTATACTTTACTACTTGTGTAACTCATGCACTTGTTGATATTTGTTAATGAGATATTCTCATTAACAAGTTTTTGGGATATTATATAACCAATAAAATTAGGTGGCATAACAAAGTCACAATACTTATTACTATCCATCTAACTGATACATGACTCTAACACTATGATGAAACCCAAGGTTAGATATTCTATATTATCCTCACATCATCTTTAGGTTAATTATTCTAGAATATGCAAAATGAATAAATATAAATTTATTTATATTTTTAGCTTCATTAGTGTTATACTCGTGTTAATTAAACTTACATCAAACTAGTTTTTCCACATATAAGATTTTCTTATCCAATTTGAATAGAAAAATTATCACTTTCTTTGGGTCAAATCTCATGAGTGTGTCTATGACTTACCTATCATCATTCATCATGGTCAACACACATAAATCTATGTTAGAGTAGAATCTTATATCTCTATTCTAAATAACATTAATATCCATCATTAATGAAACCATACATTGTCACAAATAAATATTATATAATCATAATCACCATATACAAGCCCAATAAACCAATCACTGATCCTTATTTAGCTTGACCTTGGAGAAAAAATTGTGTAAGATATTTATGTTGCATCTCATCGAACCAAGATTTTTCAATGATAGCTAACAAAAGGATTTATAAATATCAAATCATATTCTCAATCAATCCTTACTTGCATTTACCTTGAATTTGATCTTAAGTATGGGTTGGAATTCATGATGCTAAGGATTTTGCATGCTTTTTGCCTTGAAAATGAAACCCCTCTCCTCTTTTGGCAAAATCTCTAAGTCTTCCTTTTATATATTGGTGTCACAATGAGTTGTTATATTGAAGTTGCAACTTTTTTATTTCTTCAAATCTTTTCTAGAATAAAAAAGTCATGGCGGCAAAGGGATGTCATGAATGAGCTAATTCTTCTCTAGAACTCAAAGTTGTGGATACAAGAATGTCATGGTCGATGAATATTTTCTTTGGAGCTCAAAATCATAATGTCAAGAATGTTGTGATAGTGATATTTGTTCTCTGGACCACAAAGTTGGTGGCAAGAAATACAGTCATGATTGAGGTATTTTCTCTCTACAATAAAAAGTCCCATCTAGAAAAGTTTGTGGTAGCTAAAAATTACATGATGTTATTTGATTTTTTTTTCTGTATAATGAATATGGCATGACACTGGAAAATATTATAACTACTAGTACCACTATGGTACTTAGTTTATGTGATGTAAAAATAAAATCATAACTGAAATTATGTTTTAGAAATAATATATCCATGGCTCCAAAATAATGTCATGACCAGAAAAAATATGTTGTACAGTGAAAAAAATTATGATAACTAGTTGGTAAAGTTATAATGTGCAAATATTTCCATGAATTATTTTGTGGACTTTGACTAAGAAAAAGTGTCGTGACTACTCAATATACTTGTGCTAGTACAACTAAATCATGACATTAGAAATATCAAGATGGTCCATTACTTTTTTTACCATCCAATTTATTTTCATTTAAGTACTTTGTTTTTTGAATATGAAAAATTATATTCAAGAAACATACTAAAAAAATCATAATATTAAATAACATAAAAAATATATAAACACAATCAAATATTATCCAAGAGTATAAAAAGAAATTAGGATAACCACTCTAAATTAGATTGCACACCAACAACATCAATTTAGGTGAACTCTCGGTGAACTCAATATGGTATTGGAATGAATTTTAATCTACTACCAATTTCTACTTGTTTGTTAATCCTACATCATTGATTCTTTTTTTTTTAGTTTTTTCTTTGAAATGGTGACTCATTCCTTGATGATCGATTCTATTTATGTAGAACACACCATTTTAAATCATTCCATCATCAAAGAACCTTAAAACTATTATTCTCTTTATTGAATTGATGGCTCATGACAAATACTTTTCTCACAACTACTGATCTATGAGAATTATACCAATTGGAGTTGTGCAATATTAACAGTACTAATGGTGAAAAATAAGTTTGGATTTGACAATGCATCTAACAATGAGCCTAAAAAAATCAACACAAATTGGTTCAACTCTGATTCACAACAATAATAATGTTATATCTTGGATCTTAAAGTTTATTACAAAAAAAAATTATGCTTGCATAATCTTGCTACTTCTTTCAAAGATGATTGGTTACATTATAAAAATCAATTTCGAAAAAGGAACAAACCTGGAATTTTTAAGCTTAAACATTAATTGATGAATTTGCTTCAAGAAGACAATCATGTTAGCATTCACTTTGCAAAGTTGAAAACTATATGGTAAGAATTGAGTAATTACCAACCAAATTATTCTTATGGAAAGTTCTTTTGTGGTGGGTTTAAAAATATTGGTGATCATCATCAAATAGATCGTATACCTCATAATATTTGTGTTTTCTCTCTAATTGTATAGGAGGAACTACAAAACATAATCCTCTCTATGATTTGAGCATTTAGACTAGCATAATGACCTTTGCTATTAAAAACATTACTAAGTTAGGTGGATCTAGTTCTCAAAATAATTGAAATTCTAACTCTAGTACATCCAAGAATCAAAAAATAGATGAAACTTATTGAACAAATTATATGACTATTGGACACACAATGGATCAATGCTACAAGAATCATGGATATCCTTCTAGTTATAAACTCAGATCCAATAATAATTTATCATTGTTTCACATCAACTTTCTACTTTTGATAATAGACCAAATTAGCTCCAATCAATATCACGAACTAATGACCATGCTTTATACACATTTAAGTAGCACGACAAAGGTCACCAATACTTTTGATCCTTTACAAACCCATTTATTTACATGCACTTCTATATGTCCTTAAATCCTATATTTTCATCTAAGCAATTTTGGATTGTTAACTTAGGAGCTATTAGGCATGTTTGTTCACAAGCCAATGCCTTTATTTCCTTGTATTACATTCGTCATATAATAGTACATTTCCAATTCATTCTTAGTCATCTTGTGCTTAAGAATGTGTTGTTTGTACCTCAATTCATATTCAACTTGATCATAGTCGATACATTAGTAAATAGATTTGGCCTTACTACGAGTATACTTCTTGATTGTTTTTTCATCCAATATCTATCAACCAAAAGGATGATTGACAGGTGTGACAAAGTTCAAGATCTCTACATACTTAATGTTTTATGGTTAACTTTAATTTATTGTTCCTTTATCAATAATGTTATTGCTCATGTTTGGTGTAATAGGCTAGGACATATTTTTTTCAAGAGGCTTGATTCTTGGAAGGTCAATTGAAATGTGATGAAACTAGATTGCATGAGTCTGAATCTTGCTATATTTGTCTTCCTATCAAACAAGTGAGACTACCCTTTGAATCTAATAATAATTTGTTATAATTTTTTTTATCTTGAACAAGATCATGTCTAGGAACCCTGTCAAACAATTTTTTATAATAGTTATCATTTTTTGTTATTGGCGATGAGAATGACTTTCACTATTTTACATGGGTTTATTTGTTAAAAAATAAATATTATGTTGCGATTGTGGTACTGAAATTTTTCGTTTGTTGAAAGGCCTAAGAAAACATTGTTGTTGAGCAAGAGCATCAACACCTCTAAAATATGGCTTGGCCATTATTTTTCTAATCAAGAATTTCAATTTCACTTTGGAAAAAAATGTGTCCTTACTATGGCTTTCTTGATCAACATAATTGATTTCCCACTATTGAAGTACAACATAGTTTTTTATTTTATATACAAAATAGCTTCTCAAGAAACTTTTTTTTTTTTTGAGTATTAGCTATTTAACATTTGTTTACACCTTTTTTGCTCATCAAACAAAGTTCCAACATCATGCTTGGGTTTATTCTTTCCTTTGTTATCTATCCAATGTAAAAGGTTTTATTTCTATAATGTGCAAACTAAATAATTTTTTTCATGAGATGCAATATTTCAAGAGAAAATATTTTTTTTCATACTATCATTTATCCAAATGAACTTTATAATCCATTTCTAGATTTGGTTGTAGCACATTCTTCATTGCAACCTAAATTTATTATAGATCATGCTCCACCTCGTACTTCAACATTTGATTCGCCTTCCTTTGATTTTGATTATGCTTCAGCGGATATTATTCAAGTTGAAAATATTCTAGCAATTACTTCTTCAACACCCTGTGGGGTTGTTCTTCGAAAATCTATTAGATTGGATCATCAACCTCATTACTTGAATGATTATCATTGCAATTTTCTTGTTGGTTCTTCTACTCATCTTTCCACTTCTACAACTTATTAAATCACTAACTACATCTATTATCATTGCCTTTTTGATTCGCACAAACTATTTAAACTCAAAATATCCTCTCAGGTCAAGCCTCAATGTTATCACTAAGCAATGAAGTGTCCTTAATGAAAATTAGCTATACATGAATGGTATAAAGCTATGGAAGAAAATAATACTTAGACCATAACTCCTATTCCTCATTGAAAATCATACTATTAGATGCAAATGAATTTATAAGATTAAACATAGACCCAACATATCTATTGAGTGACATAAGGTTCTGTTGATATAAAGGCTATATACAACAATAAGGTTTTGAATATCTGGAAACCTTTAATCTTGTAGTAAAATTATTGATTTTGATGGATCTTCATGCACTTGCTACCTCACATAATTGGCATCTAGCTCAACATGATGTTAACAATACCCTTTTAAATGTCAACCTTTTTTAGGAAAGCTATAAGATTCTACCTTTGAACTATGTTGGACGATGCGAATCCCTTCATCTCAACAAAAACTATCATGTAAGCTTCACAATTTAATTAATGGTCTCAAGAAAGCTTTGAGATAAATATATTCGAAATTTTCTCAAGTTTTCTCATATTTGATTTTCTTCAATCAAAATCTAGTTACTCTTTTTTCACCAATGTCATTGATTCTCTTTTATTTCTCTTCTTTTTATGTGGATGATATTATCTCTACTAGTCATTCATCTTAAGTTATTAATGAACTCAAATAATTTCTACATACATAGTTTATAGTCAAGGATCTTGACTATCTCAAGTGCTTCTTCAATCTTGAAATTGCTAAGTCCAGACAAGTTATTGTGCTTTCTAAATGCCATTACACCTTACAATTACTTGAGGACATATGTTACTTAGCTTGTAAACTTCTCACTATTCCAGTGAATCTAAATTATGCTTAACTTTCACCAAAGATGAACTACTTCATGATGTAACACACTATTGATGATTTATTAAAAAAACATTTTTATTTTACTCTATCTCGCCCAAATATTACCTTTGTTGTTCATAAAACTCACTTAATTCTTGGCCTAACTCAACTTCCTCATCTAAAGGTAGTGCATCACATGCTAAGTTATCTCAGCTTTTTCATGCTTTTATATTAGTTCATTTGAAAGCATTCTTTAATGCTGATTGGGAATCATGACATGATTTTCAATGTTCCGCCATTGGGTTTTTCATTTTTATTTAAGACTCTTTAGTCCCTCAAAAGGCCAATAAGTAGACTACCATCTCTTAATTATTAACTAAGTTTGAGTATTTTGTTTATTGCCAATGAGCTTATTTGGTTGCAACAACTTCTTCAAGAGTTTCAAGTATAAGTCTAATTCTACTACCTTGTTGTATTGCGAAAATCAAACTCCAATACATATTATCTCTAACCCAATCCTTTATGAATGAACTAGGCATAATGAAATATATTTCCATTTTGTATGTGAGAGACTTGCTTTGAGAGTTCTCAAATTGCTACCCATTAAATCCAAGTACCAATTGGCTAACATGTTCACTAAACTTCTCCCATCTACTGAACTTTTTACCTTGTAAAAGATTATGTAAATGATATTTACAATTTACCTTGAGTGAAATTATTGGGGAGTATAAAAACATGGGGGCACTTGCTCCAAGAATGACTATCAAATATCAAAATAATGCTCTCATATCAAATATCATTACAAATTTTGATTCTTAATAAAAATTCAACAAACATCATCAAAATCATTTATAATTCATATATCATAATCATTACTTAAAATATCCTTGTTTTTTTTGTCCCCCACTCTCTAAACATATATCAAAATATTTTTTTTTTGAAAATAATAAATAATTTAAATGAGGTAGTTTGGAATTATATAATCATTCAAATTCATCAATATTTTTAGGAAAAAATATTAAAAAAGGTAGGTAGGGATAGATCATTACTTGGAAGGGTGATGATAACAAATAATTTCTCTAAAGAATCGGCAAAATTAAAAATATAAGTTTACCCTTCAAAAAACTTTTTTACATTTATCTTTGAATGTTTTCACTTCCTTGGAGAATTATTCTTCACTGATACTTTCCTCACATTCACAATCGAGCAGTTGGCTCAAGCTCTAACAAAAAATTCTTGGCAAAAAGTAACATTGGAACTTCGTATAAAGCCATTCTTCTTGAATTTTTTGATCAAGAGGTGATGGTGAAGTGATTGTTGATGGAAGTTCTCAATAATAAAGAATAATTCTTCAGGGAACCTCAAAATATTGCTTCTCTACAAGACCATCATATTCATCCACTTAGAGCTTAAATCTAGAAGTGAGAGAAAATGATAAATTACTTGTTTCAAACTAAATTCATGGATATAACTTGGCTGGTCAATTATATGGTAACTACTTTCTCTCTCTAATCATGTAGATTCATTTATTATCTATAATGTTTTCTCATTTAAATTATAAATGTCTATTTTGTAGAGACAACATTATCGAAGAAAAAATGCCACCTCTTGTCTTTCCCCAAAAGGCTACATATTACTATTGACAATGCATAATGCCTGCCACTTCTCCATAATAGATATCTTCCTCATGAAAATATCAAACCTACAAATATTCTTCTAGATAATCAAAGCTACAAAGTTCTGCTTAGACATAGTTCATTGCTCGTTGGTGCCTTGTGAGATTGTAGATCAAATGCTAAACTTAGGAGTGCTCAATGACCTTACTATTGAATTAGATCATAGTTCCAAACACACCTTTTCCTCATTGAAAGTAGATATGTATGCTTTTTGCATTGTTTGAACAGAGCTATTAGCATGATTTATTAAATGAGACATAATATTAGGCCAAACAAAACCAAGAGTTATTGCTCTGAAGGATTAGATTCAACTATGTGATCATGAAGAAATAAGAATGAATTGAATGGGCACTTAAATTTTAAGTAGTTGAGAACATATGAAAGCCATGTATGATTTGCTTTCTTTATCTTTGCATTGCATTCTTTTTATTAAATACATATTCAACATCAGACAAGTTTTGAAAAAAAAAAAGTTCTAATTTGTCAGCTTGATTGAAACTCCATGTCGATGTAATGCTAGCCTTCTTTTGAATTATGTTTAATGTTAAACTTGGCATTTTTTTAAATAAATTATCTTTAAAGGAATTATCATGATTTTACATATTTTAGAGGAATTATCTTTTATTCCATACTCATTGGTAATTGTTTATCAATACCCATAAATTTAAATTTTTAAGTATTTGTCCATATTTGTATGCTCAAAAATGTGAAAACACATTTTTTTGTGAAAATTGTGTTTTGGGGCCCAAATCAAAGAAATATTTGGTCCCCAAATCATAAATTTTTGTTAAAAAATATTCTATATAGAGGTGTCAAACGGGCCGGCCCAGCACGGCACGGCCCGTTTTTCACGTGCCCAGCCGTGCTACCGTGCCGTGCCGGGCACGGCACGGTTTTTTAAATTCGGGCACGGCACGGCCCGCTCGGGCATGGGCGCACGGCAAGGCCGTGCCGTGCCGTGCTGGCCCGCTCGGGCATGGGCGCACGGCAAGGCCGTGCCGTGCCGTGCCGGCCCGCTCGGGCATGGGCGCACGGCAAGGCAGGGCAGGCGGGTCGGGTCGGGTCGGGTCTGTTTGGACCCTACCCGCGGTCTTTTTACCGGGGGCGGGGCCCGGTTGGGTCACGAGTCACGACTCAGTGAGTCGTGACTCGCGACTCACGACTCACGACGCAGGCACGCGTGCCGGCGTGCCGGGCCAGGCACGGCACGGCACGTGCTTTGTTCGCCCGAGCACGGCACGGGCCCGGGCATGTTTTTTGATCGTGCCGGGCCGGCCCAGGCACGGCCGAACCGTGCCGTGCCTCGTGCCGGGCCGGGCCGGCCCGGCACGTTTGACACCTCTAATTCTATAACATAAATTATTTGTGTTTTAGGTCTTTTAAACCCATGATTAATAGTTTTTCCACATTGGTCTCCATGTATGAAATACAAGTGTTTTATATTCACACATGACATGGTGTTTATTAAAAAAAACAAAACTTCATACCCCATTCACTCGTCCTCTCCAGTCTCCCACCAAAAACCTATTCGTCGCCTGCCCATTCTCCTCCTCCTACCCCACCCCACCACATTCTATCTCCTCCTCCCTTGCCCCACCCTTTTATCTCTCCTCCCTTGCCCCGCCCCTTTATATCTGTTGTTTTACAACAACTATTCCTTGAAAAATACAAGGAATTCTCAAGAACATAAGCAAGAACTGAGAAGAAGATGAAGAACAGAAGAGAAGAAGGAGAGGAGAGAAAATCACGCAACAGAACCAATATCAAAGCATTCAATAAAAAATAATCATCCAGCAGCTAGGTCAAAAAAAACAGTCAGCTTTTATATCAGTCCGATAATTAAAACAGCGTAAATTTATTAAAGAGATACTTTATAGTAATACACCGATAATTGCTCATTAAGGGCATATTTGTCATTTCACTTTAAATATCTCAACTCAACGAACATCCCGTCAACAATATCTTCCTCTCCTACCCCACCCCTTCTTCTCCTTCTCCCCTGGGCACGCATTGCCCGGCCCTGCCTTTTCAACAACATCAAAATCAATTGTATTTGAACATAAATTGTAACAAATCTGTGTATCAAGCTGTGTACTATCGTTCTCTTTTCTATTAGCCCTATCATCGAGATCCTTCTTCTTTTCCTCTCCCAACCAACACAATCAAACTTTTCTGGACATGGTGAATAATCACTGGAAAATGGGAAAACTCACGGATTCTTTGAAAATCTTTGTGACTACTAAGGGTTTGTGATATTTTTGTGGTGTGATGTATAGTTAATTTTGTGTGTGTGTGTACATATATCTTACAATATATATATGAATATATTGTATTGCAACACAAATAGTCTTACAATATAATATATAATAAAATAAAATTATGTATATAGCAGTACACACACACACACACACATAGAAACCTATAGACAATAATATACAAATATAGACATATACATCTTCAATATATGTCTATATATGTATTGATATATATAAGTATGTATATATATATATATATATATATACATACTGCTATATGCTTGGTATTTTCAATGCACTTTAATATATATAATTATATGTATAATAGTATATTATATATATATATATATATATTGATTGAAGTAGTATATGTTTAATAGTATATTTATTTATTTATGTTTTGAAGTAGCATGTGTATAGATATACTTGTAAATCTATGCATGCATATATGATTCAAGTAATACATATATATGCTATAGTATATAGTTATAGTGCTTGAATATATGTATTGCTTGAATATATGTATGGATATATATATATATATATATATATTAGTATATATATACTCCTGTGTAAATGTTATTTTTAATGCAAATACATATAACATTCATATATCTATATTTATAAATATTGCTTCAATATATATATCTATATATAGATATATATTGAAGAGGCACGCATGATGTCTTTTTGATAGGGGAGCACCCCCATCCAACATTTTTCACAATGGAAAAAATATCATCCAAAATAGAAATGGGCGACTACAACTGATTTATGACATTTATGTAATGTCATAATTAAGTAACTACAACTTTAGTATATATAAATCATTATCTACATTATTATTATTAAATATACATTGGTATTATATGTACTAAAAATAAAAATTATTATATGACTAAACATGAATGGATGAATATTAGATTAAGAGATGAATTTATGACTGATGATTTTATAACGCATGGATTGAAGAGTTTGTTGTATTTGTTGAAAAGCACCTTCAATTAATGGATGGAACAAAAATAAGATATCCATGTAATGTTTTCCATTTAGATACTAGAATATTTACTTTCATGATCGATTGATTGAAATTCTAGATTTGGAGTATCATGATTTACCAATTAAGAGGACAATTATGTTTAAGTGTGAATGGTTTAATCCCAATCCCAATTTGGGTACTAGAATTTTTCATCAATACAACCTTGTGGATGTACATCATAAAAATAATATCATAAGTATGAACCATTCATTTTTACAGGGTAAGTAGAACATGTGTGTTACACCACTTATCCAACCACAAGAAGAAATACTAATGAATGGTTGGCTATTTGTAAAATAAAACCTAGATCAGCTATAGAAGTTGTTGAAAATGATGTCATTGTGACACCATTGAGTATACATACATTTCAAGAGAATATTATGGAAATTTATCCAATCAATCATATGATAGATGATGAGCTTTAAACATTGATTAGTGAAGATAAAGACTATTTAGACATTAATGATACACACATTAAAGAAGATAATGAGGAAGGATTAATTGTATAATTAGATGAGGATGAATATTTAGATGGAGATGATTTGTTTGAAATTTCTAATGATGAGTAGATATTTTTTTGATTTCAATGTTAAGTTATATTACTTATTCTGTTAATGTTAAAAAGGGATGTTAAATTAATTTTTTTTTACAAATGTAAATATAAATGTGTTTCTCATTATGTTTTGTTAGTAAGACATATTCATTACATTATTTTATTCTCATTGTATTTTTTGATATTTCTGAAACTTGAATTAGGTATGAGAGGTGACAATTCAAGTGATCGAGGATCATTCCATGGGGAGGGGTAGAGGAAGTCAACAAACAATTAGTGGAGGAAAATTTCAATATTTATTTAGTGATAATAACACTAAAAATATTTCTCTGCATTCATCTACATTTATAGAGGATACATCAGCATCACCTTATCATGAGATATACATATTATCTATCACTAATATTTCATCTTCATCTTATTCTGTACTAGCTGCTATAATTAGCTCCATCACACATATCTTAGGAGGCACATACATTGCTATTATAGCATCGATAATGACTGGATATTCACATTTCATTATTTGCAAGCATAGTTATGATGAAATCTTCATTGGCCCACCATTGACAATAAATAGTACATTCCTTGCATAAATTTAATATCACATGCATTATTAGATTTTCTTCTTTTCATCTGTAGTTA